>CM035427.1:18611931-18879431 GCA_020310875.1 Ceratopteris richardii
GGTTTATAATTAATTTGAGAGTTCAAAGAGCCTCTTACATATACTCAAAGCTTTATTTCTTTTAAGGACTAGAATAATGAGACTATATGAGGTTGAAACTTTAATATTGATCCCTTAAACAATTATAAATTGTAATATGTATATTGACAATATGAATATTTTTATCCACTTAGGAAGAGGCTCAGAGTTCAAACCTAGTTACAAAATTAGAAGAAACTTAAGCCCAAGTCCCTTCCAATTTGCAATATTTGGCCTAAGCTAAGATTTGAAGATTTTTTTATCAACAAGAGAAGAAACTACCTGGAGATGCTTGAATATCAATGTCGAGCTATTTTTAAGATATTTAAATAACATGAATCATTCAAAAAACATAGAATTGGAAAATATAGAATTGTCCCAAAATCATGAATAAGTCCCATTTTTCGTGAATAGGCCTTCTATACTAATTATTTGAGTTTTTTTTTGTTGGAGAGCACGATGGGAGACAATCCTCCCATCATTTTGCATTCCATGATAGAGGAGCATTTCTTAGAGTTTATATCTTAGGCACCTCCCACTTATATAGTTACCACATCGTAATACTAGATCACTCATAATAGCACTCCCCTCGACCTCACTCCTGTCGGTCTCACTCCTATCCGCGTCACTCCTGCCGGCATCACTCCCATCGGTGTCACTCCCATGGGTTGGGCTACTCCCACTAGAGGTATGTCTCTTGACTTTATGACTCCATCACGATCGCTTTGTTAGCCATCCCCTAGTGGCTCTAGTAGTTGATGTATGCATTCGACACCTCAGCACGATACGACTGTTGGCCCCTCTTGTCGGTCGAGGTCATGCTCTAGAGGAGGAGGTTCCAGAAGTGGATCTACAGGTAGCTCTAGAGGAGGTGGATGTTGTGGAGGTAGTGCGATAGATGTTGTCTCTCCCACTTCTATGCCTAGAGCAAGTACCTCAAATGTAGGTACACCACATGGTATGCCATGTGGTACGCCCCATGGTATACCATGTACACCTTGGGATGCTCATTACCATGGTGACTCCAAGGTATATAGTATACATGGTGGAGCTCTAGTGATGGCTGCGATCAGAAAGACCTTGCATCACGACATATGATAGCTTTGCTCCATAGAGTTTGGACAATTTGTCATATTGAAATGGAGTGAACAGGATAAAGATCGTAAAAATTATATCACAGAGATGATCTATTAGGATTACTAGCCAGCACCTATGCATCCTATTGTCAGCTCAGAGTGGATTCAGCACATGACGAATGATGTGATGTGCCATCCATGATCCGAGTCTCGTGATGCTTTCAAATCAGGCTTACCAAAGCCTGTATGTTCAGATGTTGAGGAATGAGATGTGATTGACTATGAGCAACAACAGACTCTTGACCGATATCACGAACAACGAGATGCCACAACCACACATCTAGATATGATCGGACCATCACATTTGGGTAGTGGTGGATATGACACTATGCATCATGGGTTTGTAAGTATCATTTTGATTATGGAATTTGTATGTGTTAAGCATGTCATGTACGTTCATCTAACATTTTGCATATTTGTTGCAAGAATGGGTAGTGGCTCGTCCTCCAACAAGAATGGAGGAGGCTTATGGACATCATCATGGATTGGTTGCCATATTGGAGGACTTGGAGGGATGCCGTGCAGTCATTTCATGGGAGCATCTACGATGAGGTGAGTTTATAAAGTTGGTTTGGTGTTTTTAGTTGTTGTATGTAAATATCATGTCAATTTGTTTCATTTTCACGAATGTGCTTTGTTACACGATTGCAAATATAGATGTTTTGATCCCTATGGGCATGTGTATGGCAATGGTGTGCCACAATTTTGCATTTCATTCATATATGAGAGTGGTGTGCCAGAATTTTGTATTTGGTTCCTATATGGCACTGCTTTGCTAGAATTTTGTATTTGGCTCATATATGGCAGTGATTTGGTACCAACACATATGCCAAATCTTACACCGGTGTGGGGGCAAAATGGCACCCGTGCATTTGAGCCAGTAGAAATATCAATATACCCCTGATATTGTTAGCAATGTCACTATCGAAAGAAATTTTTCTATGTCTGTTATAACCTCAGTCATGTCGTGATTTAGTACAAACTGATAATAATGGCGTGGAAAACCAGCTCAAAGACAATTCGTATATTGAGAAACAATGACAGTAGTGTTCCTTGTGTGAATCGATATATGTTCCTTTTATGATAATGGCTAGAGTATGCTCCACAGGCGTACTTGTATGCAAAATGAAATACCCATTCCATGGGCGAGTGCAGAATGGGAGTTACCGAAGCAGATATTCGTCGACAGAGGCGGACCTAAGAAATAGAAATACTTTGATGATATTCGCTGAAGGTAGGCAGAGTTCAAAGCGGGTGTTCTCTAAACGCATCAAGCAGATATCTTATATGTCACTGTATTTCTTCGAGCCTGTATAGATCACACGATTTCCCAGCTCTTGTATCTACTTGGAGTCGATCACATGAATCCAAGAACACAGCACTCATACCTTTTCCTTGAAATCAACGATGATTCAGGACTAATGTAGGACAATTGTTCCGTGGTCACGAGATCGTGGTGCACAGGAATACGACAACTTTAGATGACCGACGTGCTCGCCATTTAGAGAACATAAAGCAACATGCATGTTCTCTCTCTCTCTCTCTCTCTCTCTCTCTCTCTCTCTCTCTCTCTCTCTCTCTCTCTCTCTCTCTCTCTCTCTCTCTCTCTCTCTCTCTCTCTCTCTCAGTCAAGAAATCAATCTATTTCCGCATGCGTTACATCCTACTGAAAAAAATTGAACACTGTTTCGGATCTGAAAAATTAATTATCATCTTCTCACTTCCAATGTTTCATATCTAAGGCCACGGCAGACGCCACATATGGTATAAGATATGAAACATCTATAAGATATGGATTTTCGTAGGCTTTGGTCGGGACAAGCTCTGTTAATCGGTTCCTGGATTTGCGAGCGGTCTTCCAGCTTGGGCATATTCAAATGTCGGTATGCTAAGAGCCGACTACATGTACGTATTCTCAATCGCCTTGCTACTAATTTATGTAACTCTCTTTTTGTAATTAGCAATGGGCCTATAAGAAATAGATGTTTGCGTTCGTTTTTAACTTAATGTGTTGAGAATTTAAACAGAAGTGAGATGTCTCTCCATGTATCCATATTGTCTCCATATACTCATATATCTGTACTTTCCTTTCTTTGAAAACATTAGTGTATGAAGAGGTCGGTAAGTAGAAATTAATCTTGAAATCCTTAACTAATTATAAATCGCTAAGTGTGTAAATTTTCATTATCATAGGTAGAAAGTTATTTCATTTAATTTCGCCTCTTTCTGAAACACAACTTGTATGATTTATTTTCCTAATCATGATGTCAATTCTGGAATCCTTAAAGTAGATGCAAAAGCTCATTTTCAAGTTAACATTGCCACATATATGTTTCATCTGATCATCGAAGAGTCTCATTATCACATGATATCTTTGCCAATAAGAAGCTTTTAGGGGAGTAGGAGATATATTGAACGAGCTTGTGTTTTTCATCGGCATGAGCTTAGGTATGCATGCATCTATAAACCTAAAAGCCTACATACATCATATGCTTTAGATTGTTAAATACATTTGCGAATGATCTCATGAAAAGGTGGTACTCTATGCATACCTAAACTATGTAGAATACTTCCATGCATACAAGTCCAATTTATGTGTATGTCACTAGAAAATCAACTTAAGCAACTGGCCGATTCGAACAAAGAAAGTGAAATATGAGCCTGAGGGTGATGCCAAGATAACGAAAATGATTGGAGTCTCTTTAAGTCAAGAAGAAAAGCCTACATATTCGATACATATAGAAGCTATAGAATATTTTCAAATTTAGATTATCACTTTTCTACTCTATGCTCTTTATATTTGATTTTTGAGTTCGATGTACTCTGAACCTTTCTATCAATAGTGTTTGTGTGTTTTGCAAACTTAGGGAATAGAAACACATTGGATTCATTTTGATAAACCCCATTCCCCGAACCCTCTATTGTTGTGGAAGATAAAAACCAGTAAACATTTGGCGACCATTATAGGATGGGGTAATCATCAACAACATTCGATAAGGTGATGTGAAGACGATGCAATGAGGAGAGGAACGGATGTATTCCTTGCAATGGAGAGGGAGTATGCCAACATGATCCCATAAGTGAGTTTTGAAATATGAGGAAAAGTAGGCAATGTTGGGAACGACAGATCACCTACTTCACAGTACACAAATATTATTGTCAATGGGAATTCCAAAGTGACCGTGTATGCGAACAAATATGTGTCTTGGTGGAAAAAAGGGGTATTATCCTACCTATTGCTGACAGAATTGCTGGAGATATAGGAGGCTTTTGAGGTTGCAAAGCTTTAAGAAGACCTCATAGAAGGATGATAGACCAAGGAATCCAACAAAAGCTAGGAGAGAGGACCCCGGGCTTTAGGTGTGGCATTGGGCCTTTCTAATTTTGTTTGGATAGGGCAGCTAGGGGAAAAGCACAAGGTACTGTGAAGGCAAGCTAGTGTCATATTCAAGATGGATTCTTAGGATTTAATAAAGACTGAAGAAGATGAATTCCTGTGGATACGTACTTATGAAGAATGGAAGTGGTTGCAAGTCCCAAGCCGAATGGTGGCTCCAATGCATCAAATTAGTGGAATGCAGTTTAATCAATTCAGCGACAGAAATAATGATGACCTTGATGTACATATTAGTCGTTCGTTGGCGCATCAAATTTTCTCCAAATCACTTTGCAATGTATGATGTAAGATGCTTTTGAAAAGAAAATACTTTAGGCTACTTATTTATCACTTTGTAGTATATGGTGTAGTAGTTGACTCAAACTATTGTGGAATATGCTTCCTTGTTCTAAAGTACCCTATGATAGATTCTGAAAACTAAGCGCCCTCTAGATGATGTGGTATGTGGATGTTTATGGGTAGGCTTAATTCTTTACTAAAGGAAAAAATATGTCTTTTTGCATTAGATGGTACTACATCTTTGGATCAAATTATAGATGCTACAAAGAAACTAGAAAGAGATTGGAAAGCTACAAATCCTATCTTGAAACATTATCTTGAAGCCATACATACGGTAAACTCAAATACTTTGGCAACAACTGATTAGTATAGCCAATTATATTGTACAAATGTAGAAATATTCAACATGTAATGCCAATTGTGCCTTAAATTATGTTTATTGTACCAGTTGTAACCATATGAATCATAATAAATATCAATATGGATACAATACTTGAAATCAAACAGTAAGGAACAATCATATTTAACCTGAAACGTGATATAAAATTCAATGGTATTCATCATACTCTGTACATAATGTTCAATTAAATGATTGAAGAAATCCTTGAAATATGCAAGAACCAGGGTTTTTAGGTGATAGGGGTTCGATTCGTACCAATTATCAAGGATTTGGGAGAGTTGGTCAACCTTTCAATAGATATCATAGGGACGAAGGGGAATATCAAAAGGAAGGTAAAAGGCCATAATGTTGGTTTTGTCTAGAATATGGCCATATTTGTGCTAATTGTCCGGATCCTCAAGATGAAGATAGACAAAAACAAGAATCGAGACTTAAGGCTCCAATGTCTAACATGGTAACCTTAACCTTCAAAGAACCAGTAGCTCTAGTAGTTACTCAATCCAAAAATTTTCATATGAGTACTAACTCCATGGTAGCTCCAGATGTTAAAGCACACCACCAAGTTTATGATGAGGCAGTGAGATAGGCTAAGCAAACTTGGGTTGAAGTTTGGAAGTATAGTTCCAATTGGCATGTCAAATTGAACAAGATAACTAGGTAGCAAGCAAAATGAGTATAGGTACTACAGTAGTGCAACATTCGGCACCTTCAGATAGTCCTATTCAAGATCATGTACGAGCCACCAAATATAGAGAATCCAATATCTTGGAGGGTAGTGATAATATAGTAGATCCTTGGCACATATTTTGTTAATGGACAATACAACTACCGCTTGGGGATTTTTTGGAATTAGTTTCTATGATTCATGATACTTTATTGGACAAGGCAGAAAAATGGAACCAATATATTGTTCATGAAGAACAAGTGAAAAGTAATACAATGGAAACAAATTAAAAAAATTCATAGATTATGTAGTACCTTTACTTTTGATATGGTTTAAAAGCAGCCAGATTTCGAGAGTATCGATTGATGGCACATTTGGAGTAAACATTGCTATTCTGCCTATTTGTAGACAATTGGGATGGAGCAATATACAATCTGCTCACTTTTATATATGGATAGTAGAACAATCCCATGTGAAGCCTATTGTTCTTATCAAGGATATAGCTATTAAAATTCACACTGTCCCTTTTAAAGTGATTTTTGTGGTACTAGAGCTAGTTGTTAAAAGTAATGATTATTACATGTTACTTGGATGACCATGGCTCAAGCAAGCAAAGGTTCAACAAGATTAGAGATCTCAAGCAATCACTTTTAAGAAAGTTCACAAGAAATATTCTATCCTTCTAAAGGATAAAAAGCACTATCTGAAGGCTCAATTTCCCTAAATTGCAAAACCACCCCATACGATGGCAAGACTAGATGAAGATGAAGAGCTCCAATTTCTAGAAGCAAATCGTGATTTATGGCCTGTAGGTATGACTCCTATACCTGAAGTGTTGACACAATTGACAGTATACCTTAGAAAGTAAAAGTAGGTACTAGTTTGTTGGGAGGATTTCAAAAGAAATCACTTCTACTCTTGTCTAAATTGAAGGACGTTTTTGCTTGGAATTACTCTAATATGTGTAGGTTGGATCCTAGATTTTATCAACCTAATATTGTTTTAAAACCAAAATTTTCCCAATAGTTCAATAGCAGTATCATATGAACCAAAACTTTGCCAAACACGTAAAGGAAGAGTTGGATAGATTATTGAATGTGGGATTTATTGTACCTATTGAATATCTGCAGTGGGCATCTCCTGTTCTAATAGCCCCTAAGATGAATAAGCATCTACAAATTTATGTAGACTATCGTAAGTTAAATGTAGCAACCATTCTAGACCTGTTCTTGCCATGATTTTTAGACACAATGCTTGATGAAGTTGCTCGCAAGGAAATGTACTGATTTTTAGACGGATCCAATGTTTAGAATCAAGTTAGAATGTTAGAAACATATATACCCATAACAACTTTTATAACTAATTGGGGAGACCACAATTACAATAATGTGGGTTGGCTTACGGAATGCTCCTAGTACTTTTCAACATTGCATACAACAAATTTTTGCTCCATATCTAAGCAGTTTCATGTGTGTTTTTGGAATGATTTTTCAATATCTAGACATCAAGTGGATCATCTGGAACATTTACAACTGTGCATTACTAAGTGCAGACAAGTGCACTTTGCGTTTAAACCTGGCTAAATGAGTTTTTAGAGTAAGATGTGGCAAGTTAATTGGGCATATAATCTTGAGTTCTAGATTTCCAGTGGATCCAAATAAAGTTAAAGTCATATTGGAAATACCCCGCCACGATTCCTATGGAAGCCTTATAGTTTTTGGGCCAAATCCATTGGCATCACTGGCATTGGTGATGTTTCGCTCATTTTGTGGTCCCCTTAAATGATCTTGCTCATGTGAAACCCACAACTTTCAAATGGACTTTGTAATGTGATCTAGCTTTCAGAAGATTAAAAGCATTACTCATGTAGGCACCAATACTTCAAGCTCTGAATTGATCTTAGCCTTTCCATGTCTTTTTTTATGCTTTACATATTTCCATTGATTCAGTCTTAATGCAGACGGCAGGCAGTTCGTGCTTACACCCATTTATTATGCTAGCAAATACCTTACTCTTGATGAACACAACTACTCCATTATCGAATGGGAATGTATAGGGCTAAATGTTCTATTAAGAAATTTTGTCATTATTTTCTTGGTTATTCTTTTACTTTTCATGTGGATCACACCGCTTTGCTTTATTTAGTGAAACAACAAAATTTGGTTGGAAGATTGGCTAGATGGGTATTATTATTACAAGAATATGATTATAATGTAGTCTATGGACCTAGTTCTTTGCATATTATTGAAGATTTCATATCATGGTTAGATAACGATGAACTGCTGGGTAGGATTGATGACTCTTTCCCCAATGGAGACCTATTCTATGTTGCCAATAACATAGAACCAAAATTAGGAACACCTACATGGTATGATGAAATGATGAATTTTTTGGCTATCGGGGTATCTCCCTTGCATTTACGATCTAGAGCAAGAAAAAAGTTAGCTTTAGGAAGCTAATCATTTCCTATGATTCTGGATCATCTTTATTATAGGGATCTTACTTGATTTTGGCTTTGATATGCCACCTCATGAGGTCACAGCTATCATTACGAAAGCTCATTTTAGAATTTTTGGTGGTCATCATGGAACAAATTTCATAGTGAAGAAGATCTATCAAAGTGGGCTATCCTGGCCAACCACTCACAAGGACGTTTGCAATCACGTACAACTCTCTGATCCTTGTCAATGCATGCGTGAACCTTGGGATATGCACCATTTTTCTTTGCAACCCATTCTCCCTTTGGAACCTTTCCATAAATGGGGATTGGACTTCATTGATCCTATTCATCCTCTAGCTAGTTTGGGTAAGAATTTCATATTGACATGTAGTTTTTACTCTATGAGATGGACAGAAGCTTGGAGCTTAAAGCATTCAACCATAGGAAGTGTCACTACAATTTTAATAACTAAACTATTTCCTCATTTTGAACTCATGTTGGAATTAGTTTTAGATCGCCACACTTATTTTTTGAATCATCTCATTACATCTATCATTGGGTATTTTTGTTTTGAACATAAGTTTAGTTCCCCATATTATTCTCAAGCAAATGGTTTAGTGGAAAGTACTTACAAAGTTTTACTATAATACTTCACAAATTTCTTCTTAAATATCACCTTCACTCTTATGGGCTTATCATACTTTTTATAAAGTTTCAACTAGGTTTACACCTTTCAAGTTAGTTTACGGTATGGAACCCATAGCACCCATGGAATTTATGGTGCCTACTTTACATATTGTAGTGCAAAACTGATTATTAGTGGAAGAATCTCTAGCATTTCGGATGGATACTTTATGACAATCAGAGGAGCATAGATACAATAGTTTTTTGCTTATAGAAGAAGTTTAGCATCGACAACAACACTGGCATGATCATCATTTATAGATACCTATTTTTTGGTAGGATATTTGGTGTTATTTTTCAACTCCAAAATGAAGAGAAAAGCTGGAAAACACAAACTTCGATGGACAGCTCCATTTCGGATTCATGCAAAAAATTGGTCCCACTACTTTTTGGTTAGCAATGTTGGGTGGAGAGATTTTACAGACTTCAGTCAATGGGTCCAAGCCTTCGCCATACTAGATGTAATGTAGTAGCTAGATTATAATGTATATAGTTTTGTTTTTTTCGTAAGTGGCATAGTCACAAAATTAATTAAAGATTCGCTCGCAAATTTGCATGCTTGGATACACATCAGTGTAGGTGAATCAAGGTTGACTTGGGTGGATTTGTAATCATTTGGCATGAGGATTCGGCATTCAATGTCATGCACTTTATTCACGCACATGTAGGCTTGCAATGGCCTTGCCAATTCTCTACTTAAACTAACACGCAACCCAACTCATTTTTTTACTTGTTACTTTTTACTGTGTCATGATCATTTTCTTCACTTTCTTTCAACCATGAGAGGAATATTATTACCTCGTATGTTGGAGAATTCCTCTCCTATGCGCAATAGAAAGTGTAGAAGACCTTCTCATGATTAAGACTTTTACCTATGGCTGAATCTTAGAATGAAGATTGGTATCAAGTAAAGAAAAAAATGACCTTAAAGGCTTTAATCCTCAAACTAGACACTAATAGCTTTCAAATGAGCTATCAACCACTCAATTTGGAGTATTTTTGGTTTGAAAACTCTTTGCCCCAAAATAGGCTGCCTATCCGCTTAGTTAGGTTGAAACTTGGTCTTCACTAAAACCTTGATAACTCAAGAGGATAACGAATTCAACACAAACTATTCTTGATAGATGAAGCTCACAAGATAAGTTTTTCAAAGAATATTTAAATTTTCAAAATGGATACATACATTTAGAGATATGACTCATGCAATTAGACCACCTAGAAATGGTAAGCGGCAGGACATAGTCTATGAGAGTGTAGAAAATGAAATGACTAAAACCAAATGAACTACCTTCAAGGGGACTTCAACGCCTTCTTCCTTTGTACGTAAGGGCCCTCTCTTGCTTCTTGGGTATCCAAGTGACCAAGAGCTCTCATGATGACTTCGTGAGCTCTTCTCCATAACTCCTCCACTACTTTGAGCAACCACTCTTCTCGTGTGGTTTAGTTTTTGGATTGATTCTCTTTCGATTGATTCTCTTTTGGCATCCACTACTTGCTGAAATAAGATTTTTATTTTACTTCTATTTTAAGAAAATCATTTTTGTAAAATACATACGACCTTGCTTCTTTATTTCTAAATAGTCCCCCTCAAGCTCACATGTGAGCTTGCACCTTTAGCCATATCCTAGAAATTGATTTCATCCTTGAACCTCTTTAGTTTAGAAGCATTTAAGGATTTTGTAAACATGTCTACAACCTGTTCATTAGTTCTAATGAACTCTTTATCCACATCCTTGCTCAAAACTTTTTCTCAAACATAATGATAATGCACTTCTATGTAATTACTTCTTGCATGAAACATTGGATTGTTTGTCAAGTGAATGCTTGATATGTTGTGATCATAAATTGGAATGGTCTCTATTTGCACATCAAGATCTACCAAGAGCTTCTTAAACCACATAGCTTCAAAAGTTGCAAAGTTTTATCCTCTATACTCGGCTTCTGTAGATGATAGTGCAATAGTAGATTATAGTGTATACTAAGTTTCTCTTGACACCTATTTTTGTTCATGCTGACCAAAATGGTTATTGTTCAAGAAAAGAGAAACCAAATCTCCATGGC
Organism: Ceratopteris richardii; assembly: GCA_020310875.1. Taxonomy (NCBI): domain Eukaryota; kingdom Viridiplantae; phylum Streptophyta; class Polypodiopsida; order Polypodiales; family Pteridaceae; genus Ceratopteris; species Ceratopteris richardii. Next base: position 18,623,011 of record CM035427.1, read on the forward strand.
TTTGATCAAAATGATGACTATGCATGAAGAAATAAAGAAGATTCTCATGACTTCCAGATTTTAGCATTAGCAAGGTCAAGCTTTCTCTTAAATTAAGAAAAAAGGACAATTCCATGAACAATATATCGAAAAAATGCCTAGATAAGTTATGTGCATAGTAGTCAGCTATTTTCTTAATTGTTTGTGCCCATTCAAATTGTTCTTCAATGCGAACATTGTACTTGACACTACCTTAAACAAACAGAAAAACATTATGGGATACCTCATCCTCTCTCTTGCATTATTTTGTGATGATTCAATCCACTTGATACAACATAATTCAATCCGTCTACCTTAAGTTTTGAACATTGTCTTGAATCTCCAAGTACTTACAAAATTCACAATGCTCGAGATAGTTAAATGAGGTGTGGCTGACGACTCATGCGAGTCCAAGTAGCATTTGCTACAAGAGATAAAAACAGAAGATACCATGAGCATCACAAGTGTATGAACATTTAACTTTTCTTAACATAAGATGGCTATGCTATAAGTTTAATCACACATAACTTCTCTTAAGCCAAGATGGATGTGGAGGACACTCTATCTCTCCCTCTCTCTCTCTCTATGTGAACACTAGTTGTGATATGAAGGATTAGGGGAATGAAGCTTGGTCCGAAAACTACATCACGAGGTTAGTTAGGTCAGAAACAATAATTGCCATGAAAAGTTGATCTCAAGCCAAGCTGGAGTCTCCAGATCTTGTAGACCATACATATACACAGTCCTCTGCATGCATCTTGGGTGGGTTCTTGCGTTGTAGTTTACAAAATCACTTTGCAAACTATTGGTTTTCCTACTAAGTAATATATTCTTGAACCATTCGCACTTATCTAGATACTCTCGGGAATCTCGTCAATGCTTACCACATAGACTAGTGACCCCACTACGTCCTTTTAATACGTACATAAAAAACAAGTATAATTCACCTCACAATACCAAACTCAATTACAACCATCCAAACAATATCAAACTTCAAAATAACTTCTCAACTTTCATCTGACTAACACAGTATGTAACGAAAATTTATGGAAAATCGTCAACACTTCGATCCTCCACAATGACAGAATCCCTGCACACTCATCATTCCGAACTCTCAATTGTGCAATGTTTCTTTGTACACTACAAGGAATACGGGCGCTTAGCGATGGTTAAGGTGACACAATTTCATCGCTATAAAAGTGCAAAAAGCATTGCAACAAGCATCGAGCGTAGACCCTTGATTAAACGAGGAGCAAAACAATGATTTTTTCGACGTGTGGCACGATGGGTTGTGCGACGCTCGTAGTGAGCGTCGCTAAAGCGACGGTTTAAAAAAGCATCGCATAAGTGATGCTTTTTTGCATCGCATAACTGATAGTAAATAATGTCGCTTATGCAATGCCAATTGCAGTGATTTTTATGATGCCTTACCATTGTTTACATGAAGGCATGTTGATGAAAAAAATGAAAACATTGGATGCTCTTCGATCGGCATGTTCACACATCTGATCGAAGAGCTCTCCAAGGTTTGCAATTGTGTTGTGCTTACCAGCTGAAACACGTATATGCAGAATTGTTGTTTTGCCTAATTATTGTCTCTATCTATCTCTGTTTCTCTCTTTTTACCTCTTTCTCTCTTTGAATTCTCTCTCTCTCTCTCTCTCTCTCTCTCTCTCTCTTTATTGCAGGTTATTCAAGAAGATAACCAAGCAAAAAATATGGCTAACTATTGTAAGTACTATTTCCATTCTTTGTATATCATTAGATTTTTATTATTTTCATTAGTTCACATACTTACACTTATTGATATGCACATATACACTCATACATGATAAAGATGCACGTTCACACATACACACATATACACATGCATATACACACACATACATGTGCACATACACTTACACCTACACATGCATATGCACAAACATTTCTACAACCACATAAAAAGACTTGCATGCATGCATTATTACACACACACACACACACACACACACACACACATATATATATATATATATATATATATATATATATATATATATATATATATATATATATATATATATATATATGTATATATATATATATATATATATATATATATATATATATATATATATATATATATATATATATATATATATATATATATATATATATATATATATATATATGTATATGTGTGTGTGTGTGTGTGTGTGTGTGTGTGTGTGTGTGTGTGTATATATATATATATATATATATACACACACATTAACATATAATACATGTACATGCACATCCACATGCATGCACATGGATGCAAATGGAGATGCATCCACACGCACATGCATGTTTCATACATATACACATGCATATACATACACTTGTATATGTTTATATACATAGACATACATATGCACATATGTATATATATACACACATACACATATATATGCACGTACATACACACACATATACACATACACACACATGCACATACATACATATACACATATACATGCACATACACACATATACACATACACTTTCACATATACATGCACATACATATGCACACACATACACATGCACATGCACATACACATATACACTTACACATGCACATGCACATACATACATATACACACACATACACATGCACATGCACATACACATACATACACATATACACTTACACATGCACATGCACATACATACACATATACACTTACACATGCACATGCATATACATACATATACACACACATACACATGCATACATATATACACTTACACATGCACATGCACATACATGCATATACACATATACATATGTACATACATTCATATACACACACATATTACACACCTATACATGCACATACGTACACACACATATTACACACATATACATGCACATACATACACACATATGAATGAATTATATAATTAAAGTACTAAAACACATGCTTAATATAAACGATAATAACAATCCATAGAACAAAACTTTGCATGACTTAATACCATACACACAATTCAAAACATAACTTAAATGAATAATATATATATATATATATATATATATATATATATATATTTCAGTGTAAATACATATCCAATGTCATATTCAAGAATGCTAATCATCATCATCATCAGCATCATGATCATCCTCATCCTCATCCTCATCCTCATCATCATCATGATCACCCTATGAGGATCGAGATAATCCCTCCTGTGTTTGACTCTCCACCTCATCCATATCTACCTCTCCATAATAATCCTATATTACATATAACAAACATAAATAAGTAAAACAATTAAAACATCCATAAAAATAAAATAATTATATAAAATTCAATAATACTCACAAAGGCATCCAGATGATCTCGCATATACTCACTAAAATACCAATATCCAAAATGTGTAGCATACTCAATCTCATGTTTCATAGGATATCGACCATAATCCTTTTGCTGCATTGAAACAAATAAAATAGATTACTTTCTTGCATTTTAACTAAAATAAAAAAATATACTCACAATAACACATATACTTACAAATTTAGCTACAAAACCATGATGGCCCATTTGGCCTAGGTGCGATGTGTGGCCCGACTCAATTCTCTTCTTTGCAGCAGCCAGTTTATTTAAAGAAAAAAGAAATAATAAATATCATGTAAAAAATTACTAAATTATATGAAAATTATAAATCTAAACTATTAATTTGTTTACCTTCTAATGAGTAAATGACTCCTAAAGACATAGTTGTCTACGAAAAAAACTGCCACGTCTTAGGTGGTATGTTAGGTCGCCTCTTATTTTTTTCCACCATACAATATCTCCTGGTAATCTAACCACAAATAGAAAAAAAGAATGAGAATACATACACATATATACACACACATACACATACAGATACCCACATACACATATACATGCAAACATATACACATACATATATGCATACATATACACATATACATACATATAACATAAACACACATATACATATCCACATATATATGTACACACATACACATGCATGCATATACACTCATTCATACAAAATACATGCATTTATCCCACAATAATGTGTATTTGTGTATATGTGAATATGTGTGTATGTGTAAATGTGTATATGTGAATATGTGTGTATGTGTAAATATGTATATGTGAATGTTTATGTATGTAAATAGTCAGATTTTTAATATCAAATACCATTATTTGTAGATTTTGATCAATCAGATGGAACTCCATTACCGTCTCCTAATCCTGCAAGGACTATATATTGTAAGTATATCAAACTTTTAATTTTAAATATATTTGATAGATACATAACTAATATATTTTTTTGTTTCTTGTTATAATGAGATTCGGATCAATCAGAGGGCACTCCTCCACCCCCTATGCATGCAACAACTTCACATGTGTCCTCCGATAGGAATTATGATGATTTTTACTATCAAGAGCATATTATATGTTGGTGTAACTCTTGTTATGGCACGTATCAAAGACCACGATTGGAATGTATTGAACATGAGGCAGAGTATGGTACTTTTGAGCATGCACCATCACTTGGTCAACGTGATAATGCTTGGGTTTGTATTTTTTCTATAAATTAATGTCATTATTTTATTTAAAAACCATATACAAAATCATATTACTGTTGATGTATAGGAATACTTGCTCGATGATGATAATGTCGATAGTTTTTCTCATAATGTTAATATATCTCATACATGTCATGGACTTGTTGTTCATCAATTACAAGCAGAGGTTTCTAGAAATCCTCTACCTCCTAGTTTAGAGATTGAAACGGTTGGAGATTATACATTGCCAGCTTCTGATCATTCTCTAGTACAAACATATGATAAAAGAAGATATGGAGGATGGAATAGAGGACCACTTCCTTTAAATGGAGAGGTTTTCAACTTTTGGTGTAATAGTTGTATGATTGCTCCATCTACTATTACTAATGCTGGTCGTGGTCTCTTTATTGTAGAGGATTTATATGTGCCTCTGAACTCTGAAGTCACTCTTATGTCATTTTGTTGTCCTATATATGGATGGGGAGATTGGCATTGACTTGCACATTATGTTCAAAGCATGAGTACTTATGGAATATGCTTGAATGCAACATCCCTTACTAGTAGAAGGATTTCACATGTAGAAAATGAAAGATTATATATTGATGGAAGACCTTACATGCATGGAAATATACCAGGTTACATAAATAGTAGTCGAGGGTTACATAATAGTTCAAGGACTAATAGCACATTTGAGGAACGTGAAAATAGTCATGAATGACCATACATGAGCAGAAATGTATCAAGATACATAGTTGTCAATACATGTTGGTGATGAATTATTAGTGAATTATGGATGGCGTAGACCTCCAAGAGCACCTTTTAGCTAGAGAGAGAATGAAAATTTTCTATCCATATTTCTTAACTTATATATTTAAGTTTATGTTTAAAGTTTACTTTTTATTCATTTATGGAATACCAATGATTTTTATTCATGTGTGTAGATTCCAGCGTATGATGTTGATGATATTCCTCCACACCATTCACAATTGCTAGTAAGACCTCATTTATCAGAAGCTTCTTTGAGGAGGCTACACAAAAGTGATCTTGTGAAATATGCAAGGTTGAAAGATCTATATTCAAAAGAAGATAAAGTACAAGATTTGTGCGACAATGATGAAGATGATGGCATGGTAGATGTTATTGAGGATTGGTATCAAAATGATAGTGAGAGCATTGATATTTCTAAAAATGAGAAATATCTTCGAGAGTAATGTCTAAAGCATGTATATGAAGGAAGTCGTTTTGACACAACTAAGTGCGAGGTTACTTATTCTCAATCTTCAAAATCATTTTGGATGGAGTAATGTATCTGTTTCGGCACTATTTAAGGTATAATTTTCAATTTTCTATCTATTTATATATATACATGCATAAATATATAAATATAAATACATGCATATATAGACATATACATAATTATACATGAATGCATACACACATATAAGCATACACACACATATACACACATACACATGTTATGCGAGTAAGGTCAAATTATACATACCTGTATCGAATGAAGATGTTTTGTCCATCTAGCCTTTAGAATTGTCCACCCAACATTAGGGGAAAAAATGAGCCCTACATGGGCCTTTTAAGGATTCCTAATTTTTAGGGATTAAAAAGCTAATCAAAGAGATTAAGGGTGCATATGAAACCACTAGTGGTATTCTTGAATAAAATAATGTTTAATGTACAAAATAAATTTGTAATTTTAAAAGGAGTATTTTGTAGCCCTTGGATGCTTGAAGTTAATGGCTTAGATTGAATTGGAGAGGAGGGAAGAGAGAGAAGCTATTAGATTCGTAGCAGTAACGACAAGCTCACGCATGCAAGTTGGATGCTCTCTACAGATTTTTGAGCCGTTGGATGGCATTGAATCGAACAGATCCTTGCATTTGGGGCTGATTTCATCTTTTGGTGTGTTTATAGCCCTTAGATCTATGCTAAATTGAGCTTCCAGTGAAATACCAGCCTGAGGGTGACGCCAACATAATGAAAATGATAAGAATCTCTTTAACTGAAGAAAAGAAGGCTACATGTTAGAGAAATATAGAAGCTATACAATGTTTTCAAATTTATCTTATCAAATAACATGAAGAGGAGAGAGAAGAAATGAACAAAAGAGTTTAAAAAGGATGAAAACACAATACTTAATGGGGGATCTAATTCAACCCCTATGAAATAATGAGGCATAAGTGACCTCCATAGGTAGACTCCTTTGAGACTCAATAGCAAAAAAATGGTTCCTTCTCGGAGATTTTTCAGAAACTTCAATTGAGCTCTTGTACATGTGTAGTATAAGATATGAGCTTACAAAGAATGTCACACAATTGATGTCTTCCCTAAGAGAAATATTTTCTACAATATAGGCTAGGTTGTTTCACACATAGCTAGTCAAACACGGGTCATACTTCACTCAAAGTAAGATTCTAACATAGAATAACTAGAGAATGAACTTAAAAATTTGGATACGTTTATAAGACTAGAAGGGCTCTGTAAGAATACCAAGGTTACAAAAAACGGATATATATGGAAGAAGAACACGTGATACCAATTCAAAGATCACGAAAGATATGAATCATCACACTCCACTATTTTGCATGTTTCTTAGAGATTGAATAGAGTCTTATTCTGGTAGATATAGGAGATTAAAAGGAATATATTAGGTATCTAATGACACCAAACATAGGAAAAATGTATGGATAATGAACAAGTGGCATTAAAACCAGCTTAGGGCTAGACAAATACAATGTTTCCTAGGCACACAGGGAGGTATGACTATCAAAAACTCACACTACAACATATGAGGGGCATAGCGATGTTGTCTATACCAATGGTCACTCTAGATGTTGGTATAAATGTTGAAAAAATGCACTTAAGCATACGGATGGTCACTTGACTATCGGTATGACCATTTAAAATGGCTCATCGATATGTTTCATGATCGTCAGTATGAGCATCGCTATGAGCATCGGTATAAGCGTCGGTAATTTGCTAGATATTATCGATGCTCATACCGACGCCCATACCGACGCCTATACCGAGGCCGTGTTTTAAACATACCGGGAACCCGAGAGAAAACTTCAACATTTTGCGCATGTTTTACACTGAGTATTGCTTGCTTCTGTCGAACTTGCATGTGCGAACCAAATTGTGACATGCATTTTCTTGTGCACACACACACACAGATCTCTCTTTCTACACACACACATGCACACTCTCTCTCTCTGTTTAGATATCCCATCTTGGTAAGTCGTGTGCGTACTCTTACCCTTTGTCTTTCTCTATGCTTTATGTTTTATAATTTTTCTTCTCTTTGATTTAGCAGACGTTTTTTGGCATGGATTCTTTGGAATTCGACGGTAGACGACATACATTATGCTTTGATGACAACGATCCAAAAGAGGGACATACCTGTAAGTGATTGTCTTATTTTATATTGATAGAGAGAGAGATAGAGAGAAAGAGAGAGAGAAAGAGAGAGAGAGAGAGAGAGAGAGAGAGAGAGAGATAAAGAGAGATGAAAGATAGGAAGATAGAGAAAGAAATAAAGAGAGATGAAAGAGAGAAAAATATAGAGAAAAATATAGAGAGAAATAAAGAGAGATGAAAAAGAGAAAGATAGAGACAGAGATAGAGAGAGATATATAGAAATACATACACACACACATACATGCATGTTGGTGCAAGTGAACCATCAATTAATGTCTTGGATAAAGACTTGAAGTCAAAAGATGAAGAAAAGATCCACAAATGAAGTTTGAAGATAGAGCATATTCATGAAAAGAAGACTTGTATACATATGTACATTAAACTTGTAGTTAGCTCACTTATAACTTTTGTTATGGTCATGAGCTTGTACGTATATGCCTATATATACAAGTAGAAAGTCGGGGCAAGTATGAGGAAGATCTCTCTCATCATTCAGATGTAAAGTTTTCTGAGTGGAAGAAAACGTTGCACCTGATATTTTGCTATGTTCTCCTTCTGTGATTGATCATTTCAAGAATCTTTTTGTACATGTCTAGCTCCATAGTTAATGCTTCTATGGTTAAGAATTGAGAGCTTAATTGTAAACATGATGAGAGAATTATGTGTAGGAACATTTGTATGTGAAGAAGTGATGAGTATCTTTTGAAATAGGTGCAATCTCGATGGTCAAAGAATTGATTAGATCGTAGTGCATAGTGTAAAGTTTTACACAAACAAGGAGTAAAAATCTAAGTTGAAAGGGAATCCATCTATGGCTAAAAGCATTTGACTAAATAGGTTGTAGTTTGGGAGAACCATGCATTCGAAATTGTAGGTGTCAAAGTCGACTATACAGGAGGATAGTTTCAGACATAGGTAGATTGTTTGGATCATTTCTCAAGATATACTAAACCTTTTGAGACAATTTAACTTGGAGAAGGTGTGCAAACATTAGGCAACACCTCACACAAAGTTTCATTGAAAACGTTATATATTTGGTTAGTCAATGAGTGAGTTATGTGCAGCAGACTTTTTTGCATAGTGACTCTCTTCACAGTTAGTGCAAATCTTGATAGTTTGACATTGGTCTTCCAAAATTGATCAAGGTTTTGAGTTATTATTGATATAGAAGTGTTCGAACATGAAAGATAGATTTTTCTTTTGGAGATTAACACTCTCCATCAGTGGTATCAGAGCAAGAATCATCAAAATAGAAGAAAGGAGGACCTCGACTACTGCAGTCATATAGAAATCAACATTTGAAGGTTCAAAAGGTGAAAGCTTAAAGGAAAAGCTTGAGAAGGAGGCCTGAAGCTATCAAGAAGATCAAAAGGAACTTCATTCGAAGTAAAGGTACACTTATTCCTCATAAAGCTTGAAGAATTTAATACACAGGTGAAGAAAGGATGGGAGATTCTCTTCAGATAGAGAAAACTATCCAACTTGGTCAATGAGGATGGAAGCTCATCTCATGAGCAAAGACCTGATAGGCTATACCACAGGTGAAGAAGAAAAACCAGAATTCAGAGATCAGTAGCAATCACCTAAGTGGTAATATAGCTTTGATGACTGATTTGGGGAATAAGGTAACTAATCATGTAGTTCAAACAGGTGATAATACAAAGTACAATGTGAAATCAATTGGATCAGTGAAGGCCAAGGATGGAAGTACTCTTCTGAGTCAGGTCTTGTATGTTCCTACAATTCCAAAGAATCTGATATGTGTAGGGCAAATTGTTGAAAAAGGTTATGAAGTAAGGTTCACTAATGATGGAGTTTTTTTGGAAGACCCTAGCAATGGGTATAAACAAATTGTTTTAGGGAAGAAAGAAGGAAGACTCTTCACATTGAAGGTTCAAGGTAATGTTGGTCATGCCTTGTTTACTTATGGAGGACATACGATCTCTGAGTTAGATCTTTGGCATAAAAGGCATGGACATTTCAATGAAAGAGGTATTAAGGATATGGTTAACAATGGTTCAGTGCTTGGATTGCCTAACATTGCACATCAACATATGGCATACAGATGTGAGGCATGTCAATTAGGTAAGGCTCATAAGCAATCATATTCTAAGCATGGTTTCATGTATTCAGAGAATCTTGCATTGGTACACACAGATGTGTGGGGACCATCAAAGGATTTCAGTATTAATGGTTCAAGATACTATGTGATTTATGTTGATGATTCTACCAGGTGGACCACAATATATGTGTGATCAAAGATAAATCAGAGGTATTTAATACATTTAAACATTATCATGTGTATGCAGAAAGAATCACAGGTCAAAAGTTGAAGAGACTAAGGTTAGATGGAGGGGGAGAGTATTTCTCTAATGAGTTCAGTGATTACTTATGGAATGCATGTATAAAAAGGTAAGTTACTTGCAGGTACTCTCCTCAACAAAATGGTGTAGCAGAAAGGAGAAAAATTGTCAAAATTATTTGTGGGCTAAGGTTATAAATATAGCTACATACTTGGTTAATAGGTTACTATGTAAAGCTTTGCAGGGTATGACATCATATGAAGCTTGATGGGGTAAGAGACCTACCTTAAATCATTGCAAAGTATATGGATGCTTGGCTTATGCATATGTGCCATCTTAGTTGAGGAAAAAATTGGAACCTAAAGCTGAAAAGTATGTGTTCATTGGATATGATGATAAGCAGATGGGTTATAGGTTGTGGAGTCCATCCACAAAGCAATTCCTTGTATCAAAGGATGTTACATTTGATGAGCAAGGTACTTAGTATGTAGGTACAATCAATTATCATGGAGGTGATGAAGAAGTTTTGAATCAAAAGAAAGGTAAATCAAAGGTTCAAATATTTGATCAAGAAGATAACAATGAAGTATAAGTTGAAGTTGAGGAAGTGCCAAGGTTTGATCCAGAATGTGATGAACTAGAAACTTCAAGAAGTGGAGAAAAGGTCATCAAGACACAAATGGCAAGACACAAATGGAAACCTACAAGGTATAGCTACGAAACTTCTTTTTTTACTACTAAAGATTATGCTTACATGGTGTAAGCAGATGAAGACCCTTCTACATATGAAGAGGCAAAAGGTAAGGAAAATTCAGAGAAAGCTATGCACAAAGAGTATGATGCATTGATGGAGAATGAGACATGGGATTTGGTTTCTAAACCAAATAGTCAGAAGATCATAGGATGAAAATGGGTCTACAAGACAAAGAGGTTTGCTGATGGAATTGTGTCTAGGTATAAAGCTAGACTTGTTGTGAAAGGGTATGCTCAGACATATGGTCTAGATTATGATGAGACCTATAGTCTTGTGGCAAAGATGACAACCATCAGGACACTCATAGCCATTCTTGCATGTAAAGGTTGGAGATTATGTCAATTAGATGTGAAGAATGCTTTTCTTAATGGTTATATTTTAGATGATGTTTTCATGGAGCAACCACAAGGGTTTAGAGATAAAAGGTATTCAGAATAAGTATGTAAGCTCAAGAGAGCTTTGTATGGTTTGAAGCAGGCCCCAAGAGCATGGAATTATAGACTGTGAAATTCTTGAAGGAACTTGGTTTCCAAGTATCTAAAGCTGATAGTAGCTTGCTTGTTAAAGCAAGTGATGATGGGTTCATTTACATGTGCATATATGTTGATGACATAATCCTTACAAGTACAGATGAGAAGGGCATACAAAGCCTCAAGATGCGAATGGAGAAAGACTTCAAGATTAGTGACTTGGGAGACTTCTCATATTTTTTGGGCATGGAGATCTCATATACTCAACATGGAGTGTATGTGACTCAAGAAAGGTATTTGAAGAGCTTGTTGATCAAGTTTAAAATGGAAGATTGCACTGTAGCACCTACTCCAATGGAGGTGAATCACCAATTGAGCAGATATGGAGGAGAAGAATTCAAGGATATGAAGCTATATCAAAGTCTGGTTGGTATTCTAATCTATGCTACATTAAGTAGGCCTGATTTGTCATATGCAGTTGAAGTGTTATCTCAATTCATGCATTGTCCTAGGAAAGAACATTGGGTTGCAGGACAAAGAGTGTTGAGATACATTAAAGGTACACTCAAGGAAGGTTTGTATTATAGTTTACATCAGGTACAAACATCAAGATATATAGTGATACAGATTGGGCAGGTAATCTTGATGATAGGAGATCAACAGATGCATACTTGTGTTATGTGGGAGATAAGTTAATTTCTCGGTGTTCTAAGAAGCAACATACAATTGCTCTATCATCTACTGAGGCAGAGTATAAAGGTATGGTTGAAGCTCCAAAGGACATCATATGGTTAAAGACTCTCATGAAGAGTTTTGACATCATTCAGAGTATACCCATTATTCATGGAGATAACATGAGTTCATTCTATCTAGCTGCTAATCCTATTTTTCATACCAGGAGTAAACATATTGAGATTCAATATCATTTCTTAAGGGAGAAGGTTATTGATAAGGAGATTGAAGTCATACATACTTCAACAAAAGATCAGATTGCAGATATGTTAACCAAAAGCTTGGATGGACCAAATCTACAGAGATTTAAAGACATGGCAAGTATAAAGAAGATAGAGAAAACCTCAATTGATGATTGAGGGGGAGCTGTTGGTGCAAGTCAGCCATCAAATGATGTCTTGGATAAAGAATTGAAGTCAAAAGATGAAGAAAATATCAACAAATGAAGTTTGAAGATAGAGCATATTCAGGAAATGAAGACTTGTATACATATGTACATTAAACTTGTAGTTAGCTTACTTATACCTTTTGTTATGGTCATGAGCTTGTACATATATGCCTATATATACAAGTAGAAAGTTGGAACAAGTATGGGAGAGCATGAGATGAGAAGAATTAGATGTTCTAAGAGTGACTAGACATTTTAGAAATGAGGAAGATCACTCTCATCATTCAGATGTAAAGTTTTTTGAGTAGAAGAAAAAGTTGCACCCGATATTTTGTTGTGTTCTCCTTCTGTGTTTGATCATTTCAGGAATCCTTTTATAGATGTCTAATTCCATAGTTAATGCTTCTATGGTTAAGAATTGAGAGCTTAGTTGTAAATAGGTTGAGAGAATTATGTGTAGGAACATTTGTATGTGAAGAAGTGATGAGTATCTTCTAAAACAGGTGCAATCTCGATGGTCAAAGAATTGATCAAATCTCAATGCATAGTGTAAATTTTTACACAAATCAAGAGTCAAAATCTAAGTTGGAAGGTAAGCCATATATGGCTAAAAGTATTTGATTAAATGGGTTTTAATTTGGGAGAACCATGCATTAGAAGTTACAGGTGTCAAAGTCGACTATACAGGAGGACAAATTCAGACATAGGTCGGTTGTTTGGATAATTTCTCAAGATATACTGAATCTTTTGAGAAAGTGTAACTTGGAGAAGCTGAGAAAACATTGGGAAACACCTCATAAAAATTTTCATTGAAAAAGTTACATATTTTGTTAGTCAATGAGTGAGTTATGTGCAGTAGACGTTTCTGAGTAGTGACTCTCTCACAGTTAGTGCAAATCTTGATAGTTTGACATTGGTCTTCCAAAATTGATCAAGGTTTTGAGTTATTCTTGATATAGAAGTGTTCTAACATCAAGGATAGCTTATTCTTTTGGAGATTAACACTCTCCATCAGATGCATATACACACACACATATACACACATGCATACACATACATATGCATACATAAATACACACATGCATGCATACATACACACACATGTACACACATACATACATACATATACATGTACACACATATACACACATGAATGCATACATACACACACATGTACATACATGCATACATACACACACACATGCATACATACACACACACACGTACACACATGCATACATACACACACAAATACACACATGCATACATACACACATATACACACACATATACACACACGAATACACGCATGCATGTATGCATACATACACACACGTGTACATGCATGCATACCTACACACACACATGCATACATACACACACACATGTACACACATGCATACATACACACACATATACACACATGCATACATACACATACATATACACACACATACATGCATACACATATACACACATGCATACATACACACATATACACATATACACACATGCATACATACACACACACATACATACACACACACATGCATACATACACACACATGTACACACATGCATACATACACACATATACACACATGCATACATACACATGTGCATACATACACACACATATACAAACATAATACATACACACACATACATACACACACATATACACACGTGCATACATACATGCACATACACATATACACAAATGCATACATACACACACACATACATACACACACATGTACACACATGCATTCATACAAACATTACACACATGTATGCATACATACACACACATAAACACACATGCATGCATACAAACACATGCATACATACACACACACATGCATACATACACACACACGTATACACACATGCATACATGCACACACATATAGACTCACACATACATACACACACATGCATACATACACACACATACACATATACACATATGCATACATACACGCACACATGCACACATATACACACACATATGCAATATCAGTATAAATAAATAAATATGAAAATAGCTAGTGTTTCAATTAAATATATATAATTAAATATATAAAAGTAGGATTTTAAGGTTTCTTTTAGGTCTTGATATTTAGGATTAGGGTTTTAGGTTTTTTACATACATATAATTCAATTAAATTTATATAATACAATTAAGAAAAAATATGAATATATAAATAAATATATATATAAAAGAGGATAATTGTATAGATAAATAAATATGAAAAGAGCTAGTGTTTTAAATAAATTAATTAAATATATAAAAATAAGATTTTAAAGTTTTTTTATCAAATTAAATATATATACACATACACTTACACACACACACATACATACATATATATGTATATATATATATATATATATATATATATATATATATATATATATATATATATATATATATATATATATATATATATATATATATATATATATATACATATATATATATATATATACATATATATATATATATATATATATATATATATATATATATATATATATATATATATATATATATGTATGTATATATATATATATATATATATATATATATATATATATATATATATATATATGTATGTATATATATATATATATATATATATATATATATATATATATATATATATATATATATGTATATATATATATATATATATATATATATATATATATATATATATATATGTATGTATATATATATATATATATATATATATATATATATATCTATATATATATATATATATATATATATATATATATATATATATATATATATATATATATATATATATATATATATATATATATATATATACATATATATATATGTATATATATATATATATATATATATATATATATATATATATATATATATATATATATATATATATATATATATATATATATATATATATCTACATACATACACATGTATATACACATACACACATATACATGTTTTAGGTCTAGGTCTTTATGATTAGGGTTTTAGGGTTTTTATACATGCATAACATATATACACAAACACATACACATATAATACATATATACATGTATATACACATGCATACACAAATATACATATTTTAGTTCTAGATCTTTAGGATATGGGTTTTAGGGTTTTTACATACATATAATTCAATTAAATTTATATAAGGAAAAAATTAAGAAAAAATTAAGAAACAGTTTTTAATATATAAATGAATATATATAAAATAGGATTTTAAGATTTTTTATATATAAAATTTAAATATTTAAAACTTAAATATATAAAAATTGGATTTTAAGGTTTTTTAGCAAATTAAATATATATAATTAATATATAAAAATAGGATTTTAAGTTTTTTTATCAATTTAAATATATATAATTAATTATATAAAAACTAGGTCTTTAGGATTAGGGTTTTAGGTTTTTTAAGTATTTAGGTCTTTAGGATTAGGGTTTAGGTTTTTTTAGGTCTTTAGATTTTTAGGTTTCAGTATGAAAAAGAAAAAGAAAATAAAAAAATTAGAATATATAATTAAATCTATATATATATTTAAGGTTTAAGTCTTTTGGATTATGGTTTTTAGGTTTAATAAAGAAAATAAAATGTCTAAAATGTCCATATTGTATAAGATGGCTAGTTTGGATCTGGAGGACAGAATGGCATATCCTTGCACTCAGTGCAAGTATACAATTTATCGGAAATGATGGATTTGTAGTGCACATATTAAAGAGAATGGATCCTTTGATAAACGTTGACTACAAAACCTACGCTACCATTCGCATGGTCCCCTAGGTGAGGAGATGGACCCAAACGTTATTGAACCGATAACCTCTCGTGGACAAAAGAGAACAGAAAAGGAGTTACAAGTATAAGGTACTAATAGCATTACACCGAATGGACACATGGAAGAAATGCTCGAAGCATTTTATGAGATGGACGAAGATCATGATGGTGGAGACGGTCAAGATTTTCATGGGCACAACAGAATTTCCATGATCAGAAGCCAATGAAGAATATGAAAACATGCAAAGACTAGGTCGTTTACCACTATACAATGGAGCAAAGATATATGTATTATGTGCGTCACTCGCGATGCTCAATCTGCAATCCATTTATGGATGGTCAGATAGTAGTGTCTTTGAATTGTTCAGGTAAGTGGATTTGAAATAAACTTTCATTGTTGTATCAAAATAACTTTATTTACTAATATCGCTCTAATTGCTTATTGCAGGCTTCTTAAAGATAATTTTCTACGAGAGGGCAATGACATGTCTCCAACACATCGAGATGTAAAAAAACTTTTACAATCCATTAGAATGGACTACACTAAGATTCATGCTTGTTCGCATGATTGCATCCTCTTTTGGAACGAGTATGAGCATCTCCACATATGTCCAAATTTTGGAGCAAATAGATTTAGAGAAGACCTTGTAGGCAAAGCAATCCCCCCAAAGGTTCTTCTCCACTTTCCTATCATTCGAGAATTAAGAACATGATGCAAATCTATAGCTGAGTTAATGTCATGGCATGCAAAGAGCAGGTCTACAGATGGTGTAATGCGAGTGCCTACTGACTCTATGCTTGGAAAAACATAGATAGTAAGTGGCTAGAGTTTGCTAGTGAGCCTTCAAACATACATCTAGGCCTAGCTATGGACGGAGTAAATCCATTTGGTTTACGCAGCTCTTCATGGAGCACATGGCCTGTATGTTTAGTCAATTATAACATCCCACCATGGTTGGCCACAAAGAAATGTCATTTATTATTAGCTCTTATTGTGCCAGGTACGTATAAGGTAAAAACATGGATGTATACCTTGCACCACTTGTGGAAGAGCTATGCATTTTATGGGATGGGATTACTGTGCATGACATGTTGCAACCTATAAGAAGACGAGATGTACGAGTGCAAAGCATACTTATGTGGACGATGTATGATTGGTCTGGTTATGGTGATTGTTTAGGTTTGGCCATTTTCGGTTACCATGCTTGTCCCTTATATGGACTGTGACTTGAAGCATGGTTTTCCAAAGCACTACATAAAACTATCTATTAAGAACACCATAGATATTTGCCTGATGGATATGTTTTACGTGAAGGAAAAATTGGTCGACAAGCGCAATGCCAAATAAAAGCTAGCGACTAGAAACAACTATGGAATTCAAAAACTCCAGTTGTTGGCATGAAACAGTTGTCGATTTTTCATAAACTCCCTTATTGGAGCAAGTTATTGATCAATCATTTGGTAGACCCGATGCATATTTTTAAGAATGTGGGAGAGATTCTCTGGAAGACTTTGATCGAAAAGAAAGAAAGCAAAGCACAAAGAGAGGACTTAGAAGACCGAGATTATATGCAAGATTTTTGGGCAATTACTAAGCCCAACGGAATAGTATCGTTACCAAGAGCTCCTTGGGTGCTTTGCAGGATGGAAGAGCAACAAGTGAAGAAAATGATTTTAGAGCTTTGGACACCTACTGGATGCATGAGGTGTCTAAAGACTACTTTTGCACAAAATGATGATCTTGGAGGGCTCAATCTCATGAATGGCACAAGTTTTTACAGTTTGTACTCCTTATAGCTTTAAAAGATTGTCTTTCGGAGGATGTGCAAACAACCATTTGCAAATCTTGATTTGCAGTAAAGAAAAGGCTTCCTCCTTGTTGTCAGACAAGCCATCTAACATATGCATAAACTCTGCTACATATGGCCGTGCATGAATCTCACAGGGTTTCATGTCATCCAAAGGAACCACATATTTATGGTGGTTGTATTTAAAGATGAGTTCTTGTGAAGACCAATCTTGCAAAACTCTTGCTTGCTTATATGGCCGTGCATGAATATCACATGGTTTCATGTCATCCAAAGGAACCACATATTTATGGTGGTTGTATTTAAAGATGAGTTCTTGTGAAGACCAATCTTGCAAAACTCTTGCTTGCTTAAGCCATGGTCATCCAAATAGTAAATTATAATCCAAGTTGGAATCGGATAAGTCCATAACAACAAAAGTCATTTTGAATACTGCACCTTGTAATGTAATAGGGATATCATGTACCAGTCCCACTAGATGGGCGTGCGAATGATCAATCATACAGACAAAAAATTTAATTGGTTTGATGTGATTCTAGCCTAGCTTTTTGCAAATGGCTATAGTAGCAATACTAACTCCTAATCCTCCATCAATTAGCACTTGCAAAATCTTGTGATTCTTAAACAAGACAATAATGAGTGGTACCACGTGATCAATTGTAGAGTGAGTGTACAGGCTGATGGTAGCAGTAGGCGGTGCCCAAGTTGAACTTGGGCCAATTTGTTGCTAGAATTATTGGTGAATACCCGAAATGAGGGATAGGAACTCTCCCATTAGACTGTTAATCGGTCCATTAGCTAAGATATCCCATACTACATTTGAATTGGGCAGTTCAAGTGAAGCTTTCGGTGAGTTTACTGGTAGTACTAGTACCGAGTTGGATGCAGATGCTGATGATTGAAAAATTGTTTGTCGCATTAGGGGTGTAGGGTCAGGGAAAAGTTTTCGTTCCTCCATAGCGTACTTAGATGCTTTGACAAAGGTATGCTACCGTTCCTTTAATCCTGACTTAAACACTTTGTAAGCTAGGTAGAGGGTTTAACCGGATCGGATCTGCACTACTACGATTTGCGTATCTATTGCCATGTAGGCCATATTTTCCATTGGACTCTGCCCTATCTTTTTTTCTTTTTTCATATTTGCGGGCTTCTTTACAATGATAGCCTTTGCATTTTAGGGGCAATTATCTGTTGAATGGCTGGCAGTATCACAAATAGTGCAGTAGACTTGATTAAGGGTGCACTTAATTGCTACATGTCCAAGGTTTTTACATTTTGTATACTAAACCTATTTCAGCGGATCATCATTTTTTACTTTTGTTGGAATTGAGCCACTCTAGATCTTCTATGAAGTTGCCAACCTTATGCTCCAATTGCAGTGCCATAGCTATGATGGCATCTAAGGTCATTCCTCCAACGCAGTGAATAATCATAACTTGTTTTAACTGAGGATTTAGTCAATTGAAAAACCATTGTGTAATCACATCATCGAGGAGATTTTTGTGGGTTGGAGGTAGTTGTCGTAAGTGTGTGCAAAACAATGTAGCATATTCTTGCATGCTCTCATGCATTTTTTGCGTGTTATTCTATAGATAGTCAAATATCTCTATTACATTTTTCTTTAGTCTGAATTGTTATAAGAAGGCATTCTTGACATCATCATACTACCTGAAATGGTTAATGTCATACTCAGACAACCAACATGCTGCTTCATTCACTAAGGTTGATTGAAACACTATGGCCTTGTACACGGGGTCCTTCAGGTTGTTTAATACTGCAAAACTAAGTTCAAACGTATGCACATGCATGTCTAGGTCATCACTGAGGAAGCCACAAAATTTTGCATAGGTGACTTCCATAGTAGATTGCCTTTGTTGACCGCCCTGTTTTTGTTGCTGCTGCTACTAATTCTGACCTTCCTGTTGTTGTTGTTGTTGTTGTTGCTACTGATTCTGCTTCTTTGCCATGACTTATGGTTGGGATCCGCTAGTTGTTCAAATTCACGAGTATACAATAATTCTTTAGATTGATCCACTCCATAATTATCTATTGATTCCTCTAGCTGTTTTGGTTCACTATTATTTACTAGTTCTATTAGTTTGCAGTCAAGAAACAAGCTATCCAGGAATATAAGCCTTAATATACGTGCTCGATCCCACTCTTTCAATAGGTAATCAGTCATGGAGACTTTCTTGTTACTTCATGCATTTAAGGGTTTGTCTTGAACAAATTGCTCAATGGGAGTACTTGGTTCAGGGGTATGATCATTGGTCTATCAATAGTTCCAATAGGTCTATCGGTATGTTCACTAACTTGTTCGGGTGATTGTGTTGGTATTGGAGCACCACCGAAATCGATGCTACCACCAGATGTCTGTTGGAGCACGATAATCAACAATTGATGATTATATGAAGGTTAGGAATGAAGACTTGAAGTAAAGATCAAATTCTAAAGCATGAAGTGTAGTGGAGGTTCAGAAAGAGATTTTATATATACACATGTATATTAGTCTTAAAAATACTTCAAAAATATTTTGATGGAATGATGAATCCATACTCATATGTATATATATATACTTTTTTATAGTCGTGATATATGTGAGATATGATAGATAGATGAGAATAGAAGAGTAGATCAGAAGTTGAGTGATCAATATCCATCGGATGTAAGAATCAATACAATAGAAGAAGTTTTGTAAGAATTGCACATTGACCTTTCTTCAATTTCTCCTTCTATGTTCAGCCAATTGTGAAATCCTTTTGTGCGTGTCTAATTCCATAGTTATTGCATTTATGGTCAAGTTTTGAGAGTCCAATTGTAATTAGGCTAAGAGAATTGTGAGTAGGAACATTTGTATGTGTAAATGTATTAAGTGACTTTTGACACAAGTGCAATCTAGATTATCAAAGATTTTATCAAATCTCAGTGTAGAGTAATTTTTTACACAAATGAGGACTCAAAATCTAGTTTGGAAGGTAAGCTATCTATGTCTAAAATCATTTGATTAAACAGGTTGTAGATTGAGAGAACCAAGTGGTTAAAGTTGCTTATGTAAAAGTCGCCTATAGAGAAAGCCTCTTTCAGTTATATGTTTACTTATTGAAGTAAATCTGAAGTTTTATAAGTTTTCTTGAAGAACTTTCATGTGTAGTAGCTGCAAAGACACTAGATAAGTGTTGTGTCAAAGTTTCATAGAAAATGTTAATCATTTCATCAATTAATCAATGCATTCTATGATGTAGACTTTTCTGAGTGAAGCTATAACTCACAGAGGTGGCAGAGATTCATAATTTGGTAAAGAATTCCAAAATTGATGAAAGTTTCTTGCTATTCTTGATATAGAGGCGTTCTAAATTCAACTATAGCTTTTCGTTTGGAGATTAATCATCTCCATCAGTGGTATCAGAGCAGATCAAAAGTGAAGGAAAGAAAGACCCTGACTATTTCAGACCTACAAAATTCAACATCTGAAGATTCAAAAGGACAAATTTTGAAGGAAAGGCTAAAGGAAGACACATGATAGTAATCAAAAGGATTAGAAGGATTAAATCCCAAAGTAAAGGTACATTCATTACTCATAAGGTTGAAGATTTTATAGTACAGGTGAAGAAAGAATGGGAGATAGTCTCCAAATTGAGAAGCTAGATGGAGAGAACTATCCAGCTTGGCCCGTGAGAAACTCATCTTATGAGCAAAGATCTGACAGGATACATTACAGGAGAAGAAGAGAAACTAGAATTCAAAGATCCTAGTGTTCCTACTAGGGAGGAACTTGCAGACTTGAAAGTTTGCATGAAGAAAGATGTTCAAACAAGGAGTATCATCTACATGGCAGTAAATGATTACTTGCTTCCTCATATTAGAGGACTTGAAAGTACAAGTGATATATGGAGTGCTTTGGAGGAGCATTTCCAAAATACAACCAAGTCAAGGAAAGCATCACTATGGGCAGAGTTTACCACATTCAAGAAGAAGGCTTCACAAAATATCTAGTTATGTGACAAAGATCAAAGACATTGTTGATTCTTTAGATGCAATTGATGAAGACATTGAAGAAGATAAATTGGTAAAACAAATTCTTAGAGGTTTAAGAGGGGAAGCCCTTCATATTATCAACACAACTTTCATTGGATCATTTTACTCCTGATTTGAATCAATTACTAGGTCATATGCTAACCTTTGATAATGATATCAAAGGAGATGTTGATAAGAGTGCACGTCATGCAATGTATTCTAAGGATAAGAAGAAAGCTATCAAAGGAAAGCAACAATCAATTGAAGATGAAGGTACTTCAATGCAAGCAAACTTTCTAAGAGGAAGAGGGAGTCCTAGAAGTAGAGGAAGAGGCAGAAACAACAAGGATAATGTCAAATCTTGTTGGATATGTGGTAAGACTAATCATCTTTCTCATGAATGTTGGCATCACAATCAAAGTGTTAGTAGCTTTAATCAGAGTTATAATCAAAGAGGCAGAGGTGGAAGAAATCAGAGAGGAAGTTTTAGAGGTACAGGTAGTATAGGCTTCTTTGGGAGAAATGGTGGAAGAAACTTTCAAGCTCAGTCCTACAAAAATACCTACTACCCTTATGCATCAGATCATAAGGAGGACTCAACCCTAATCATGAATGCAACATGTGAAGCTCCAAGTGAATATCAAAGAGTGTTTTACATTGATTCCGGATGCAGCAATCATTTGAGTGGTAAAATTGCTTTAATGACTGATTTGGAGAATAAAGTGATTAATCATATAGTTTGAACAGGTGACAATACAAAGCACAAGGTGAAGCCTATTGGATCAGTAAAGGCCAAAGATGGAAGTACTCTTTTGAGTAAGGTTTTGTATATTCCTACAATTCCAAAGAATTTGATTAGTGTAGGACAAATTATGGAAAAAGTATATGAGGTGAGGTTCACTAATGATGGAGTTTATTTTGAAGACCCTAGACAAGGGTATAAGCAAACTATTATAGGAAAGAAAGAAGGAAGGCTCTTCACATTGAAGGTACAAGGAAATGTTTATGGAGAGCAAAAGATATCTGAGTTGGATCTTTGGCACAAAAGGCTTGGACACTTCAATGAAAGAGGTATTAAAGAGATGATTAACAATGGTTCAGTAGTTGGATTACCTAATGTTGCAAGTCAACACATGACATACATATGTGAAGCATATCAATTAGGTAAGGCTCATCAGCAATCATATAACAAACAAGGTTTCATGTATTGAGAAAGACTTGAATTGCTGCATACAGATATATGGGGTCCTTCAAAGAACTTTAGCATAAATGGTTCAAGATATTATGTCATTTATGTTGATGATGCTACTAGGGGGTCACTATTTATGTGATCAAA
This sequence comes from Ceratopteris richardii, assembly GCA_020310875.1. Taxonomy (NCBI): domain Eukaryota; kingdom Viridiplantae; phylum Streptophyta; class Polypodiopsida; order Polypodiales; family Pteridaceae; genus Ceratopteris; species Ceratopteris richardii. The sequence goes on from CM035427.1 coordinate 18,646,660, forward strand.
GATAAATTAAAAGTATTTAGCACATTTAAACGCTATCATGTATATACAGAAAGGGTTACATGACAAAAATTGAAGAGATTGAGGTCAGATGAAGGGGGAGAGTATTTCTCAAATGAATTCAGTGATTATTTGTGGAATGTAGGTATAAAGAGAGAAGTTACTTGCAGGTACTCTCCCCAAAAAAATGGTGTAGCAGAAAGGAGAAATAGAACTCTTGTTGAGTTTGCAACATCAATGATGAAAGAGAAGAATTGCCCTAATTATTTGTGGGCTTACGTTGTAAATAAAGCTACATACTTGGTTAATAGGCTACAAGGTAAAGCTTTGCAAGGTATGATCATATGAAGCTTGGTGGGGTAAGAGACCTACATTAGACCATTGAAAATTATTTGGTTGCTTAGCCTATGCTTATGTTCCTTCTCAATTAAGGCATAAGTTAGAACGAAAAGCTGAAAATTATGTGTCTATTGGTCATGATGATAAACAAATGGGATACAGGTTGTGGAGTCCATCTACAAAGCAATTCCTTGTATAAAAGGATGTCACATTTGATGAGCAAGGTACTTGGTACTTAGGTACAAATAGTTCTTATGCAGGTCTTGAAGAAACATTGAATCAAAAGAAAGGTAAATCAAAGGTTCAAATGTCTGAGTAAGAAGAGAATAGTGAAGTGCTAGTTGAAAATGAAGAATTGCCAAGGTTTGATCCAAAATATGATGAACCAGAAACTTCAAGAAGTGGAGAACTTGAAAGTTCATCAAGGGACAAAAGACAGCCTATAAGGTATAGCTATGAGACCTCTTTCTTGACGACTAAAGATTATGCTTATATAGTGAAAGCAAATGAAGACCCATCCACATACGATGAAGCCAAAGGAAAGGAGATTTGGGAAAAAGCTATGAAGGAAGAGTATGGTGCACTCATTGAATGAGACTTGGGAATTGGTACATAAACCAATTAATCAGAAGATAATTGGATTGAGTGGGTTCACAAAACAAAACGATTTGTAGATGTATGTGTAGGTACAAAGCTAGACTTGTTGTAAAAGGATATGCACAAACTTATGGTGTGGACTATGATGAAACATATAGTCCGATTGCAAAGATGACAACCATAAGCACTCTCATAGCTGCTGCTACTTGCAAAGGTTAGAATCTATCTCAATTAGATGTGAAGAATGCATTTTTAAATGGTTATATTTCATATAAAGTCTAGATGGATCAACCAGATGGTTTCAAAGATCAACATAATCCAGATTATGTGTTTAATCTCAAGTGAGCCTTGTATGGCTTGAAGCAAGCCCCAAGGGCATGGAATTATAGGCTTGTGAAGTTTTTGAAGGAACTTGGTTTCCAAGCATCAAAGGCAGATTGTACCTTGCTAGTCAAAGCAAGTGAAGATGGGTTTATCTATGTTTGTATTTATGTTGATGAAATAATACTTACAGCTACATATGATAAAGGCATACAAATGCTTAAGAACCAGATGGAGAAAGAATTCAAGATCAATGACTTAGGAAATTTATCATATTTCTTGGGATTGGAGATTTCATATACTCAACATGGACTATATGTGACTCAAGAAAGGTATTTGAAGAATTTGCTAATCAAGTTTAAAATGGAAGATTGTAGGATAGCACCAGCTCAAATGGAAGTGAATCACAAATTGAGTAGATATTGAGGAGAAGAATTCAGCTTTATCAGAGTTTGGTCAAAGGGTGCTTAGGTATATCAAGGGCACACTTAAAGAAGGTTTGTACTATAGGTTTACTTCAGATACAAGGATCAAGATATATAGTGATGCAGATTGGGCACAAGTAGAGTACAAAGGTATGGTAGAAGCTGCAAAGGAAGTCATATGGCTAAAAACTCTCATGAAGAGTTTTGATATTATTTAGAGTACTCCTATCATTTGTGGAGATAACATGAGTTCTTTGTATTGGTAGCTAACCCTGTGTTTCTTGCAAGGACCAAACATATTGAGATTCAATATCATTTTTTGAGAGAGAAGGTTGTTGATAAAGAAATAGAAATCATGCATACTCCTACAAAGGATCAACTTGCAGATATGTTAACAAAGAGTTTAGATGGACCAAAATTGCATAGGTTTAAAGATATGGCAATGATAAAGAAGATGCAGGTAATCACAATTGATGATTGAGAGGGAGCTATTGGAGCAAGATAATCAACAATTGATGATTATATGAAGGTTAGGAATGAAGACTTGAAGTAAAGATCAAAGTCTAAAGCATGAACTGAAGTGGAGGTTCAGAAAGAGATGTTCTATATACACGTATATTAGTCTTAAAAAAACTTCAAAAATATTTTGATGGAATGACGAATCCATACTCATATGTATATATATATATATATATTTGTATATAGTCTTGATAGATATGAGAGATGATAGATAGATGAGAATAGAAGAGTAGATCACAAGTTGAGTGATCAATATCCATCAGATGGAAGATCAATAGAATAGAAGAAGTTTTCTGAGAATTGTGCATTGATCTTTCTTCCATTTCTCCTTCTATGTTTAGCCAATTGTGAAATCCTTTTGTACATGTCTAAGTCCATAGCTAATGCATATATGCATCTATGGTCAAGTTTCGAGGGTCCAATTGTAAGCAGGCTAAGAGAATTGTGAGTAGGAAAAATTGTATGTGTAAATGTATTAAGTGACTTCTGAAACATGTGCAATCTACATGATGAAAAATTTGATCAAATCTCAGTGTAGAGTGTAAAGTTTTACACAAATCAGGACTGAAAATCTAAGTTAGAAGGTAAGCTATATATACCTAAAAGCATTTGGTTAAATGGTTTGTAGATTATGAGAAGCAAGTGGTTAAAGTTGCATACATAAAAGCTGCCTATAGAAGAAGGTTGTTTCAAACATAGGTTTACTTATTCAAGTAAATCTGAAGTTTTATAATTTCTTTTGAAAAACGTTCACTTGTACTAGCTGCGGAAACACTAGATAAGTGTTGTGTCATAGTTTCATAGAAAAATTTAATAATTTCATCAATCAATGAATGCGTTCTCTGAATTAGACTTTTCTGAGTAAAGCTATAATTCACAGAAGTGAGAGAGATTCTTAATTTGGTAAAGACTTCCAAAATTGATGAAGTTTCTTGCTATTCTTGATATAGAGGTGTTCTAAATTCAAGTATAGCTTGTCTTTTGGAGGTTAATCATCTCCATCAATATCAAACCACTATAGGAAGGCACTAGACTATCGCTGAGTATGGTGCCAATATTGGTCATCAAATTATCACTAAATTATACAGGACTCAGTTCTGGTACACTTTCCAACCCAAAAGTAAAGAAATGTTGTGGTATTACTCCACTGGTTTGTGATATGCCTTCCCCTTTAGATGAGTTCCTTCAATATTACTGCATGGTGGTGTCCCTAACATATTGTATACTCACCAAGGATGTTTATCGTTCCGGTATTTAGGATAGGTTTCACCTGAACGCATTACAGGCATGTAGAAATAGGTCTCCACTCAAAAGTATATCCCAAGCTTCTGTCACGAACTATATTCCAAGCCCCATGGCTAGCACCAATGTTAACTCTTTGTCGTAACCTAGTGTATCACATATGATTACAGTAACAGAGTGCCTTACAGGGTTCTTGGGATGGACAGGGGTCTATAACCAAAGGCCCTATAATATTCTCCCACTCCATAATTCAAATCCACTACTACAACAAATTACAAGAAGGATCACTATCACTCACTTTTCAGTATCTCGACTTTGCTAATTATGTTCACCATTTTCATTACTAGTTAGTACACCGTGATGAGGGTTACTTACCTAGAAATAACTATCACCACACTTACTCTAGCACAAATAATCTACTACCGAATTCACTTATTTTGAACTTTATTTAATAGTCACCACTACTTTGATTATCAATGAGATTAAAGACTTGATCACTTTCACTTTCAATGAAGACATCTTAATGTTTAATCACAATAACAAAAGGAATCATTTAACTGTCACTTAATGACACCTTTCTGCACTCTATAGAGAAGTCAATATGGATGAATAAAGTCTACAATCGACTGTTCTATTGTGCGCAATCGAGTGGACTCACCATGCATCTCTGCCGCACTAGAGAATGGCATGATTACATCCCTTTTGTATTAATGTAGGAAAAGGTTACAATGGTTAGGCCATTATGATGCTTCACCAAAATATTTGTAGATTTATAAAATAATAATCCGGTGACCTAACAAGACATAAAAGGATGGTGGGCCAAGGACTCTGACAGAGAGCAAGAGAGAAGACCCTGGGACTCAAGTATGGGTCCGAACCATTTGGTTTCTATTTGGAATGAGCAGCTAGGGGAAAAGCACACGGTACTACAAAGGCAAGCTCGTGTCATATTCACGATGGAGTCCCAGGATGGAATAAAGATTGAAAGATGAATTCCTCTCGATATCTAATGACAAAGAGTGGAACTGATGGCAAGTCACGTGTGGAATGGTGGATCAAATGCACCAAATTAGTGGAATGCAATTTAATTGGTTTAGAGACAGAATAGATGATGACCTTGATGTACATGTTCCACTGCAAATTTATGCAAGCTTTTTGAACCTAAACAACAGAGTTGACAAACACTTGCAGGTGTTGTTGGATAGTTTTTGGGCTCTGCATTCAGCCTTTCACTTCCATTTTACTACCTATATTGAGCACATATACACTATGTATGCTTCTATGGATACCGCTTATGTACGTCCATGTGGTCATATAGTGGCTATGTTTTTGCATAAAGCCTTTTACATTTGATAAAGAGGATCGTGGTGAGGTTTTCTTAACTAGGAGACACCCAGATGTCGAGGTCTCTTCAGAGATGCAGGTGGAAGACTTACCCAACCTCACCATAGGAGATGTATGATAGTTGTTCATAGGTGCTCGATAAGCCTAGTTGGCTTCCTTTGGATAACTGATTATATGTAGTGGAGTCAGTGATTCACTATGCAGGTAAACATGTTAGTACTTTCCGTTTTATGAGATTTTGATAGTAGTCATATGCTCATTTTGCAAAGGATACTCTGGCAAAATTTCTACATCATATTGCCAATATGGCTCTTATGGCTGAAATTCTTGGAATAGTAAAAGAACTCACAATTTTAGATGAAGCACTCAAAGACCCTAAGTGGAAGGCAAACGTGAAGGATGAAACTTGTGAATGGGTTTTATTTACCCCCGAAGAAGGAGCTATTGAAACCAAGTAGATTTGGAAAGTAAAGTATATAGCAAATGGTACTTTAGAAAAGTACTAACCTTCTGTTGTTGCGTAAGGATCCTCACAACTGGAACGATTTTATGTTGAAAATACATTTGCACTAGTAGCTAGAATGGCTAAAATACGTACGATACTAGTAGTTGTTGAACATAGATGGTGGCCTATATTTGAGATGAATGTAAAATCGACATTTCTAAATCAATACCTCAAGGAGGAAGGATTATATGTATCTTAACCACGAGGTTTTGAGATACACATTCAGGAAACAAAACAAGGTCTCTAGACTTAAAAAGGCATTATATGGCCTTAAGCAAGCTCCAAGAGCTCTCATGCCATGTAAGAAAGTAGTTACATAAGAAAACATGAGAGCAATAGCAGAGAAGAGAACAAATATAGTAGAATATCAAAAAAATCACTACTAACAACAAGTACAAAGATGATGACATTTTTAACATGTGCACTCTCAAGATAGACTTAAAATGGTGATCTAGAAAACTCTAGACAGGGAGTTACAAGGTAGAGGTATATTGGCTCCATTCAATGTTTGGGGTATTGCACAAGTCATGTATATACAAGCCAATGGAGAAGTGTAGCCTTCTACAAATTACAAATCATGGTTAGTAGAATGTGTGGGACCACCAGCCATGGATAAGAGTGGCTCATCTGACCTAAGAAATATAAATGATTTTTAATTCCAATAAAGAATTCTTTCCTTTATTGTAATCAAATGGGGTTTCTCACCACTACCTCTAACCGCACAATTGGTGACCTTGGTAATTGCCCTTCATTACAATGCCTTAGGTGGTCCAACTCCACCTTCATCCAACATGCAAGTTGGGATTCACATCAATTTGGTAATGCATGATGGGCTTCTCCTAATAATGGGGGGCTTCCAAAATGTAAATTTATGCAAACTATGTGTGTTCCTTTGGCAAACGTCTCCAAACATTGACACACGAGAGAGGGAGAAACATTTTTCTCCTACATAGCTCTTCTCGCTTCCTAAATCTCATGCAGATCATCAAGTCGTAAGCTTCTAGATTCTGTATCCATTATTTTTGCCAAAATCATTACCATTTTCTTAGTCATTTTTTCTAAATAAACAAGTGATCCACATAGCATAGTGGTCAACTCTCAAGGTTGTAAAGGGTGAGATCTTGGGTTCAAACCCCATGGGGAGCCTTCTAACTCAGCTTAATGTAAGTTAACTTGAGACTAGAGAGACTTAACTCGAGTCACAAGTACACCAACCATTAGTGGACTCTAGTGGAAGGTAGTAAAGTAGTGGTCAAGATTAGTTGAACCACTAGTCAACTCTAGTGCAAGATATTAAAGGAATGGTGGAGATTGCACATGTACTTATGGACTCAAGAAGGCATTATATGGCCTTAAGCAAGGTCCAAGAGCTCTCATGCCATGTAAGAAAGTAGTTACACAAAAAAACATGGGAGCAATAGCAAAGAAGAGAACAAATATAATAGAATATAGAAAAAAAGTCACTACTTAAAGAAAGTACAAAGATAATGGAATTTTCAACATGTGCACTCTCAAGGTAGAGCTCAAATGGTGATCTACAAAACTCTAGATAGGGAGTTACAAGGTAGAGGTATATTGGCTCCATTCAATGTTTGGGGTAGTGCACAAGTCATGTATAAAGAGGCTAATGGAGAGGTGTAGCCTTCTACACATTACAAAACATGGTCTGTAGAATGTATGCGACCACCACCCATGGAATAGAGGGGTTCAATTGACCTAACAAATATAAATAATTTCTGAGTCCAACAAAGAAGTTTTTCTTTTATCGTCATCGGATGGGGATTCTCACCACTACCTCGAACCCCAGGATTGGTGACCCCACTAATAGCCTTTTGTTACAATGCCTTAGGTGGTCCAAGTTCACCTTTATCCAACATCCAAGTTGGGATTAATGTCAGTTTTGTAATGCATGATGGGCTTCTCCTCATAATGGGGGACTTACAAAATGTTCAATATATCATACATAATGAGGGGTAGACATTGGTCATATACTAACACACTCCGTGTTCTATTTCGGCACATATTGTAAAATGATGGTAACAAAGCTTCAACTAAACCGCATGGAAAGCTCACCCATTCTAATCTTAATGATCTCATTAAATTCATGTAAACTGTGTGTGTTCCATTCAAACGTCTCGAAACATTGACAAGCGAGAGAGACAGAAACATTTTCCTCCTACATAGCTCGTCTCACTTCCTAAATCTCATGCGGACCATCAAGTCGTAAGCCTTGAAATTCGGTATACGTTATTTTCGCCAAATTGATTACCATTTGCTTAGTCGTGTTTTGTATTTGAATTAAGCAGAATCATAGCCTTCTTCCCCTCATCCACTGCAACGCAATCAAGCGGGTGTTCTCCGAACGCATCAAGCAGATATCTTATGTCCCACTGTATTTCGTCGAGCGTGTATGGATCACACGATTTCCTAGCTCCCTTTTTTTTTTTTAATGGAGGTTCAGCCGAAGCTTACTCCCCCGGACTTTAACTTTGAAATTGCAACTCTACAAGGAACTCATGGGACCCCCCTTATCCCACAAGAACAGGGGTTTACAAGACTAGGTTAAACGGTGGTCAACACTACCGCAGGGATGGACAAACGGTGGCACTCAACCACAATGCAAGATCTTTCCAAATTACATGTCCCTTACATGTTGCCGCCCTTACATGTTGCCCCCAGGGATTGAACCCTCGCCCCCGCCTCAAGAGACGAGAGGCCCAACCACTAAGCCATCCAACTGGGACTCATTTCCCAGCTCTTGTATCTACTTGGAGTCGATCACATGAATCCAAGAACACAACACTCATACCTTTTCCTTGAAATCAACGATGATTCAGGACTAATTGTCAGTGGTCACGAGATGATGGTACACAGGAATATGACAACTTTAGATGACCCAGGTGCTCTGCATTTAGAGAACATAAAAAGCAACATGCACTCTCTCTCTCTCTCTCTCTCTCTCTCTCTCTCTCTCTCTCAACACTAGTTGCGACCTGAAGGATTAGGGGAATGAAGCCTGGTCCGAAACTGCAAATCACGAGTTTAGTTAGGTCCGAAACAAGAATTGCCACGAACATTTGGTCTCGAGCCAAGCTGCAGTCCCCAGATCCTGCAGACCATACATATAAAGAGTCCTCTGCATGCACTTGCTTCTCTTCACTTCTCTTCCCAGACCATACATATAAAGAGTCCTCTGCATGCACTTGCTTCTCTTCACTTCTCTTCCAAGCTGTAGGCGCGAACGTTTCTCTTCACTTGCTTCTTCTTCCTTCAGCTCTCTTCTTTGTCAAGTCTTTCCGCGGAGTTAGAAGCATCGAGATGGATGGAAGATTATATCAATGATCATCTGAGAAAGAAAGTGAAAATCAAATTGCATGATTAACACGTCCCTACAGTTGACGTTCTCCATTGGCGTCTGCTCGCCCAAATGCACACATATTCATAAGCGCGCCGAAACGCTAGCGCAAACACACACACACACACCCGCCCACAAATCTCTCTCTCTCTCTCTCTCTCTCTCTCATTTTCCGTTAAGAGAGATCGGAGTCGACGATCAGCAATCATTTTCTTCTGATTGCCAGATACAACTGGCTTCTGATGAGGAATCGCAGATGGTCTATTCTGATGGCCGACGTGCAAGACATGTATAAGGGTCTGAGAGTTCTGAACTGCTATGCGTCAATAGGATGTAGTTTCGTTACGCGTCAACGCTCGCGACGCACGTATCTCCATATGTTTTTAGATAATTTGCAATGATGACATGAAACTGCTCTCTCTCTCTCTCAACCAGTCAGTAAATCAATCTATTTCCGCATGCGTTACATCGTACTGAAAAAATTTGAAGAATGTTTTGAATCTGGAAAATTAATTAACATCTTCTCACTTCCTATGTGGCCACGGCACACGCCACTCTCCACATATGTAAGATATGGATTTTCAAGGGCTAATCGGTTCCTGGATTATGCTTTCCGAGTCGTCTTCCAGCTTGGGCATATTCAAATGTTTGTGTGTACTTGTACACCCTATGCTAAGAGCCGATTACATGTATGTATTCTCAATTGCCTTGCTACTAATTTATTTGCATTCGTTTTCAACTTAATGTGTTGAAAATTTCGACATAAGTGAGATGTCTCTCCATGTATCCATATTGTCTCCATGTACTCTCTCTCACACACACACACACATATATATATATATATATATATATATATATATATATATATATATATATATATATATATATATATATATATATATATATATATATATATATATATATATACTTTCCTTCTTTTTTAAATAAAGGAAGTTCGGCCTTAGCCTACTCTCCCGGACTTGACTTAATTACAAGAAAAGTACAAGAGAAGGGGACTAGTGACCACGGGATCCCCCGAATCCCACAGAGTAGGGGTAGCTTTTATATAGTTTGGATGGTATCACAAAGAAGGTTAATCACCCTCTCATCACCCTCATGTGGGATCCACATGGGTTAAAGCTTGTTGTTGATCAAAAGGAGCACTTGATGATGCCTGAAGGGAGGGGGGGGGGGGGGGGGGTTTCTTACAGTTAGCGATCCTTTTGCCAAGTAGGGGGAGTCACCAAAGTTAAAAGCACATCTTTCCCGCCAGACCTTAGGACCTCCCCTCTGATGGCATTCCAGAGAGTCGCAGAGCAGTCGATCGCTTCTCCCAGCAGAGCTTGCTTCCAACTAATATGTTTTTAAAGTCTAATTTTCTTTTCGACAATCTGACAGAGCATCTTGGAGTTGGGACAATTAAAGAAGATGTGAGAAATATCTTCGATGGATCGGTAGCTGCAGCGTTTGCAACAGGGAGGTACCCCACAAATTTTGCTAGCCTTAAGGTTGGTCCAGATTCCACGATGAAGAATTTGCCATAAGAGGACACACTTTTTGATTTCTATGAGGGGGTGCCAGATAGCCATGAATTTCATGTCCCATTGAAGCCGCATCCACGACAGACGCCACTTCTTGTTAAGTTTAACCTGATAATCAATGGTTTCTTTGATGTTCGGGATTTTTGATAGGCAATTACCATTGTGCCATGTGAGACCAATTCCCTTCTCAATGTATTGATTATTATAAGGAAGAGGTCGGCAAATAGAAATTAATCTTGGAAAACCTCATCTAATTATAAATTGGTAAGTGTGTAAATTTCCGCGTTCTACAGTTTGTTTATAATCTATGATAGGTAGAAAGTTATTTCATTATTTTTGCCTCTCCTTGATCTCGTATCTCAAGGACCCTATCTAAAACACAACTTGTATGATTTATTTGCCTCATCATGATGTCGATTCTTTGTATGATTTATTTGCCGAATCATGATGTCGATTCTGGAATCCTTAAGGTAGATGCAAAAGCTCATTTTCAAGTTAACATTGCCACATATATGTTTCATCTGATCGTCCAAGAGTCTCATTAGCACATGATATCTTTGTAATAAGAAGCTTTTAGAGGACTAGGAGATATATTAGATGAGTTTTTGTTTTTGATCTGCATGAGCTTAGGCATGCATGCATCTATGTGTTGATATATTTAGGTAGTGATGTGTGTGAACATATTAGGAGCATCTGGGCACTTTTCTCCCTCTTTAGGAGGTCTTTTTCCCCCGGCTTGTATACACGCCCATAACCCTAATGGGTCACTTATCTTTGTACATTCTCTTGGTAATACATTCAATATTTTGTGTTGTGTTTCAAGCGTCTTCTTCTTCCTTGTGTTGTTCATGTGCTTCCGTAGAACTCAAACTCCAACAATTGGTATCAGAGTAGGTCATTGCTTCATCTAGGGCATCATCGACACCCCCTTGGCCACAGTCTCAAAATCACATAAAAATTGATGAGCACACTCAAGGCGATTAGGAGTTCAAAATAGCTTGTTTTGGCCTCCAAATGGACTATCATAGCACCTATGTAGCAATTTCATATTTTCATGCCAAAGAAATACACAAGTTTTGGTTCCTCAATATAAGTGCCTCGAAGTCTACTACAGGTTTAGCAGAACTCAAGAGGGTAGTTTTGTTCAACTATTTATGATACAATGATTTTTTTGCATTCATTTTATTCAGTGGCCATGGCTGAAAGTAGTGATATATTCCATATGCTAGTTGTTGAGGATAAGTTGGATGGTACCAATTACAAATTATGGACTTATATGATGCATCATGTATTGGTTGCCCAAAAGGACTGTGGAATATTGTGTAGGATGTTAAAAACTGTCCTATTACACCTGCAAATACAATTCCTAAAGGTGATGCAGATGGCATTGAAGATGGTGATATCTTTCAGGTTCCTATTTGTACTATGGTTCGTGTTGCACCTACTGTAGAGCAACTTTGTTGGGATGGCAGATATGCTTAACAACATGCATTGATAGCCTTGTCTATCAAACGTGCCATTATTCCTCACATTCGCTCCTAAAAAAACAACAAAGCATGCTTGGGATACACTTACCACTTTATATTAGGCAAGGAATGAGGCTCGTGTTGCTTACCTTCAAAAATAGTTGGAGAGTAAGCACATGAATGAAGGAGATTCCATGGAAAGTTTTTTTGACAAAGATCAAAGATTTGAAGGAGCAGTTGATTTCTTCTTATGAAGTCTTGCCTGATAGTTCACTTGTGCAGACTATTCTGAATGGTCTTCCAAATTCATATTAGAGTTTTGCTTCTACTCTTGGATTGATGATGAAAGGAGATCCAAATGCCTTAACATTTGAGGAGTTAGTCTCTATTCTATTGTAGGAAGATTAGTCTAGGCAAAAGAGTTCCATTATGCATGTTGTAGATCAAGCTTTCCTAGCTAGTCAAAAGGGGAAAGGTAAATGGAGCTCATCTACTAGTAAGGAAAAATCTACTAATTCTGCACAATCAAAGAAGGATGACAAAATGAGAAGAAAACAGAAAAGCAAAAATCGTTTTGTAGATATTATAACGGAAATGGTCATCTCATAAAGAGTTTTCCAAAACTAGTTGCAAAAGAGGCAAAAAAAGAAAAGAGTCTAGAATGGTTGATGCAGAGGCCTCTATACCCAAAACAGAGTGTGCTAATCTAGGGCAGAATGAAGAATGGGCATTTACCATTGTTTGTAGTTATGAACCATCTTCTCATGAATAGTTTATGTTTGTAATAGACTCCAATGTTTGGTAATTTGATAGTGGGTCATCCAAACATATTACCTCGTGGTGTAGTTTCTTCACTTCACTTGAGTTTGCCCCTACAAGGAATATTGTCACATGCACCAACAAATCCTCTTATTGTGTCATGGGAGTTGATAAGATTATTTTGACTATTGCTAATGGTAGTTATTTTACATTGTCAGATGCTTCATTTGTGCCAAGGATTGAAAAAATATGTTAACAATTTCAACATTAGCCAAAATTGCGATGCTTCATTTGTGCCAAGGATTGAAAAAATATGTTATCAGTTTTAACATTAGCCAAAATTGCCTTCATTGTGAAATTTGTTGATGTCAAATGTACAATTTGTGATCTATCAAATCGTGATATCGTTATTGCTTTTGGCATTCTATGTCATGGGTTGTATAAGCTCATAGTCTATGGAAAATATATGAATGATTCAACGTGCAGTACATGATTCTCAAGCACCCTCCATTTTGATCGAGGGGGGGAATATATGTCTTCTTATTTTAACGCATTTTTGGAAGAATGTGGGATAAAACATCAGTGTATAGTGCCATATCATAATGGACTTGTTGAAAGGAAGAATAGTTCACTCATGGAGGTGGCGAGGTGTATGGTCAAGAGTCAAGCTTTACCACATAATTTCTGGCTTGAGGCTGTTATGTGTCCAGCATATGTATTTAATAGGTGTTCTATTAAAGCATTGCAGTCTATCACTTCATATGAGGCTTGGCATGGTTGCAAGCGAGTTGTTGCTCATGTGTGTGTCTTTGGTTGTTTGACATATGCATTAATGCGTGAACAACAATGCAAGAAATTGAATAATTAAGTAGTGAAATGTATTTTTGTTGGGTACAATTCTGAAAGCAAAGGCTATCATCTATATCATCCAAAAACTAAACACATTTTGGCTAGCCGTGATGTTCTTTTTGTGAAAGATGCTATTTAGCCATTCCTTTCACGTACTAAGGAGACATCAGATAGCTCCAAAGATATGTATGACACTTTGCTACCTCTTTTTATAGGTGGAAAATCTAGTGCTAGTCCAAATGAGATATTTTCTTAGCCTTTATAGGTTTCTCATGATGATGCAGATCATTCCATTTCTGATGCAAATTTACATGATGCACTTATTGATGAGAGAACTGACATAGAGGAGGCAAAAACTCTACCTCAGTGGCTGGTGCAGACTTTGTGAGATAGAAAATTAGATGCACCTCTATCATATCATACTTGTTCAGGCTTTCATAGTGTTTCTTTTGAATCAGATTGCTATTCTATGACTGCCTCTAGTCTTTGTCATGCGAATGAGCTTGTTTGGTTTGATGAACCACAAACTTCAAAAAATTGGATGGCTCCTATGCAATCAGAATATGATGCTATGATGAAAAATGGTACCTAGTCTATAAGTGACTTGCCTCCTGGCAAGAAGCCCATTGGAACTAAGTGGGTATACAAGCTAAAGCATAAGCCTGATGGAACAGTTGACAGGTATAAGGCTAGACTTGTTGGAAAGGGTTATGCTCAAGAAAGAGGCATTGATTTTGATAAGACATTTGCTCCTTCATGTCGAATGACTACTATTCAATGCATGTGTGCACTTGGAACTCATCATGGTTGGTACATACATCAATTGGACATTACAACTGCATTTCTAAATGGTGACTTGCATGAAGAAGTGTATGTTTTTCAACATTGCGGTTTTGTGTAGAAAGGGCATGAAAACAAAATGTGCACGTTGAAAAAGGCATTATATGGTTTGAGGCAAGCACCATGTGCTTGGTATGAGAAGATACATGCCTACTTGATTGCACATGGTTTTGACAATAGTCCAACTGAGAGCACCTTATATGTTAAGCGTGCAAATGATCCGCTTGTGATCATTGTTGTCTATGGTGATGACATGCTACTCACTCGTCCTCTTGAGAAGCGTATTGACCATTTTTAAGGCTGATATGCATGCATCATTTGAGATGTGAGATTTAGGGCACTTGCATCATTATTTGAGCATTCAATTTATGAAAGTTGATGGTGGAATACCTTTGTGTCAAACAAAATATATTGATACATTATTGTCGCATTTTGGCCTTGAGGACTACAGACCTTTTCATAAAGGCTTTGCCTAGGGAGATGTTTTAAGCTTTCCACAAAGCTTTGGGCTTACGTCCTTTTGTGGATTGATTCCACATAGCTTGGAACTTCCTTATACATGAGTGGTAGCTTCTTGTTCATCGCATCACGCTTAGGGGGAGTTTTTGATATATTTGGGTAGTGATGTGTCTGAACACACTAGGACCACCAGGGCACTTTTTTCGCTCTTTAGGAGTTTTCCCCCCTAACTTGTATATACACATATAACGTGAATGGGTCACTTATCTTTGTACATTCTCTTGGTAATACATTGAGTATTGTGTGTTGTGCTTCCAAGCCTCTTCTTCTTCCTTATCTTGTTCGCATGCTTCCACAAACCTCAAACTCCAACACTATGAACCGAAAAGCCCACCTACATCATATGCTTTAGATCATTAAATACATTTGCATATGATATCATGAATACATGGTAGTCTATGAATACCTAAACTATCTAGAATACTTCCACTCATACAAGTCCAATTTATGTGTACGTTACTAAAAAATCAACTTAATCAAATGGCCGATTTGAACAAGGAAAGTGAAATATGAGCCTAAGGTTGACACCAAGATAATCAAGATGATTAGAATCTCTTTAACTGAAGAAAAAAAGCCTACATATTAGAGAACTATAGAAGCTATAGAATGTTTTCTAATTGATCTCATCAAATAACATGAAGAGCAGAGATAAGAAATGAACAAAAGATTCGAAAAATGATGTAATCAAAGGAGAAGAAAATACTTGATGGGAGATCTAATTCAACCCCTATGAAATAATAAGGAATAAATGGCCTTGATAGGTAGACTCGTTTGAGACTCTATAGCAAAAAAAATGCTTCCTTCTTAGAGATTTTCTAGAAAATTGAATTGAGCTCTTGTACACATGTAGTATAAGATATTATCTTGACAAGAATGTCACACAAAACTGATTTCTTCCATAAGAGGAATATTTTCTACAAGATAGGCTAGGTTGTTGCACAAAGTAAGTAGCTCGACACCAGCCATACTTCCCTCAAGTAAGATTCTCTCATAGAATAACTAGAGAATGAACTTGAAAATTTGGATAACTTTATAAGACTAGAAAGGCTATGCAAGAACAACAAGATTACAACAAATGGATATCAATCAAAGACGATGTGATACCGATTAAAAGATAGATAGCTCTAATAGATCTTACACATGCACAAAAGATATGAATCACCACACTCCACTATTTTGCATGTTTCTTAGAGATTAAACAGAGGCTCATTCTAGGACACACAGGAGATTAAAATAAATATATTAGGTATGTAATCACACCAAACATAGAAAAAATGTAAGAATCATGAAGAATTACCATTAATACCAACTTAGAGCTAGACAAGTACAATGGTGCCTAGGCACATAGGGAGGTATGCCTATTTAAAACTAATAAGAGAGTAACAAAGGGACTATTTTAAGCAAGGGGATTGTTTGCTTGCACTCCAACACTATGATATATACTTGTACCAGCTAAAGCCCATGTCACACTACCCATTTGGAATCCAAATGCCATAAAAAATCTCGTGGAGGAATCTCATGAAGTTTTAGGTGTAAGGATCCTATCACGTTCCTTTCCCTACAATGATCCACTTTTTTCTACTAAGCTTTTTCCAAAGTTCTCTTAAGGTTGAGCTTGGTTTGAAACACTCCCCCTCAAGCTTCAACATCTTTATCCAAGCTCTATCAACCCAATGTTTCTCTTGAACCTTGTAAGCTTTGTGGATCCTTGTGATTTATGGAGCATATATGAACACTAGTCCTTGGTAATAACATGTTGGACTTGTACTTCCTTTGCTTGCACCTTTATCCTCACAAGATGATAGTGTACTTGTGTTTGCTCTTACCATTAAATATGGGCTTTGTAGCTAGGTATACACTACTCATAGTGTCATAATAGATTGGTATCTCCTAGAGTTTCATATTTAGATCCTCAAATAACTTATTTATCCACACGAATTCATATGTAACTTGAGAGAAAGATCTATACTAAGCTTCAATTGAAGATAAATCAACTTTGGGTTGCTTCTCTAAGCTCCTAGGGATAAGCTTCTTCCCAAGCATGGTTGCATAGCAAATTGTGCTTCTCCTATCGTCATTTGAATAGTACCAACCAACATCTAAAAAACCTTTGACATAAACATCATTCTCAAAAGGATAACATAAGAATTCATTAATGGCGTTCTAAATGTACAATGTGGCACTCTAGGAGCCTCTATGAATTGAGAGAGGACACCCATTACATATGAGAATTCTAGTCTTGTAGTTTTGGCATATAAAGATGAACCAATTATTTAGCTATAAAGTGTGAGGCTTGTGTTTCATCTTCTTCTATTGAGATGAGATTCACATTGATTTCCATTGGATGTATCAATGGATTACAACACATGAGATCAAATATTTTGAGCACATCTAGCATATATTTCATTTTGCATCAATAAAATGCCATTTTCTTTGTACACAACTTAATTACCTAAGATGTACCTTAGCTCTCCCAAATTTGACATCTATAGTCTACTTTATATGTCTCTTATTACTTAATCATTCGTCACCTATCATAGGAGGTTTTGAGGATTGCATTTGGTGGTTGTCCTCTTTTCCAATACATAGCCTTCATTTATATTTGTCTTAAATGATTCACATATGAGTCTTTTGTCTATGAAACCATTCTCTTTACATTTATTCTATCTATTCCAAGTTGAGGATATGAGCCTTCATCCATATGTTAGGCTATCATCGGTAATACACACAATTTTGTAAATTATTTGAATACTTTGATTTTGTAATTTGGTATCCTTACAATTTCTGAAGAATATCAATTTCCAGGCAATGTGTTCATTTGTTATGGATTCAGGAAGTTTAAGGGAGTAGTTCAAAAGTTGTAGAACCATCTCAAGGAGAGATCACAGAGACATAGACTTTAGTCTTTGTAATCTGGTTGTAATCTATTCTGTAATGAAAATTGCTTTTCTATTCTATGCTCTGTGTATTTGATTTCTGAGTTCAATGTACTCCGAACCTTTCTTCGAGTAGTGTTTGTGTAATTTGCATAATTAGGGAATAGAAACACACTAGATTTATTGCATTAAACCCCATTCCCCGAACCCTCTGTCATTGTGGAAGACAAAAACCAACAAACATTTGGCGATCACAATGGGATGGGGTAATCATCAACAATTTTCGGTAAGGTGATGTGAAGAAGATACAATAAGGAGACAAAACGATGTATTCCTTACAATGGAGAGGGAGTATGCCAACATGATTCAATAAGTGGTTTTCAAATTTTGAGGAATAGTAGGCAATGTTGGGAATGATGGAAGCATCTACTTCAGAGTATATGGATATCTTTGGCAATGAGAATCTTAGAAGTGACCATGTATCCAAACAAATATGTGTCTTGGTGGAAAAAGGGGTATTACCATACCTATTGTTGACACAATTGCTGGAGGTGGAGGCGGCTTTTGAGGTGGAAAAGTTGCAAGCAGACGATGTAGAAGGATGGCAGGTGATGGAATCCAATGGGGAGCAAGAGAGAAGACCCTCGGATTCAAGTGTGGCATTGAATTTTTTGGATTCTATTTGGACAGAGTAGCTAGGGGAAAATCAAAAAGTACTGCGAAGGCAGGTTGGTGTCATATTTGAGATGGAGTTCCAAGATGGAATAAATATTGAAGAAGATAAGTTCTTGTGGATACTTGTTGACAGAGTGGAAGTGTTCGCAAGTCTCAAGTTGAATGATGCCTCCAATGCACCGAATTAGTGGAATGCATTTTAATTGATTTAGTGGAAGAACTGATGATGATCTTGATGTATATGTTCGTCTCTTTGATACATAGTATGATTTGTTGGAGGGAAATCCGAACGATGCTCAGAAATATCAAGTGTTTCAAGCTAATCTTGGAGGAGAAGTTGTTCATTGGCTCACCGAAGTTTCTCCAAGTCACTTTGCAATGTATGAAGAATTGAAAATGGCATTCCTAAGATGATTTCAAAAAGCGAAAACTACAAGTCAATTATTTATCACTTTGCAGTATATTGTGCAACAACCAACTCAAACGATTGTGGAATGTACCTCCTTGTTATGAAGTGCCCTACAATAGATTCTAAAAATAGAACACCCTCTAGATGATGTGGTATGTGGATGGTTTATTGGTGGGCTTAATTCTTTACTAAAGGAAAAAATCTATCTTCTTGTAGTAGATGGTACTAGGTCGTAGGATCAAATTAAAGATGCTATAGAGCAACTAGAAGGAGATTTGTTGCGAATCCTATCTGGCAACATTCTCTTGAAGCCACACATCCGATAAACTCAAATACTTTTGCAGTGAATGATCCATATAGCCAATTATATTGTACAAAATGTAAAAATATGGGACATGTAGCTGCCAATTATGCCTTAAATCAAGTTTACTAGTGCCATTTGTAACCTTATGGATCATATTATGGATGAATGTAGATACAATACTTGAAATCAAGTGTTAACAACATGTCATATTCAACCAAAACCTCGATATAGCGGTCAATGGTATTCATCACACTCTATACATAATATTCATTTAAATGATTCAAGCGATCCTTGAAATATGCAAGATCAGGTAATAGGGGTCCAATTCAAACTAATTGTCAAGGATTTGGGAGAGGCAGTTGACCCTTCTATAGATATCATAGGGACGAAGGGGAATATCCAAAGGAAGGTAAAGGGCCACAATGTTGGTTTTGTCTAGAATTTCTCCATATTTTTGTTGACTATCCTAATGCTAAAGACTATGACAGAATAACACAAGAAGCCAGACTTAAGGCTCCAATGACTAACATGGTAACCTTAACCTTCAAAGAACCAATAGCTTAGGTAGTTACTCGAATCGAAAAATTTCATATGAGAACTAATTCCATGGTAGCTCCGGATGTTACTGCACACCACCAAATTTATGATCAAGTGATCAAATGGGCTAAGCAAGCTCTAGTTGAATTCTTGGACGTATGTTCCAGAAGGTAGGACCACATTGAACAGGATAACCAGGTAACAGAAGAAATGAGTATAGGTACTACAATAGTGTGATGTTTGGTCCCTTCAAATACTCCTATTTTGTATCATGTACCAATCACTAAATATATGGAATCCAATATCTTGGAAGGTAGTAATAATACAGCAGATCCTTGGAAGATATTTTGTAAATTGACAATACAGGTACCTCTTGGGGATTTTGGAATTAGTCCCTCTGTTTTGGGATACTTTACTAGACGAGGCACAAAAACGGAACCAAAATAATGTTCATAAAGAAAAGTGCAAGTTAATATGGTGGAAACAGCTCAAGACAAATTGGTAGATTATGCGGTGCCTTAATTTTGGTATAGTTTAAATGCAAGCATATTTTGAGAGTACTGATTGATGGTGGATCTAAAGTAAACATTGCTACTCTACCTATTTTTAGACAATTGGGATGGAATGATATACAAGTTCCTCCCTTCTATATAAAGATGGTAGATCAATCCCATGTGCAACCTATTGGTCTTATCAAGGATATAGATATTAAAATTCAAAATTTTTCTTTGAAAGTGACTTTTGTGGTAATCATATCAATTGGTAAATATAATGATTATAACATGTTATCTATCTATCTATCTATCTATCTATCTATCTATCTATCTATCTATCTATCTATCTATCTATCTATCTATCTATCTATCTATCTATCTATCTATCTATCTCTCTATCTCTCTATCTCTCTATCTCTCTATCTATCTATCTATCTATCTATCTATCTATCTATCTATCTATCTATCTATCTATCTATCTATCTATCTATCTATCTATCTATCTATCTATCTATCTATCTATCTATCTATCTATCTATCTATCTATCTATCTATCTGTCTGTCTATCTATCTATCCATCTATCTATCTATCTGTCTATCTATCCATCTATCTATCTATCTATCTATCTATCTATCTATCTATCTATCTATCTATCTATCTATCTATCTATCTATCTATCTATCTATCTATCTATCTATCTATCTATCTACCTATCTATCTATCTATCTATCTACCTATCTATCTATCTACCTATCTATCTATCTATCTACCTACCTATCTATCTATCTATCTATCTATCTATCTATCTATCTATATATCTATCTATCTATCTATCTATCTATCTATCTATCTATCTATCTATGATGACCATGGCTCAAGCAAAAAAAGGTTTTTCAAGATTGGGGATCTCAAGAAATCACTTTTAAGAAAGATCACAAGAAATATTCTATCCCTCTAGAAGATAAAAAATAGTATCTGAAGGCTCAATTACCCTCACTTGTAGAATCAACCCATATGATGGTAGGACTAGATGAAGATGAAGAGCTCCAATTTCTAGAAGTTAACCGTGATTTATGGCGAGTAGGTGTGATTGATAGACCTAAAATATTGTTACAATTCTAGCAAGACCCAATAGTAGTTATGGTACGTCCTAAATCTACGTGTTTCCAATCTGAAGAGGAGACATCATTGCTTTCTAAGGAAGATCTTCCTACTTAGACTAATTTCTGAATTCAAGAAGATCAAATTGATTAAGTAAATTTAGGGCCTGACAATATACCTTAGAAAGTAAAAATAGGTGTCAATTTGCAAAAGGATTTTGGAAGGAATTATTTCAGCCCTTGTTTGAATTTAAGGATGTGTTTTCCTGAAATTACTCTCATATGTGTTGGTTGGATCCTAAATTTTATCAGCATATTATTGTGTTAAAATCAAATGTTTCCCGAGTAGTTCAACAAAAGTATCATATGAGCCCAAATTTTTCCAAATAGGTAAAGGAAGAGTTGAATAGATTATTGAGGGTAGGATCTATTGTACTTATTGAATAACTGGAGTGATTATCTCCTATTATAATAGTCCCTAAGCAAAATAAGCATCTATGAATTTGTGTAGATTATCATAAGCTGAATGCAACAAGCATTCTAGACCCATTCGTACTACCATTTTTAGACACACTGCTTGATGAAGTTATTGGTAGAGAAATGTACTGATTTTTAGATGGATACAATGGTTGTAATCAAGTCAAAATTTTAGAAATAGATATACCAAAAACAACTTTTATTACTAATTGGGGATTCTTTGCATGTACAATAATGCGGTTTGGCTTACAAAATGCTCCTAGTATGTTTCAGCGAGTGTATGCAATAGATTTTTTCTCCATATTTAACCAATTTCATGCATGTATTTTTGGATGATTTTTTAGTATCTAGACATCGTGGATAATCTGCAACATTTACAATTGTGTTTTGCTAAGTGTAGGGAAGTGCATTTGAGTTTAAACCCAACTAAATCAATTTTCAGAGTAGGATGTGGCAAATTACATGGACATATAATCTCCAGTTCTAGAATTTCGGTGGATCCAAATAAAGCTAAATTCATATTAGAAGTATATACACCACTCTCTCCTAAGAAAGTGATATGATTTTTGGGCCAAATCCATTTGCCTGGCTTCCATTTGTGCTGTTTAGCTCATATTGTGATGCCCTTAAATCCTCTTGCTCATGTGAAACCCACAAATTTCAAATGGACTTTGGAATGTGATCTAGCTTTTCGTAGATTAAAATCATGTCTTTGTTGATGTTTCGGATATTGTTGATGGTTCAGTCTTAATGCAAAAGGCAGGCCATTCTTGGATTAGACCCATAATTTTCCCATCATTTGTCGAATCATTCTTTTAGTTCTCATGTGGATCACTTTGCTTTGCTTTATTTAGTGAAACAACAAATTTTGGCTGGAAGATCGGATAGATGGATATTATTATTACAAACTATGATTATGGTTAGATAGCATTGAACCTTTGGATGGGATTCAGAATCTTTTCCTAATGGAGACCTATTCTATGTTGCCAACAACATAGAGCCAAAATTATGAACACCTAGGCGATATGATGAAATGATGTCTTTTCTAGCTACAACGGTGTCTCCCTCGCAGTAATGGTCTACAACCAAAAAAAAAGTTAGGTTTATGAAGCTGATAATTTTCTATGATTCTAGATCATCTTTATGTCGATATATTTAGTTAGTCATGTGTGTGAGCACACTAGGATTGTCGGGGTAGTTTTTCCCCTCTTTAGGAGGTTTTTTCCCCAACTTATATTTACACCTATAACCCTAATGTGTCAATTATCTTTGTACATTCTAATGGTAACATTTTGTATTGTGTGTTGTGCTCCAAGATTCTTCTTCTTCCTTGTGATGTTTGGGTGCTTCCGTATACCTCAAAATCCAACAATTGGTATCAGAGCAGGTTGCCTCTTCATCTAGGGCATCCTTGATACCCCTCTAGTCACAGTCTCAAAATTGCACGAAAATTGGTGAGCATACTCAAGGTGATTAGGAGCTTATTTCAACCTCCGAACACACTACCATAGTGCTTGTGTAGGCAATTTCATCTTTTTGTGCCAAAGATATATATACAGGGTTGGTTCGCCACTATAAGCGTCTCAACGTCTACTACATGTTTAGTAGAACTCAATAGGGTAATTTTGTTCAACTTTTTGAGATATAGTCATTTTTTTGCATCGGGGTATTTTAGTCAGTGGCCATGACTAAAAGAAGTGATATATTCTATATGTTGGTTGTTGAGGATAAGTTGGATGGTACCAATTACCCACTATGGGCTTACATGAAGCATCATATATTGGTTGCAAAAGGACTACAGAATATTGTACAGGGTGTTGAAAAACATCCTATTTCACCTACAAACATAGTTGTTGAAGGTGATGTAGATGGTGATGAAGATGGCAATATTCTTCATGTTCCTATTTGTGTTGCAGTTCCTGCTACACCTATTGTAGATCAAATTTGTTGGCATGGCAGAGATGCTCATGCACATGCATTGATAGCCTTGTCTATCAAACGTGCCATTATTCCTCACATTCACTCTTGTAGAATAGATAAGGATGCTTGGGACACACTTTCCACTCGATACCAGGCAAGGACTAAGGCTCGTGCTGCTTATCTCCAAAATTAATTGGAGAGTGAGCACATGAATGAAGGAGATTCTGTGGATATTTTTTTGACAAAGATCAAAGATTTGAAGGAACAATTGATTTCTATTAATGAAGTCTTGCCTGACAGTTCACTTTTGTAGACTGTTCTGAATGGTCTTCTTGATTCATATCATATTTTTTCTTCTTATCTTCATTTGATGATGAAAGAAATCCAAATGCCTTAACATTTGAAGAGTTAGTCTCTATTCTATTGTAGGAAGATCAGTCTAGTCAGAACAAGTCAATTATGCATGTTGTAGATCAAGCTTTCCTAGCTAGTTATAAGGGCAAGGGTAAATGGAGCTTTTATACTAGTAGGCTGAAATCTGCTCATTTTGCACAATCAAAAAAGGATGACAGAGACGAGAAGAAAATAGAAAAGCAGAAATTGTTTTGGAAATACTGTAAGGAAATGATCATGTCATAAAGATTTTTCCAAAACTTGCTACTAAAGAGGCAAGGAAGAAAGAGCCTGGAATGGTTGTTGCATAGGCTTCTACAACCAAAATTGAGTTTGCTAATCTTGTGTAGAGTGAAGAATGAGCATTTACCATTGTTTGCAATTATGACCCATCTTCTTATGAACAGTGTATGTCTATAGTAGACTCAAATGTTTGGTAATTTGATAGTGGAGCAACCAAACTTTTAATGTGTAGTTTCTTCACTTCACTCGAGCCTGTCCCCATAGGAAATACTATCACATGCACCAACAACTCATCTTATCTTGTTTTGGGAGTTGGTAAGATTATTCTGATTACTATTCATGGTAGTTCTTTTACATTCTCAGATGCTTTACTTGTGCCAAGGATCAAGAAGGATCAATTTTAGCTTTAGCCAAGATTGGCTTGGTTGTGAAATGTTTTTATGACATATGTACAATTCATGATCTGTCAAATGGCGATGTCATTATTGCTTCTAGAAGTTTATGTCATGATTTATATAAGCTCATAGTCTATGAAAAATATGTGAATGATTCAGCATGTGTAGTACATAATTCTCAGGCTTTGTCGAATGCAAAGCTTTGGTATGCATGCTTTTGTCATTTGAATTTTGCTAGTTTGCTATGCCTACAAAAATCTAAAATGGTGTCCTCTCTACCGAAACTTGAAGCACCTAGTAAACATGTCTGTGAAGGTTGTATTTTGGGCAATATACAACATTCCGCATTCCTAAAAGATGGCTCAATTCGAGCTACTAAAAAATTGTAGCTTGTTCACAATGATGTCTGTGGTCCTATGTAGACACCCTCTTTTGAAAAATATCTTTACTTTGTGCCTTTCATTGATGATTTTACGAGGCATCCATTGTTATATCCATTGAAAGAAAAGTTTGAAGTGTTTATGTGCTTCAAAAATTTTCTCATTTCGGTTAAAAATCTGTCAGCATGTAAAATGGGTACCCTCCGTTTTGATCAAGGGGGGGATATATGTCTTCTGACTTTAATGCATTTTTTTACTAAACCTGGGATAAAACATCAGTGTACAGTTCCATATACACCTCAACAGAATGGATTTACTAACAAGAAGAACAAGTCATTTATGGAGATGGCGAGGTGTATGGTCAAGAGTTAGGCTTTACCACATAGTTTCTGGCTTGAGGTTGTTATGTGTGCAAGAGCATATGTACTTCACAGGTGTCCCATTAAAGCATTGCACTCTATCACTCCATATGAGGCTAGGCATGGTTGCAAGCCATCTATTGCTCACTTGTGTGTTTTTGTTTGTCTTGCATATGCATTAGTGCTTGAAACCTTTAGGTTGGTCAACATATACTTCTTCATGAAGATCTCCATTGAGGAAAGCACTTTTGACGTCCAATTGGTGGATGGGCCACTTGAAATTTGCACTTAGTGCTAGAATGATGCTTATGGCGATAAACCTTGCAATGGGGGCAAAGGTTTCTTCATAGTCCATGCCATTTTGTTGCTTATATCTTTTGGCTACAAATCTTGCTTTGTACTTGTCTAATGTGCCATCTGATTTGTACTTAACTTTATAGAGCCATTTAACTCCAATGTCTTGATGATTTGTGGTCTTAGGAACAAGGTTCCAAGTCTTGTTCTTCTCGTTTGCATCCATTTCCACTTGCATAGCTTCTTCCCACTCAGGTTGGCCTTGAGCTTCTGTGTAATTGGAAGGCTCAGGAATTTGTTGGAGTTGATGCATCAATGCATAATTTACATGATGACTTTGTTCTCGCTGCTGCTTTCAATGAGCCTTTGTGATCCTCTAGGTTGATATGAAGTACTTGCCTTTTATGTGTGCTTTGAAAAAAGTATGTCCCCCTTTGAAGTGTAGATGGGTGGACTGAGACTTGTATTTGGATCTTCGTTTGAGTATCTTGAAGCTTCATGAAAGATTACATCTTTTGAAATTATGATGGAGCAGTTCTCAAGATTGTACAGTCTGTATGTTTTTTATTGTTCATTGTAGCTGATAAATATATGCTTCTTAGACTTGGATTCTAACTTGTTGCCATCTTCTTTTGGTACATGGACAAATGCTTCACTTCCAAATACTCGAACGTAATTGACATTAGGCTTTCTTCAATAGTAAGCTTCAAAGGGTGTCTTGTTGTGCAATGCATTAGTGAGGCCTTAATTGGGTATATGCATGGTAGTGTTCACTACTTCTACCCAAAACTTGTAGAGTAATTTTTTGTTGTGAAACATGGTTCTTGCCATTTCCATCAAGCTACTCCATTCTAGGATGGAGTGTTAGGTTGAGTGACTTGTCTTTTTATCCCCTTTTGTTTTGAGAAATTATCAAAGTCATGATTAATAAATTCACCACCACCATTTGATCAAATAGTTTTGACTAACTTGGATGCTTCATTCTCAACTTGGTTGATCCATTCTCAATTCTTAGAGAAAGTTTCTACATTTGACTTCAAAAAATATACCCAAATGTAGCGTGAGTGGTCATTTACTAGAAGAAAGAAGTAGAGTGATCCACTAAGGGAAGGGGTATTCATAGGTCCACAAAGGTCCATGCGGACAAGGGCTGAAGGGTTCCTAGCTCTTGTGGAAGCCTCCTTGGGAATAGGAGGCCTGTGTTGCTTGCCTTGGGTGCAAGCTTGGCACACATCATTGACTTGCCCAATCTTGGGGAATCATTTAACTATCTGAGGGGAGGAAATCCTTTGTAAATATGAAGTGTGGTCATAATTTTGATGCCATAGACTAGAGAGCAACTCCTTAGATAGAACACAAGAGATCTTATAGAGCCCTTTTTCTTCTACGCCTTGTGCAATGATGTCTTTAGTTTTAGGGTCAATCACCTTAACTCGAGTGTTATCAAATAGCACTTGTTTATCGTGATTGGTGATGTCCTTCATTGATAGTAAATTCATGCACAAGTTAGGAACAAATAAGACACTGGATAATGATTTGCACTCCCCTTGGTTATTCATGATTTGTACTTCGCCTTTCTCTTTGATGGGTAGGCTCTTGTTGTTGCCTAGGTAAACTTCCCCAGTATGGTCCTCAATCTCTTGTAAGGAATCCTAATCCTTACACATGTGTGATGTCGCTCCACTGTCAAAGATCCATTCTTAAGATGAACTTGAAGTTACTAGGCATTGGCCTCTGTGGAAATAAATAGGTCCTCACTAGAATAGTGAGACCTATGCTGAGATGTTTTTTATGGGTTCTTGGAACTAGAAGGCTTCGTTGTATGCTTCTTCTTTTCACAAAATTTTCCCAAGTGCCCTATTTTTCCACAGAAATTACAACTAAATTTCTTCAATGAAGTGTTGGAACCTTGATTGGGTGCATTGCTAGTATTATGACTAGCATGTTTACCCTTGTGGAAGGGTCACTTAACCTTCATGGCTGTCTCTTGTGAGGAAGCTGACTTTGCTCATGAGTCATGAAGCAAAAGTCGAGAAACCTCTTCCGAAGTTAAAACTTGACCTCTGTTATACAAAGTGGTCACAAATGTTTCATAGGACCTAGGAAGCTTGTTGAGAAACCTTATAGCCATGTCTTCACTTGAAATTTGTCATCCACAAAGTGCTAACCTGTGTTGATAATCTTCAAATTGGGCTATTACCTTTGTGATGGTGTCTTGTGGACGTATAGTGAGATTGTGAAACTTGGCCTCTAGAGTATATCAATTCATCACATGCGAGGAGAAGTTGGCATAATGCCCTTTTATCTTTAACATTTCATATATTCGAAGCTCCTAGATTTCTTTCCTTATCACGTTCTTGTTTTGTTCCTTTGACTACCTCATACAATAGGTTTGTATAGAGGTAGGCCCTAATAGTTTCCTTCCATAGGTTGTAATTTGTGCCATTTAGCCTTTCATCTTTTGGCATGAATATTGGCGTAAAGGAGGGTAAATATAATTGACTTGAGGATGTTGCATTTGAAATCGTTGACATTATCACCGTTGAAATGAAGTTACCTCTCTTGTGATAAAAAGTGGTTCACAAAATTGAGGTGGGGTAGGGGGGCTTAGATTAGCCCTACACTCACACCAAAATGAAGTAGACACCTTGGAGGGGGGTGCTTAAAATAGCCCTACATTGGATAATGTGAGAGAGGCACCATGGAATAGCTCTATGCTTGCACAAAAATCGAGATGAGTTGACACAAGAGGAGGGCTTAGAGTAGCCCATTGTACACAGAGAAAGTCACACGAGGGCTTAGAGTAGCCTACCAAAGCACACACACACACACACACACACACACAATATCTTCTTTTTCTTATATGTTTGATGGTACAAAGTTGGGCACTTAGTGCCAAATGGTGTCTGAGAGAGAGAGAGAGAAAGAGAGATTTGAAACCCTTAGAGAATACAAAAGTGAATTTGCAAAGGGGATACTTGATTACTTTGATTGCCAAATGATCCACAATTGGAGGGCTAAAACCCTTGGGAATATACAAGAGGACCCTTTAAAAATGCCAAATCGAGTAATGCCCTTGAACTGATATAATGAATGTGGCCTTTGATAAATAAAGTGAGGAGCTTGTGCCGTAAAATAATGTGCATAATATAAGTGACTTGAGCAAAAGATACCTACCCCAATATGGAAGAGTTTTGTGCTCAGACTAGAAAAGCATTACTAAGTGCATCTTCTAAAACAAGTGGGTCTAAAGTATAGGTGGTTCCAAAGTATTTGTGTGCATAGACAAAAAAATAAGGCAAATCTTATGGCATGCTTAGAATAGTATCCAATATTGGTGAGCACGAGTATCTAGTTTCAAAAAGTATAGATATTGGTCAGCACGAATCTCTCTCAAATTTGTCTTGTAGCACAACTCTCTCTCCAATTAATTTGTGGCGCAAAATTAATGTACTACACATGAGCACTTATGGAAAACAAGTTTAAGCCGATTATAGTAATGCAAATATGAAGACTTTTAGCAGAATATTTTGATGCACTCGGATAAACATGTGGACATCATCTGTCTCTCTCTTCCCCTCTCCCTCTTCCATAGAGGATAGTGCACCAAACAAAATGGAAGTACTCTCTCTCTCTTTCTTGTGTGAGAAGCTATAGTGCATGCAGAGCTAGTGCCAGACTTCTCTGTTGGTCACAAAGGCAGAACAGAGATATTCTCTCTCTGTGAGTTGAGAACCGATGTCGCTACTATGGAGTGTGAGGTCGATGGCATAGCACTTTCAGTAGATCATCTTGAATGGCAACACTAGGGCCAAAGGTCACATTGAGTCCCCACTTGTAGTCCGCAACTCAGAAGAAAAATTCTGTAGATTAATCCACCTCGGCCACATTCACTTCTTGCACATAACAGGTTCTCTTGTGCACAATTGTCACATGTCCCTTGTTGTAGAGCTACCTCTAGCTAATAGAGACTCCCCTCACGCCCTCCGATAGCTACAGTCTTCACATTCTAGTATTGCTACAATTGGAGCTTTTTTGCCTTCTAACATGTGCATTGTGCAGTGCACTCCTTATTCTCTCTTTTCAGCACTAATGGAGGAAGGCATTCATCTGAGCACAACAGAAGAATGAGTCTCTCTCTCTCTCTCTCTCTCTCTCTCTCTCTCTCTCTCTCTCTCTCTCTCTCTCTCTCTCTCTCTCTCTCTCTCTCTCTCTCTCTCTCTCTCTCTCTCTCTCTCTCTCTCTCTCTCTCTCTCTCTCTCTCTCTCTCTCTCTCTCTCTCTCTCTCTCTCTCTCTCTCTCTCTCTCTCTCTCTCTCTCTCTGGCAGAGAGTTGGTGCCCAACTCAGAAACATAGGAGAGGAACTCGCTCAGAAACCTAGGAGAGGAACTCATGTTTATGAGTTTGAATAATACATGCACATCATCCTTACTGTTGTGATATAAACTCTCGAAACAACACAAACAAGAGATATGGAATCAAACAAAAAATCCTTCAAGGTAGATGAAACAGTTCAAAAAAATGAGTTCACCAACGTGAGATATGTCAAGAACTCCGTGAACGATGCTACAAGGATGAATGATCAATACTCGAGTGTGTATAAACACTCAGGGAGCAAAAGATACATCATCAAAGGTTATACATTTAGTGATAATACCATGAAACTTATCAAGAACATACATCAACAGTAAGGTAGGGAGGGAAGGGAAATGGGGAAATAGGGGTGGGATAATAGATGAAAGATAGGGTGGGAGGGTGGGCAAGTGGACAAGATGAGGGCCAAAACTTGATGGCAAAAGACTTCCCCAACAAAGAGAAAGCACACCACCGAATCTCAAGCATCAACACCACCAAAAATGCCACCAAAATCACTACCAAGACCTCCACCTACTGCTCTGATACCATATAGAGAGTATACACATGGAAGCAAAATGAAAAGAAGAGTGTACTCACAAAAGAAAGGGTGTGAGAGAATAAACTTACATGGATTAGAAATGAGCTTGCCAAGAGCATGGAGTAGGTTTATCAAGCTTCTAACCAAGTAGAAATGGGGGGAGGGGCCCTCCTTATATAGATTTGGGAGGGGCTCTCCAAGGTTCATCTCATGTGGTATAATTCCCCTCGAAGGAGAATGAATACAATGGTAGAAGCAAATGGCAAGGTACCCAAAAACAAAAGAGATACAATATAAAATGGAAATAAACTAGAATTGGAATGCCTCCTGGATACGAAATGGAGATGCACCCATGTGGATAAAAATATACATGATCTAGGATCACTCATGCCATCAACACTATCCACATGGGTCGACTAAAAAATTTGAACAGTACGGTCACTTTTTGAGATCATTGGGGAAGCAACCACTATGTCTCTCTTTAAGTTATCCTCTTTCACTGTATATTTCACATAAATCACATGGTTGTGGTCGTTGTTGACCTACTATAGGTTGTGGTATTTGTTGAACTTGGTAGTTTGGTTGGTACAATTGAGGTGGCCTCTAGTGTGGCTACGGTTGATACTAGATTTGGTACCTACTTGGTTGCTGATAGGGCTACTGGTAGCTTTGCCTAACCGCTTGTTTGTTGTAGGGTCAATCTTTTGCAATATGGTTGGTGTATTTTCTTTCAATGGTACAATACAAAGCATTCAAATTTCAAGGATTGTGAGACATCAAAGGACATGCATTGGCCATGTGGTCTCCTCCATAAATATAATATCCATTTATTGAGACCACTCTTGGGGCTCGTCTACTAGAGACTCCTAAATTTTGGGTCACTTTTTCTAGTAATTCATCTATTGATTTCTAGGGTTTAGAAGTTAAACTAGTAGAACAATCTGAATCTTTATAGAGTTTAGAAAGTTCTAGCTTGTCACCCAAGTTGTCCTTAATGTCAACACACATCTTGATAAAATAGATTTACCTCTAGGTGTTTTAGGCTCTCTTCCAAGGTTTTCCTATTCCAAGTCTCCTATGTCTGACTCAAGGATGATTCCAAACTCATCCATTCTATCTCGTAAGTTGTTCACTAGTTACATGGTTCCTTGCTTATCTATGTAGGAGCCCTCTTCAAATTTGACCACTAGGAGATCAATTCCAAAGGGTTGATCTAGATTTCTACGTGGGAAAATTGAAGGTCTCAAACCATCCTCCTAGATGTGAGCACGTTAGCGGTTTTTTTGAATGTAGTCCAACTAAGTCTTGTAGGGACCTTCTAGTGTTTGTAAGCTAGTCTTGAACCTCTTGTGGGTCTCTTCATGCTATAGAGACATTTGTAAATTTTTTTTCTTTGATCTCAACATGTATGGATAATCTCTCAATTGTTGAGCCCAAGACCTAGCTATATGATTGAAACTAGCCTTAGAGGATTTGATGCTCTATCTATCTCTTCCTAGGTGTTTGCCTTATCTAAGGTGCTTATGACCTAAGCTATGTGCCCAATTTCCAAGTACAACCAGATTGGATGGTTCCTTGTATTGGTTACTGGTTCTTTTTTAGCTCCTTTTTATATAATTTCTTGTCTTAAGATATATGCCATCAAGAATACTTGCTTTTCTCCATGGAATTAAATTCTTTTCTCTTAGGGATTTTCACAATTGTGCTTTGTCTACCCTTGAACTTGAGAAATTAGGTCTCTTTAACTTGTTTTCTTATGCCTATCATTACCCTAATTAATCACACTCACTAGTTGCACTTATCCTAGGCTAGAAAATAGACGAAGGGGGTTGATAGTTCTTCCAACCTCAAGTTGAATGCCCTTTTTATTACTCAAATGCCAAGGACACACATTCCCAAGAAAATGCATTGGTTTCTCGCCTTGTCCTTCCAAGTAGCTCCAAATCTCTACAAAAATCCCAAAAATTATGCAAAAACATATCAAATTTGATCAACCCTAAAAATTTCTATTTTATCTATCTATCACAATAGACAGTGTCTCTTGCAATAGACACTTCTATCGTGCATGAATGTCCATCACGTCTATCATGTCTAACTTGCAATTACAAAATACCAAAAGTTTCTATCTGTCACAATAGACAAAGGTCATTGTTGTGAGACACATGCACAGTTTTGTCATACCTATTGATGTTGTTGATGTTGAAACCTATCAAAAAACTCACAAACACCAAAAAAAAAGATCACATATAGTCGTTCTGTGGCTCTCTCTCATAAGTGAATAGATAGAAATGAGGTGTGGATTGGGTTATGACCAAGGAAGTGAAAGTCTTGCAATGAAGGAGATGGAGGTAGGAGATGAGTAGGGATGGTAGGGATGATTATAAATAAGATAAAAATTAAATAAAAATTGAAATTTACCTTAAATAAAATTATAAATTTACCTTCTTACATGTGATTCCAATGTCAAGACTCTACATCTTATTGTCACACATCCGTCCTCGAAGCTTGCTCCTCGATAATAGTGCCAAATTTGGTGTCACTCTAGCAGAGTGGTGAGAACCCATGAGAGCATATCAACCTTGTAAATGTCAATCCATGGAGATGTGAGGATAGTATAACTACCATTAGCAAGTGGAATGCACAAGTGTGTGAGTGAGAAGCACATGAGCATGCACACACATACACACACGCACACAAGGTAATACAAAGATTAGAACAATGAAATGTTGTATTTCTCTAATTTCAAGATACAATAAAGTTCATACAAGCTCAAATCCCAAACAAGCTAGCCTCTAGAATGAGCTCTGTAGTCCTTTTTATAGTTCTTCGGCTAGTTTTGGACAAGTTCAGACCTAGTGTCTGACCTAGTTAAAAATTAGGTTCCGAGGCTGATTTGAGGGCTCAAACAAGCTCTAAATATTATGAAAAAATCTTCTTTTAACACTCTTCAAGCTTTAGGACTCCTTGATTTGAACAAAATAGAGTTGAAACTACAAAAACTTAATAATTACAATGATGTATAGTGATGAAAAGCACTATTGAATATGCGATTGTTTTCGGGTTCCTTGATAAAATACTTCCTCCATAAACTTGTGCGGGCAATTGAGCAGAATTTGCAAGGAACTAATGACTTTCACAATTTATTAGATATTAGAAATCTCTTCAACAAGCGGTGCTAAGATTCCAACAGACCACATAAAAAACACTACATGAATTCAAAGATGCTTTCGAGGTCACTCAAGAGCTTACAGATGGTGATAAAAAACATGGCTCTCTTTTGAAATTTCCATTATCCTACATTCTTCAGGACAATGAGACTGTGTGAATGAAACTCAACTTTTGGCAACTATTAAATGGTGAAATTCGTGTAGGTTCGAACCCCACCGCTTGGTCATAGTGTGTGTGTGTGTGTGTTTTTGTCATTTTTTTTTTTAAGGCAAGGCTATTTTTTTAAGCTCTAACTTGCGCTGCATCGACTTCGGTTGGCGACAGATTTTCCTACGAGCGACAGAGTTTCTGCTTTTGTTACGAGAGAACGGATGTGCGACAGAACAGATGTTTTTTTGTATCATTTGTGATGTCCGACATAAAGCGGCAGATTTTATTTGCTTTATGATAATGCATCATGGTCGAATTGCCGTTACGACTTTTGGCGGATTAGTTTTTCTCCGTCAAGGAATGTTTGAAGCGTGCAGACTCGACAATTTCTTTTTCTTTTTATTAGAGTATAATGAATTGGAAATACACACTCAGACACCCAACTCATAAGGTAGAGGCACCCAACCTCATAAGGTAGAGGCACCCATCTCATGGACATGTCCAACCAAGACTTGAACTCAGGACTTCTTCCCACAGTTTCAAGGAGTCAGCCACTAGGCTACGCTGGCTCGAAGAGTTGCGCCATTACTTAAAATATAAAAGATTTGTTAATATGATGTTATTGAGAGAACAAAGTTCTGATGACTTTTAGGCTCGACGTTAGAAAAACTACAAAACGAGCCAGAGAGCACCCTTTTGAGGTTAGATTTTTTTAGAGTAGCTAGTTTGAGATGTGAGCATTCTAAGAAGTCAATTGTAATTTGATCTTATGAATTGATTCCAACCATGTTGGGATGCAAGTGCACAAATGCTCCAAACAGTAGTCATACGGCATGTAGGTGCAAAGGTCTCATCAAAATCAATGCCTCTTTCCTACGCATAACCCTTTGCAACAAGCCTAGCCTTATACCTATCAACTGTACCATCAGGTTTATGCTTCAGCTTGTATACCCACTTATTGCCAATGGCCTTCTTGCCAGGAGGCAAGTCACATAAAGACCATGTACCATTCTTCATTATAGCATCATATTCAGATTGCATAGCAGCCATCCAATTTTCTGAATTTTTGTGCTTCATCAAAAGAAACAGGCTCATTCTCATCATAGAGACTAGGCGCAGCCATAGCATAGCAATCTGATGCAAAGGAGGCACTATGAGAGCCTGAAAGGTGCATCTAATTTGCTGTCACGCAATGTCTGCACTAGCCATTTTGGCATAGTTTTTGCCTGCTCAATATCAGCTCTCTCATCAACAAGTGCATCATGTAAATCTGCATCAGAAATGGAATGATCTGCATCATCATATGAAACATGCAAAGACTGAGAAGTTGCCTCATTAGGACCAGCACTAGATTGTCCACCTGTAAAAAGAGGCATCAAAGTATCATACATGTCTTTGGAGCTAACAGATGTCTCCTTAGTACATGAAAGCAATGGCTGAATAGCATCTTCCACAAAAACAACATCACGGATAACCAGAATGCATTTAGTTTGTGAATGATATAGACGATAGCCTTTAACTTTCAGAACTGTACCCAACAAAAATACATTTTACTGCCTTATCATCCAATTTTCTGCGATGTTGTTCAGGCACTAATGCATGTGCCAAACAACCAAAAACATGCAGATGAGCAATAGATGGCTTGCGGTCATGCCAAGCCTCATATGGAGTGATAGAATATAGCGCTTTAGTGGGACACATGTTAAGTACATATGCTGCACACATGACATCCTCAAGCGAGAAACTATGTGGTAAAGCCTAACTCTTGACCATACACCTCGCCATCTCCATGAGTGACATGTTCTTTTGTTCAGCAACTCCATTCTGTTGAGATGTATACGGCACTGTACACTGGTGTTTTATCCCACATTCAGCCAGAAATGCATTAAAATCAGAAGACATATATTCCCCCCCTCGATCAGAATGGAGGGTGCCCATTTTACATGCTGACAGATTTTCAGCCAAAACCAAAAACTATTTAAAGCACAAAAACACTTCGGACTTTGCCTTCAATGGATATACCCATGCATGCCTGGAAAAATCATCAATGAAAGTCACGAAGTAAAGATAGTTTCCAAAAGAAGGTGTCTGCATAGGACCAAAGACATCACTATGTACAAGCCACAATTTCTGCATAGCCCGAACTGAACCATCTTTTGGAAAGAAGGAACGCTGCATTTTGCCAAAAATACAGCCTTCACATACATGTGTTCCAGGTGCCTCAAGCTTGGGCAAAGAAGACACCATATCAGATTTCTGCAGGCGTAGCAAACTAGCAAAATTCAGATGACCAAAGCGTGCATGCCAAAGCTTTGCATCTGACATAGCCTGAGAATCATGAACTACACATGCCGAATCATTCATAGATCTTTCATAGTCTATGAGCTTATACAGCCTACGACATAAAATGCCAGAAGCAATAATAATATCGCCATTTGACAGATCATGAACTGTACATCTGTCATCAACAAATTTCACAACCAAGCCAATCTTGGCTAAATGCAGAATGATCTTACCAACTCCCATAACAGGATAAGAGGAGTTGTTGGCGCATGTGACAGTATTCCCTGTAGGGGAAGGCTCCAGTGAAGAGAAGAAAGTGCGCTGCGAGGTAATATGTTTGGTCGCCCCACTGTCAAAGTACTAAACATCTGAGTCCACTACAGACATGCACTACTCATGAGAAGATGGGTCAAAACTGCAAACAGTAGTAAATGCCCATTCTTCTTCTTGCACAAGATTAGCAGACTCTGTTTTTGGTGTAGAGGCTTCTGCAACAACCATTCCAACTTCCTTTTTCTTTGCCTCTTTTGCAGCCAGTTTTGGACAGTTCTTTATGATATGATCATTCGCTTTACAGTACTTGCAAAACAATTTTTGCTTTTCTGATTTCTTCTCATCTTTATCCTGGTTCTTCGAATGTGCAGCATTTGTAGATTTCTGCTTACTAGTAGAAGAGCTCCATTTTCCTTTGCCCTTCTGACTAGCCAGGAAAGCTTGATCTGCAACACGCATAATGGACCTGTTCTGTCTGGACTGATCTTCCTGCAATAGAACAGAAACTAACTCCTCAAATGATAAGGCATTCGGATTGCCTTTCATCATCAATCGAAGAGTAGAAGCAAAACTCTGATATGAATCAGGAAGACCATTCAGAACAGTCTGCACAAGTGAGCTATTTGGTATAACCTCATCAGCAGAAATCAACTGTTCCTTCAAATCTTTGATCTTCGTTAGGAAACTGTCCATAGAATCACCTTCATTCATGTGCTCACTCTCCAACTGTTTTCGAAGGTAAGCAACACGAGCCTCATTCCTAGCTTGATACAATGTGGTAAGTGTATCCCAAGCATCCCTAGCTGTTCTGCAAGAGTGAATGTGAGGAATAATGGCACGTTTGACAAACAAAATAGCAGCACGAACAGGAATCTGCACAATATCAACTTTGACACCATCTTCATCAGCTCCAGCACCTATATTCGTAGTACCTGTTGTTACAGGTGTAACAGGACGTCTTTCAACACCCTGCACAATGTTCCACAATCCTTTTGCAATCAATACATGTCGCATTATATAAGCCCATAATGGGTAGTTGGTACCATCCAACTTATCCTCAACAGCCAACATACGGAATACATCACTGCTTTCAGCCATGGCCGGTGACTAAAATACCTTGATGCTGAAAATTGACTGTATCTCCAAAAGTTGAACAGAATTGCCCAGACGAGTTCTACTAGACCTGTAGCAGACCTCGAGATGCTTAAACAGGCGAATAGAAACTGGTATATACCTTTGGCACAAAAAGAGGAAATAGCCTGCACAAGCACTGCGATAGTGCATTCGGAGGCCGAAACGATCTCAGATCGCGATTTCGACACAACAGAGCAAAGATGTTTTGATCTCGAAAACACCCTAAGTATGCTCACCAAAATTCATACGATTTTGAGACTGCAAATGGAGGAGTGTCGATGGCACCCTAGATGAAGCGACGACCTGCTCTGATACCAATTGTTGGAGTTAGACTTCTGTGGAAGCACGCGAATAGCACAAGGAAGAAGAAGAATCTTGGAGCACAACACACAATACTGAATGTATTACTAGAGAATGTACAAAGATAAGTAGCCCATTAGGGCAATAGGCGTATATACAAGCCGAGGGAAAAAAACCTCCTAAAGAGGGAAAAAAGTGTCCCGGCGGTCCTAGTGTGTTCACACACATCACTACCTAAATATATCGACACTCCACACATTGACAATAGCAGAAGTGGCTAGAGCTTTGTTAAATGAAATGAATGTTCCTAATTCTTATTGGGATGATGAAACAAATATAGCCATATACATTATGAATAGGTGTCCGACCTGAGGAGTACATGGAGTTACACCGTATGAAGCTTGGTGTGGTAAGAAACCCAACCTTTCACATCTCAAAGTATTTGGTTGTGTGTGTTATGTTCACATACCTCAAGAATTGAGACACAAGTTAGACCAAAAGGCAGATAGGTGTATATTTCTTGGATATTCTTTAGAGCAAAAGGGTTTTAGATGCTACAAACCTTTCACCAAAGAGCTTAAGTTATCTAGGGATGTAATATTTGATGAGTTGCTGCCTTGGTATGGCAGCAAAGATGTGTTACAGGTTGACAATGCATATGAAGCCGAGAAGAAGTTCAAAGAGCAAGAACAAAGCATGGAGATAAGTGGTCTAGCCACTTCAAGAACACCATCAGAGGAGAGTACTACATCAGCTTGGCATGGAAGGACAAGGAATGAAGCTCATTCAAGTGAAGGAATTAGTAAAGGAAAGGAAAGGCGAATGACGAAGACCATCGATGGGTAGACATGGAATCTACAAGTGACAAAGATATGGAAAAATTAGAAACTCCAGGATTTAAAGCATCTAAACCAAGGAGGAGGAGATTCCTACCACCTAATGGTGAGGTAAGGTCATCCAATAGGTTTAAATACCCTGTTCAAAGGTTAACTTATGATTCATTCATTGCAAGTCACTATGCCTACATGAGTCAAGTTATAGCTTGTGAAGAACCTAACTTTTTTGAAGAAGTAAATAAGCATAGGAAATGGATTGAAGCCATGGAGGAGGAAGTCAAGGCACTTGATGAAAATGATACTTGGTGTTTGGTGCCAAGAACAAAGGACATGAAAGTCATTGGCAACAAATGGGTGTACAAGGTAAAGAGGCATGTAGATGGGAGCATCTCTAGGTCTAAAGCAAGGCTGGTTGCCAAAGGTTTTGCTCAAAGCTATGGCATCGACTTTGAGTAAACATTCAGTCGAGTAGCTAAGATGTCCACCATAAGAAGTTTGATTGCAATTTCAGCCTCAAAAGGTTGGAAGATGTATCAGTTGGATGTGAAGAATGCTTTCCTAAATGGAGAGTTTGAAGAGGTAGTATTCATGGACCAGCCCCAAGGATTTGAAGATGAGAGGTTTCCACATCATGTATGCAGGGTAAAGAAGGCTCTTTATGGAATCAAGCAAGCCCCAAGAGCTTGGAACCAAAGACTTGTGGACTACTTGGTAAAATGTGGATACAATCAGAATCATATAGACCCATCACTCTTTGTGAAGAAGGAAGGTAGCAAAATTGTTTTCATTTGTATATATGTTGATGATTTGATCATTACATGGGATGATGAAACCAACATCAAAGACATAAAGAGGAAGCTTGGATGTGAGTTTAAAATCTCATATTTGAATGCAAGG
This sequence comes from Ceratopteris richardii, assembly GCA_020310875.1. Classification (NCBI taxonomy): domain Eukaryota; kingdom Viridiplantae; phylum Streptophyta; class Polypodiopsida; order Polypodiales; family Pteridaceae; genus Ceratopteris; species Ceratopteris richardii. Next base: position 18,686,070 of record CM035427.1, read on the forward strand.
TACATAGAACTGAAGGAGACACACCACACATTAGAGGTCCAAGTTAAGAATGAGAACAAGCAAACGATAGCTGAAATGGAAGAGCTCCTTAGAGCCTAGATGGAGCGCAATGCCAAGTTGACATGCAACATGGGATTGTTATGCCGACACCTAGTAGTGGCAAGAGAAGAGAATCAAAACCTTCAATAATAGGACAATGATAATTTCGAGGTTGGTGTGGACACACTTGTTGCACCTATTAGTCTAAGCAAAATCCAAGCAATGTTGTCAGATACCATAAAGATCATTTTTGAAGACTATATGACCCTACTTGAAGTACACCAGAGATCACCATAGATTATGAGATACTAAAGACCACACAAATAGTGGATCCAACAATGATGATATTGTTGAGATATCAAGCTCTACATGTGATGATACAGGATGACACATATCAGTTTTTCATTTCTCTAACATGTATAGTGATCACGCCAGTATATGCCAGGGATACTTCATTGAGCTTTACTAGATTTATCTACCGAGAGTGATGGCACATTAGTTTCTTGCCAGCTCACTCATTCATGGACATTAGGATTTTCCTCATGTACTTTTCTTTATATATGGCCCTTGTTGTATTATTGTTTTTTACGTCATTCTTGTACATTCCTTTTATGTAATAGAAGAACAAGAAGAAGATCATTCTTCCTTGCCCCAATCTACGTGTGTGCTTCTCTTTGATTGTGAGAGTGTGTGTGAGCTCTCTTCCTTATCTCCTTCCTCATGAGATGGTATCAGAGCTAGTGTAGCTGTAGAGAGCTCCTAGAGAAGGCCAATGATAAAGAGCATGTGAGAAGGCATGGAGAAAGCACGATTCACAAACGACCTTAGATTGGTACGAAAATTAGCATGAAGGTAGAAGGCCTCAAAATATTTTTGCAAGTGATCCCTTAGGGTCACTTGTTTTTGTCAGATGAGAGTCTCAGAGACATCTTGACCTCCGTTCTGAGCCTACAAGGTGGGCCCACAAAAAAATCAAGATTAGTTTGTAAAATTGTGACTTGTTTGGCAACACTCATATATTTTAGATCTATAATTTCAACCGATTTTGTGTATTGTTGATACACGAAAATTTCATTTTTTTGAGATTCAACAACATCAAAGTGCAACAGTGTTCAAGAAGAAGTATTGCTTGTAGTGTTTTTGCAGTGTGTGAATTGCTGCAAAAATGGCAAAGACAGATGGAATGAGTCAGCTTATGAGCGATAAGCTGGATAAAAACAACTTCCATACTTGGGGATTCAGAATGAAGAATTTCTTGATGGGAAAATGCTACTAGAAGTACATTGAAGGAGAGAACGAAAACACTGCGCAGTTACCAGAGAGGAATCGGACTACAGACTAGTTAAGAGCATATGAAGAATGGAATGAAGGAGCACGAAAGGTAATGTATCTGTTGGAAAGCAATGTTCTATTGATTTCAACAATTTTCCATTGGTTCGTTTATTATTCTATTTGTGAAATTGTCCAGCTGTATTGGCATGTGTATATCTTCTTTGTGCTCCATGTACAAGAAGACGTTGGGGTGTGTTGGTTATGTGAGCAACATCCCATCCCAGCCACACGGGTTCAATCCCCGTGGGCGGCAGCGCATGGCAAGTAAGAGCTTTTTTATTATTAGCTTTTGGAACAAAACTCACGAACAGCGAACGCGGACAATAAACAGCATACGCAATTGTTTTTGCTTTATTCGCATAGCGATCATGGAGCGTTTGCCGATAAGTGCTTTATCATGTACTTTTCAAGGACAACCAAACTACTATATAACACATACTTGGATCACTCTCTAGGCATCCTTCACCTAGTATTCAACACAAGCTTGGAGCTTGGACCTTAGTAGAGGTAGTGCTTCTTCTAGCACATGGGGCAGCCATGGTGCTAACTTGAAGCATGTTGAGGAGCAGCTATGGAGTTCTTCTTGGTGATTCTTCTTGGAGAAGATGAAGGGTGTGCTCACACTCTACCTCATGGAGAGGAGGTTATCTCTTGTTCATGGCAAGAAGACTTGGTCATTAGCAGCTTGATGGTGAGGATCGGCCATCTACATGGTGTATTTGAAGATTATCTTCTACAGAAAGATATCAGGTTGAAGATTGTCTTCTACAAGAAGATATCAGGTTGAAGATTGTCTTCTAATAGAAGATGTCGGGCTACTTCAAAGACATTGGATGGTGTTTAACATAAGATTTACATCTTATGTTAATTATTCAGGTACATATTCTCTTTATGCACACAGGTACTACTTGAACTTTGTGGAGGCAGTACTGTTCATATCAGGAGGATTCCTATTCAGCATAGGTACAAGAGAAACACTACGTATATGCTTTATGCATATTTTGATGATGTGTTTGAGAAGGTGTGTTCACATGAGTTTGAGGATTTCCGGCAACAAACTTGTTAGCATTCTTTGCTACTTCTTAAGTATGTGATCTTTTCACACACGTATCTGACTTAGGGTCTTCCATAGCCTAAGTTCAGATGAGGGTTTGTTGATTATTAGTTTCACACTCATCCTTCCTCTTTCAGTCACTCATATTCACTCTTCTATAACCTATAAGATCACACATCTCATATATATTCAGATTACTGCCCATACATCTGAATATGTTTGTTACATTGTACAATCACTCATTCATCTATTTCTCATCACATAGAGTGGTTGAGAGTTTTGCTCCCACATTGTACATTGAACATTGGTATATATGTTACTATGAGTAAGCGATGGCTTACGTAACACCTTACACATGTCATCTATTCTTTCTCTATCTTTGTCTCATCATCTGTATGATTAAGTTGTGGTATGTTCATGTTTTGTCAATATTGAAGATTGCTGGAATTAATGTTGTATATACTGGAACTATGGAACCAAGGACCTGTGACATGAGCCAAGGGCCTACCTCACTTCCAACATTTGGTATCAGAGCACTAAGGTTTTGGTTTCAGAACTTTAGATCTTTGGCATCAATGCATTAAGGCTCATTCATATCCTAGGTTTCCAGAATTCCATATTTACAACATATGATTTGAAAGCATCTTCTAATATTTGACATTTGACATACACACTTAATCTTGATGAGTAGAGATTTGAGAAGTAGACACTTCAATTACATGTATATTCATCAGTGTGGAGTATGAAGATGATGATCTGTTAGCAGCCGAATTTTTTGGAAGAGTATGCAAATACTTTACAAAAGTATTGTTTGAAGACCCAGACTTGATGAAGAAAAGACTACTTCAATTTCAAGGAAGAACAATGGTTTAGAGAAGATGAAGGAATCAGATCTACATCAAATCACAGGTATCAGTTTCTACTATCAGATTATCATTTGCAGGTCATATCTTAGAGAAGCAGTTATGAAGAGATTTGAAGAAATTCAAGGAGTGCTTTTATACACTTTCATTATTTGAAATTTAAAGGCTACATCAAAACAGGTATCTAGAGGTTTTTCTAGAGAGTTTCGAGAGATCTCTTTCATGGCAAGAAAGCTTATCTAAGAAGACAAATTTGAAGATGGGATGAGTTTTTTGTTTTCAATCAATTTTCTCTTGTGAGTTGGTTGGATATCAAGGTATAAATGTGATCTAGAGAAGGTAACTCTAGAAGGGTAATTTGTCATTCAGACAAAAGATTGGTGAATTTAGTCGTTTCAGACATTTGAAACAGCATTTTGATTCAGAGATATGAGGAGATGATAAAACATGATTCTATATTCATGTTTGTTTTATCTCTTACTCTAAGCATTAGAGGAAGAGAAAAATTCATTGGAAGAAGTCAAGAGTGTTTGCTACTTCAAGATGAAGAAAACAAAAGGTATGGAAGACAAGTTTGAAGATGTTGACATCATCAGGTGGAAGAAAGATGCAGAAGAAGAAAGTCCATCATTTCCAAAAGAAAAGTAAGGCTTCCTTTTCTCATATATTTTCCATATACTTTTCCTATTTTATCCTCTACATCCAAAGACAAGTCTACGAGAACATCTTGTTTAAAGAAGAAGCAGTTTCTTGTTTTGCATTACACTTGGTCATGATTTAGTAGATTTGACAAAGAATTGCATTGAGAGAAACAAAAGCACTCATATGTGTATGAGTTATGTTGAAGCTTTTAAGCAGGCAGCTTATATGTTCCCTCAAAGAATTCTTAGTGTCAATACAGAGCTTCTTAGTCTATGACAAGTTGTAGAGGAGTATATTTCTTCTTTATTTAACTCTTGAGGTAAAAGATTTTTGTAGCAGATGTTGAAGACTTGGGTTGAGGTTTTATGTTTGGAAAAGTTCTCTCATATTCAGTATTTTCAGAAAACTTCAGAAAATTCAGCTTGTTAATGTACCAATGAGTTGAAGAATCTACTTTTTATGATTGTCTAGTTTTTTGGATACATGTTTGTATTCAAAAAGGTGTTCCATCATATCCTATCACTTGATTGAGAAGTGGAGTTAGCCAAAAGAAAGTCAAGCAGGTACTGTCACATTTCACCCGGGTAAAATATGAAAAGTTATGAAGTATCAACTTGCAGCTTTTGGAGTTCTCAAGGTGAGAAGTTTGTCCACTTATGTTTCAAGTAGGAGTCACAAATTCTTAGGAAGGATTTGTTTGAAGAAAAGTTTTACAACTTTTTGAGAAGCATGGACACTTAGAGACATTCAGGTAACTAAATCAAACATTCAGTCATGAAGGTTTGATGAAGAACAGATTGTACACAGAAGAGATCATTGATCTTGGATAGATATTGTATGATCTTGAGTATTTATGATTCAATTGTCTATCCTTTGTTTGTGAAGATTCTTAACATGGGGAGAAGTAAGTCAAAGATTCAGGTTCTATCAGATTTTTGTTGTAGAGAGATAGAAGACACTTGTTATGTTACTGAAGGTTATGGATCCTATAAAGCTTTCAGCAAGGTTTTGTTATTTTAGGATCAGCTAACCTTATTCTAGATTTTGGAAAGCTGAGGAATGACATGGAAAGCTATTGGCATCTGATCAATGCTAATAAAAAGGATTCAGAATTTTTGTTCCAAATACAGGTATTGATCACTGAACATCAGATTGAAAGAAGGAAGGCATTCCATATTTCATAAAGTCTGATATATTTGAAGAATACTGGATACTAGTGTTAAATCATCTAGGGGGGTGATGAAGCATGAAGACTTATTTTCAAGCCATATGTAAAAGAATGCAGAGTCATACCTACAGGTATTCCTATTTCAGGTATTCCTATATTTCCTTTGTCAGGTTCTCTTTATGTTCCAGCTTTGAAAGAAGAAGGAAGAAGAAGAATGTTTGGAGAAAGTTCCTGTTAGGATGTTCCTGTTCACGAGAAGGTTCCAGAGTTCTATTGAAGAGAAGATATTTCAGAAAGGTATATTTCAAGGTGCGCACATATATGTTTATGCCAAGTTATGAAGGAAAGAGGTATGAAGGATTTAAGGGATGAAGACATGCTGACATCATAGATTTTTTAACTCATATTTCAGTTGATTTCAAGTGAGTTGAGTTGATTTGACTTGAGTACAGTCAGAGATGAACCAACAGTATTCATAATACACTAAGTTGTGAGTTTTGAGTCACAAGTTCTAGGATTCAGTTCTTGATTTTGTTTAGTGTATTTACATGACACAACAGAAGTACGTTGAGAAACCTTTTTGGAAGGTAAATGCAAATATATGAATCCTAGTGTATGTTTTTAGGTTTTTGAAAACACGAGATAGCAGGTTCGGAGACAGTTCATGCTATATGTGTTGACAAGCAGTGATTGCTTGATGAGTTCACTATTGGATATCTAGTTTGCATATTTTCTCAAATATTATGGTTCATAATCAGCAAGTTCAGATTTTTTAAAACGAAAGTCAAATTCAGTTTTGAAGAAGACTTTTGAAGAACAAGTTCTGAAGTATGGGAGTACAAGCTTGAAGCTTGTGATTATTTGTAGCTTGTTTACAAGTTGCAGATCCAATTCAGATTGAACCAATATAACATTGCAGGGGGGATTGTTGGAAAGCAATGTTCTATTGATTTCAACAATTTTCCATTGGTTCATTTATTATTCTATTTGTGAAATTGTCCAGATGTATTGGGATGTGTATATCTTCTTTGTGCTCCATGTACAAGAAGACATTGGGGCGCGTTGGTTATGTGAGCAACATCCCATCCCAGCCACTCGGGTTCACTCCCCGTGGGCGGCAACGCGTGGCAAGTAAGAGCTTTTTTATTATTAGCTTTTGGAACAAAAACTCACGAACAGCGAACGCGGACAATAAACAGCGGACGGAATTGTTTTTTCTTTATTCGCATAGCGATCATGGAGCGTTTGCCGATAAGTGCTTTATCATGTGCTTTTCAAGGACAACCAAACTACTATATAACACATACTTGGATCACTCTCTAGGCATCCTTCACCTAGTATTCAATACAAGCTTGGAGCTTGGACCTCAGTAGAGGTAGTGTTTCTTCTAGCACATGGGGAAGCCATGGTGCTAACTTGAAGCATGTTGAGGAGCAGCTACGGAGTTCTTCTTGGTGATTCTTCTTGGAGAAGATGAAGGGTGTGCTCACACTCTACCTCATGGAGAGGAGGTTATCTCTTGTTCATCGCAAGAAGACTTGGTCATTAGCAGCATGATGGTGAGGATCGGCCATCTACATGGTGTATTTGAAGATTATCTTCTACAGGAAGATATCACGTTGAAGATTGTCTTCTACAAGAAGATATCAGGTTGAAGATTGTCTTCTACAAGAAGATGTCGGGATACTTCAAAAACATTGGATGGTGTTTAACATAAGATTTACATCTTATGTTAAGTATTCATGTACATATTCTCTTTATGCACACAGGTACTACTTGAATTTTATGGAGGCAGTAGCGTTCATATCAGGAGGATTCCTATTCAGCATAGGTACAAGAGAAACAGTACGTATATGCTTTATGCATATTTTGATGAAGTGTTTGAGAAGGTGTGTTCACATGAGTTTGAGGATATCTGGCAACAAACTTGTTAGCATTCTTTGCTAATTTTTAAGTATGTGATCTTTTCACACACATATCTGAATTAGGGTCTTCCGTAGCCTAAGTTCAGATGAGGGTTTGTTGATTATCAGTTTCACACTGATCCTTCCTCTTTCAGTCACTCATATTCACTCTTCTATAACCTATAAGATCACACATCTCATATATATTCAGATTATTGCCCATACATCTGAATATGTTTGTTACATTGTACAATCACTCATTCATCTATTTCTCATCACATAGAGTGGTTGAGAGTTTTGCTCCCACATTGTACATTGAACATTGGTATATATGTTACTATGAGTAAGCGATGGCTTACGTAACACCTTACACATGTCGTCTATTCTTTCTCTATCTTTGTCTCATCATCTGTATGATTAAGTTGTGGTATGTTCATGTTTTGTCAATATTGAAGATTGCTGGAATTAATGTTGTATATACTGGAACTATGGAACCAAGGACCTGTGACATGAGCCAAGGGCCTACCTCACTTCCAACATTTGGTATCAGAGCACTAAGGTTTTGGTTTCAGAACTTTAGATCTTTGGCATCAATGCATTAAGGCTCATTCATATCCTAGGTTTCCAGAATTCCAGATTTACAACATATGATTTGAAAGGATCTTCTAATATTTGACATTTGACATACACACTTAATCTTGATAAGTAGAGATTTGAGAATTAGACACTTCAGTTACATGTGTATTCATCAGTGTGGAGTATGAAGTTGATGATCTGTTAGCAGCCGAATATTTTTGGAAGAGTATGCAAATACTTTAAAAAATTATTATTTGAAGACCCAGACTTGATGAAGAAAAGACTACTTCAAATTCAAGGAAGAACAATGGTTTAGAGATGATGAAGGAATCAGATCAACATCAAATCACAGGTATCAGTTTCTACTATTAGATTATCATTTGCAGGTCATATCTTAGAGGAGCAGTTATGAAGAGATTCGAAGAAATTCAAGGAGTGCTTTTATACACTTTCATTATTTGAAAATTAAAGGCTACATCAAAATAGGTATCTAGAGGTTTTTCTAGAGAGTTTTGAGAGATCTCTTTCATGGCAAGAAAGCTTATCTAAGAAGACAAATTTGAAGATAGGATGAGTTTTTTGTTTTCAGCCAATTTTCTGTTGTAAGTTGGTTGGATATCAAGGTACAAATGTGATCTAGAGAAGGTAACTCTAGAAGGGTAATTCATCATTCAGACAAAAGATTGGTGAATTTAGTCGTTTCAGACATTTGAAACAGCATTTTGATTTAGACATATGAGGAGATGATAAAACATGATTCTATATTCACTTCCATTTATATACCATGTTTGTTTTATCTCTTACTCTAAGCATTAGAGGAAGAGGAAAGTTCATTCGAAGAAGTCAAGAGTGTTTGCTACTTCAAGATGAAGAAAACAAAAGGTATGGAAGACAAGTTTGAAGATGTTGACATCATCAGGTCGAAGAAAGATGCAGAAGAAGAAAGTCCATCATTTCCAAAAGAAAAGTAAGGCTTCCTTTTCTCATATATTTTCCATATACTTTTCCTATTTTATCCTACATCCAAAGAAAAGTCTACGAGAACATCTTGTTTAAAGAAGAAGCAGTTTCTTGTTTTGCATTACACTTGGTCATGATTTAGTCGATTTGACAAAGAATTGCATTGAGAGAAACAAAAGCACTCATATGTGTATGAGTTATGTTGAAGCTTTTAAGCAAGCATCTTATATGTTCCCTCAAAGAATTCTTGAGTGTCAACACAGACCTACTTAGTATATGACAAGTTGTAGAGGAGTATATTTCTTCTTCATTTAATTCTTGAGGTAAAAGAGTTTTGTAGCAGATGTTGAAGACTTGGGTTGAGGTTTTATGTTTGGAAAAGTTCTCTCATATTCAGTATTTTCAGAAAACTTCAGAAAATTCAGCTTGTTGGTGTACCAGTCAGTTGAAGAATCTACTTTTTATGATTGTCTAGTTTGTTGGATACATGTTTTTATTCAAAAACGTGTTCCATCATATCCTATCACTTGATTGAGAAGTGGAGTTAGCCAAAAGAAATTCAAGCAGGTACTGTCACATTTCACCCGGGTAAAATATGAATATGAAGATAAACTTGCAGCTTTTGGAGTTCTCAAGGTGAGCAGTTTGTCCACTTATGTTTCAAGTAGGAGTCACAAATTCTTAGGAAGGATTTGTTTGAAGAAAAGTTTTACAACTTTTTGAGAAGCATGGACACTTAGAGACATTCAGGTAACTAAATCAAACATTTAGTCATGAAGGTTTGATGAAAAACAGATTCTACATAGAAGAGATCATTGATCTTGGATAGATATTGTATGATCTTGAGTATTTATGATTCAGTTGTCTATCCTTTGTTTATGAAGATTCTTAACATGGGAAGAAGTAAGTCAAAGATTCAGGTTCTATCAGATTTGTGTTGCAGAGAGATAGAAGACACTTGTTATGTTACTGAAGGTTATGAATCCTATAAAGCTTTCAGCAAGGTTTTGTTATTTTAGGATCAGCTAACCTTATTCTAGATTTTGGAAAGCTGAGGAATGACATGGAAAGCTATTGGCATCTAATCAATGCTAATAAAAAGGATTCAGAATTTTTGTTCCACATACAGGTATTGATCACTGAACATCAGATTGAAAGAAGGAAGACGTTCCATATTTCATAAAGTCTGATATATTTGAAGAATACTGGATACTAGTGTTAAATCATCTAGGGGGTGATGAAACATGAAGACTTATTTTCAAGCCATATGTAAAAGAATGCAGAGTCATACCTACAGGTATTCCTATATTTCCTTTGTCAGGTTCTCTTTATGTTCCAGCTTTGAAAGAAGAAGGAAGAAGAAGAATGTTTGGAGAAAGTTCCTTTTAGGATGTTCCTGTTCACGAGAAGGTTCCAGAGTTCTATTGAAGAGAAGCTTGATATTTCAGAAAGGTATATTTCAAGGTGCGCACATTTATGTTTATACCAAGTTCTGAAGGAAAGAGGTATGAAGGATTTAAAGGATGAAGACATGATGACATCATAGATTTTTTTACTCATATTTCAGTTGATTTCAATTGAGTTGAGTTGATTTGACTTGAGTACAGTCAGAGATGAACGAGTAGTATTCATAATACACTAAGTTGTGAGTTTTCAGTCACAGGTTCCAGGATTCAGTTCTTGATTTTGTTTAGTGTATTTACATGACGCAGCAGAAGTACGTTGAGAAACCTTTTTGGAAGGTAAATGCAAATATATGAATCCTAGTGTATGTTTTTAGGTTTTTGAAAACAGGAGATAGCAGGTTTGGAGACAGTTCATGCTATATTTGTTGACAAGCAGTGATTGCTTGATGAGTTCACTATCGGATATCTAGTTTGCATATTTTCTCAAGTATTATGGTTCATAATCAGCAAGTTCAGATTTATTTAAAGGAAAGTCAAATTTAGTTTTGAAGAAGACCTTTGAAGAACAAGTTCTGAAGTATGGGAGTACAAGCTTGAAGCTTGTGATTATTTGCAGCTTGTAACAAGTTGCAGATCCAGTTCAGATTGAACCAATATAACATTGCAGGGGGGATTGTTGGAAAGCAATGTTCTATTGATTTCAACAATTTTCCATTGGTTCATTTATTATTCTATTTGTGAAATTGTCCAGCTGTATTGGCATGTGTATATCTTCTTTGTGCTCCATGTACAAGAAGACGTTGGAGCGCGTTGGTTATGTGAGCAACATCCCATCCCAGCCACCCGGGTTCACTCCCCATGGGCGGTAGCGCGTGGCAAGTAAGAGCTTTTTTACTATTAGCTTTTGGAACAAAAACTCACGAACAGTGAGCGCGGACAATAAACAGCGGACGGAATTGTTTTTGCTTTATTCGCATAGGGATCATGGAGCGTTTGCCAATAAATGCTTTATCATGTGCATTTCAAGGACAACCAAACTACTATATAACACATACTTGGATCACTCTCTAGGCATCCTTCACCTAGTATTCAACACAAGCTTGGAGCTTGGACCTTAGTAGAGGTAGTGTTTCTTCTAGCACATGGGGCAGCCATGGTGCTAACTTGAAGCATGTTGAGGAGCAACTATGGAGTTCTTCTTGGTGATTCTTCTTGGAGAAGATGAAGGGTGTGCTCACACTCTACCTCATGGAGAGGAGGTTATCTCTTGTTCATGGCAAGAAGACTTGGTCATTAGCAGCTTGATGGTGAGGATCGGCCATGTACATGGTGTATTTGAAGATTATCTTCTACAAGAAGATATCAAGTTGAAGATTGTCTTCTACAAGAAGATATCAGGTTGAAGATTATCTTCTACAAGAAGATGTCGAGCTACTTCAAAGACATTGGATGGTGTTTAACATAAGATTTACATCTTATGTTAAGTATTCAGGTACATATTCTCTTTATGCACACAGGTACTACTTGAATTTTATGGAGGCAGTAGCGTTCATATCATGAGTCCTATTCAGCATAGGTACAAAAGAAACAGTATGTATATGCTTTATGCATATTTTGATGAGGTTTTTGAGAAGGTGTGTTCACATGAGTTTGAGGATTTCCGGCAACAAACTTGTTAGCATTCTTTGCTACTTTTTAAGTATGTGATCTTTTCACACACGTATTTGACTTAGGGTCTTCCATAGCCTAAGTTCAGATGAGGGTTTGTTGATTATCAGTTTCACACTGATCCTTCCTCTTTCAATCACTCACATTCACTCTTCTATAACCTATAAGGTCACACATCTCATATATATTCAGATTACTACCCATACATTTGAATATGTTTGTTACATTGTACAATCACTCATTCATCTATTTCTCATCACATAGAGTGGTTGAGAGTTTTGCTCCCACATTGTACATTGAACATTGGTATATATGTTACTATGAGCAAGCGATGGCTTTCCTAACACCTTACACATGTCGTCTATTCTTTCTCTATCTTTGTCTCATCATTTGTATGATTAAGTTGTGGTATGTTCATGTTTTGTCAATATTGAAGATTGCTGGAATTAATGTTGTATATACTGGAACTATGGAACCAAGGACCTGTGACATGAGCCAAGGGCCTACCTCACTTCCAACAGTATCAGCTATCTATTAGCATATAGGATAGCATGATTGGGCACATAAAGGATGCCAAGACTTCGAAAGAGGCTTGGAATAGTCTGTTCACATTGTATGAGACTAATACAAAGGCACAAAAAATGCAACTCAAGAATGAGTTCCACACACTGGAGAAAAAGGGCATGTCGGTAAGTGACTACACCCTTAAAATCAAAAGCATATGTGAGTCACTTGCATCTATTGGTGTGAATGTAGATGGTGATGATAAGGTGGAAGAGTTCCTTTGTGGTTTAGGAGCTGCATATAAACAGTCGAGAATGCTATTCAGACCAGGGAAAAAATTCTAAATTTTGCTGATTTGGTGTCCATGTTGATCATTGAAGAAAAGAATCTTGGTGAGGACTCGGACTTCCAAGGAAAACCTAGTTTTGAGTAGGTATTCTACTCTAGTAGAGGAAGAGGCAGAGGTAGAGCCAAAGAGGCCAGAGAAATTCCCAAAGAAATGATTCATGTAATGACAGTAAAGGATGTTGGAATTGTGGTACACCTAAACACTTTGAACGTGATTGCAGGTTGAAGAATCAAAATAATAGAAGGCAGCAAAACAACTATGCATCCACAAGCGTAGATGATTCTGAGAAGTTGTTCATGGTTCAATATCACATGATGAATATGATGTCTGCTGATGTTTCAAAATCGAATGATAATGTCTGTTATGTTGATTCAGGTGCCTCAAATCACATAACCAATCATGTGGAATGGTTTAGTACTTTGTAGAAATTTCCAGTTCTTGGATATGTTGAAATAAGTGATGACACATCACACCCTATCGAGCATAGAAGAAACATAGCATTGTCTATGGAGGATTGAAAGGTAAAACATCTTGCTAATGTGCTACGTGTTCCAAATATAACAAAGAATCTGGTTTTTTGTCACATGGAGTTTCATATGAGTTAGGACTTTGAGGTGAGAACCTCCCCTTATACATTAAGAGTATGATACTCACATGAGTGCCCAATGGCACTCACATGAAAGGCTTTGATTATTGCCCTTATTGGGTATGATATGATTGAGAGGGTAATATGGAAAACCCCCACGTGGTTGGGCGGAAGAATCTATAGAAGAACTCCATGTCTCTGCTCCATTTTTGTAGCCAGTAGATCTTCCTTGTACTCTATGCTAAGCTTCCCCCAAAAGTGAGGGGATTCCTCAAGACAACACATGCGACCAGAGTATGGCCCCTGAAAAGGGCAAAAAGGCGGTCCACCTAGTGCAGACCCTTCCTATACATGGCAGCTCTAATTGCAAGGGAGTGGAGGTGATGCATGAGGACATAGAGCACACATGTTGTTTCACTCAGTCATTGTGGTCACTGCAGTTTGGACCACATGACCTAGTTAAACTACATGGTAGTGTATACGGGACCAAGGTGCGGGTCATGATAGATGACATTGCCACTCATAATTTTATAAACTATGCTTTGGTCAAGAAATTAAAGATTCCCCGGCAACCTAGTGCACATAAATACATTATATCTATGATGCAAGGGCAAGATAAGAGAATATGGGATACTATGGTATCCAATTTTGAAGTCAAGATGCAGGACTATACATATTATATGGACTTCCAAATTATGAATATGGAGAGGACAGACCTAGTCTTAGGAAGAGAGTGGCTATGGGGGTTGGGAGACACACTTAAACGCAGCTATCAAAACAACACACTTGAATTTGAAAAGCATGGAAGTAAAGTTTGTATTCAGGGAGAGAGAGATGTACCTAGTGCACCTCTCATTTCATCACTAGAGTTGTATAGTCTTTGTTATTCTCAGCATGTACAGGACATGTTTTTATTGTATAGTCATGATATGGAGCATTGTAGAGATAGCTCATCTGATGTATATTTTCATGCTAGGAATGTAAATATGGACATGACTTTCTACTATTCTTTTTTGCAAGAGTGTGTGGTTAAAAGTTTTAAGGATCTTATGTTTGAGTATAGAGATGTTTTTCCCACTGACTTACCTAGAGGGCTACCACTTGAGAGAGGGGACATTGACCATGCCATTGAGGTTGTTACTAACACTAACCCTATTTGCAGGCCACCTTATAGGCTAAGTGTTTCTTACCATGAGGAGGTTGAGAGGAAATTGCAGGATTATTTAGATAAGGGCTTCATTAAACCTAGTAACTCACCTTGGGCATCGCCAATGCTCCTAGTTAAAAAGAAAGATGGCTCTATGAGATTATGTATAGACTATAGAGCACTTAATAAGGTAACTATCAAAAATAGGTTTCCAATGCCTAGATTGGAAGATCTATTTGATCAGTTACATCAAGCTAGGTATTTTACCAAGCTTGACCTTAGATCAGGATATCATCAGATCACGATTAGGGCAGAAGATGTCCCTAAGACTGCATTTAGGACTAGATATGGGGACTATGAGTTTCTGGTGATGCCTTTTGGTCTCATCAATGCTCTTGCCACTTTCATGAATCTCATGAATAGTGTTTTACAGCCTTATCTAGGACACTTTGTAGCAGACATTCTTGATGACATTCTGATCTATAGTTCATCAGAAGAGGAGCACTTGGAACACTTGAGGTAGGTATTTCAAGTGCTAAGGGAAAATTCACTCTTTGCTAAGGAATCAAAGTGTTAATTTTTCAAGAAAGAGGTTAGATACCTTGGCCATATAGTCTCCCACGATGGAATCCAGATGGATCCTGAAAAAGTAAGGGCTATTATGGAACGGCCACATCCAAGGAACCTGGAAGAGCTGCAGATCTTCCTAGGTTTATCAGGTTTCTATCAAAGATTCATTAAGAACTATGCCAAGATTATTGTCCCCATTACGAAACAACTTAAAGGGAAAGGGAAAGCCTTTCATTGGGGAGACGAACAGAAGCAAAGTATGGAGAAATTGAAAGTAGCAATTGCTACAGCTCCACTTTTACATATAGCAGATCCCAACAAACCATTTGTGGTTGAGATTGACGCGAGTGACTTTGCCATAAGAGCGGTTCTAGTTCAGGATGGTCGACCAGTAGCTTTTGAGAGTAAGAAACTAGAACCAGCTCAACAGAATTACTCTGTCTATGAGAAGGAGTTGTATGCGATTGTCCATGCTTTGAAGAAGTGGCGTCATTATTTATACGGTGCCAAAGTTACGATAGTGTTTGATCAAGAGAGCATTAAGTGGCTCTCTAATCAAACAAAACTTAAAGGTCGTAAGGCTCGATGGTCAGAGACCCTTCAGGAGTTTGATTATGAGCTTAGGTATAGGAAGGGAAAGTTTAATGTAGTGGCTGATTCACTTGGCCGCATGCCTACGCTCAATGGACTGAGTTTTACTCAGATCACTAGTGAGCTACTTGAGTCCCTTAGAGGGAAATGTAGGTTTGACCCTGCATATTCCGAGATTTGGGAAGCCATAGCAAATGGGGATCGTGATATACGGGTTTCGAGTGAGAATGGAGTATCGACGGGTACTCAAGAAAGATTCAAGTGGAAGAATTACAGTGTCCATGATGGATATCTATTATATAAAGGCAAGGTGTGTGTCCCTAGAGATATTGAGATGAGACGGCATATTTTATATGAGTGTCATGACACACCTAGTGCGGGACACCCAGGAGTTAACAAGACTTATGATCTTGTTAAGAGGTAGTTTTATTGGCCTGGACTTCATAAGGAAGTCCTAGAGTATGTGCTTAAGTGCGCTAAATGCCAAGTCAACAAAGCTGAGAGGTTGAGGATTGGCGGACTACTCCACCCATTGGATATTCCAAATGGGAAGTGGGAGAGTATCTCCATGAACTTTATAGTCGGATTACCTAAGACACAGAGAGGGCACGACTCGGTCTGGGTAATTGTGGATAGGTTAACCAAAATGGCTAGGTTTATTCCGACACGTACTACAGTGAAGACACCAGAGTTGGCTAGACTTTTTGTAGAGAACCTATACCGGTTATATGGTTTACCTTTAGACATAGTTTCCGATCGGGATAGGAAGTTTACTAGCCACTTTTGGAGAGCGGTCTTCAAAAGGTTGGATACGAAACTTAGCATGAGTATGGCCGAGCATCCAGAGTCGGATGGGCAAACATAGAGTGTTAACCAAATCCTAGCGGATATGCTTCGAGCACATGTGAATGAAAGGAAAACTAATTGGGAAGAGTACTTATCTACAGTAGAGTTTGCATATAATAGTGCCAAGCACTCTTCCACTGGGCATAGTCCATTTATGGTTATGTACGGGTTTCAGTCGAGAGCTCCTTATGTAGTAGGTTTGCAGAATGAGAAAGTTCAAGCTGCAAAGGACTTCTTGGAAGAGATGAACGATATGCTTAGACTTGCTAAGGACAGCAGTAGGAGAGCTCAGGATAGAGCTAGAGCCTATGTTGACCCTCAAAGGAGAGATATCGCCTTTGAGGTAGGAGAGCAGGTCTATCTTAGAGTTCCATCTAGATCTGAAACCATGAAGACAGGACCTTGTCCAAAACTATCTCCTAGGTATTGTGGACCTTTCCAAATACTTAAGAGAATAGGAAAGATGGCTTACCAGCTCCAACTTCCACAGAATAGTCAAATCCATCCAGTTTTTCATGTTAGCTGGCTTAAGAAAAGGCTGGGTGAATCTGACAGCCTCATTCCAGATAGTGAGGTAGTAGAGCCTATCTCTATTCAATCTATTACACATGAGCCCAAGAGCATACTACGCACTCGAGAGAAACGGATGAGAAGTCACTTATATAAAGAGTATTTAGTAAAGTGGAAAGATAGTTCAGAAGATAGTGCCACATGGGAGCAGGTTAGCACCCTTCAGAGACGATTTCCCAGTTTTAGACTATCTTCCCAAGAGTCTTCTTAAGGGGAAGGATATGGGGAAACAACACGGAGATATGACCATGTACATGAGGTGCATGGGGATATAGCGGGAGTGGTGGTTCTATTATTTCTCTCTTTCTATCAGACCTTCCAATACCATTTTTGAGGACAAAAATGGAACTAAGGGGAGGGAAATGTCACATGGAGTATCATATGAGCTAGGACTTTGAGGTGAGAACCTCCCCTTATACATTAATAGTATGATACTCACATGAGTGCCCAGTGGCACTCACATGAGAGGCTTTGATTATTGCCCTTATTGGGTATGATATGATTGAGAGGGTAATATGGAAAACCCCCACGTGGCTGGGTGGCAGAATTTATCGAAGAACTCCGTGTCTCTGCTCCATTTTTGTAGCCGGTAGACCTTCCTCGTACTCTGTGCTAAGCTTCCCCCAAAAGTGAGGGGATTCCTCAGGACAACACACGCGACCAGACATTTTTGTTGGACAAATGGTTGAAGAGGGATTACAAGTCAGGTTCAATGTTGATGGGCTATATGTAGAAGAGCACAAACAAGATGGAAGATTGATTGCAAGGAAACAAAGTGGGTAGGATGTTCACCTTAAATGTGAAAATTCTTGAAATGAATGCAACCATGTTTGCAAAAGGTGTAGGAGTTATTGCTGATATAGAGATTTGGCACAAACAAATTGGACATGCAAACTTGTAGAGGCTGAAATTGATGCAGTCAAAGGAGATTGTCAATGGACTACCAAATTTCAAAGTTGCAGAAATGCAAAAGGTATGTGCAGCATGTGAATTTGGTAAATAGTCAAGAGCATCATTTTCACATGACAAACATGTTAGTGAGAATGTACTAGAAATAGTACATATAGATGTTTGGGGTCCTCCACAGACCACATCAATGGGTAGTTCCAGGTTTTATGTTACTTTCATTGATGACCATACACAAAAAGTATGGGCATATTTCATGAAAGAGAAGAGTGAGGTGTTCACTCACTTCCAAAATTTTAAGGCTATGGTGGAAAAGCAAATAGAAAAGTATATCAAACATTAAGGAATGATGGAGGAGGTGAATACACATCAAATGAGTTCAGCAACTTTCTTAAAAAATCATGGAATTCGATGTCAGTTTCATGCAGATACACACCACAATAGAATGGCGTTGCTAAATGCAAAAATAGAAATATTGCAAAAATAGCAAGAGCTTTGCCTCATTGTTATTGGGTAGAAGATGTGTAGAGGAAATTCTTGTTCTCCTTTGCTTGAGATGGGTCCTTTTTCTGAGTGCAGTATGCACTATGAGTTGGTTTGCATAATAAAAAAAAACCACAAAAACCTCAAACTCCACAAAACCACAAACTTAACAGAAAAAGGTGAGCACAGAATCACAGAAGCATCACTTCGTTATCATAAGCATGAAAATACACAAGATACAAGATAGGCTGAAATTTCACGATAGATGGAGCAAGGGCAGCTCCTACTCTAACAAACTCATAATCTCCCTTCAAAACTCAACTCAACTCGCTCGAGGTACGGGTGAAGTGCACCATCTCTACCGAGCACTCAGTCTTGTAGACTTACTCTGTTTGTCCACATTGACAAGACCAGAGCCTATTGTCTAACTCCGTGACTGAGCTACCTAGATTGAGAATAGCTGCACCTTCTTCCAGTATCCTCCCTCTCATAGATCTTATCTCTCTCAGATTCCTTGTATCCCCCTTGTGATGTGTTCCTTGCCTTCGAGTCTCTTTCCTTTATATAAGCGGCTCTCTGTGGAGCGGTTACTCCACCACTCCTTCACTCTCACTTTTCTTTGCCAAGTCCAGTACTCTGCAAGTCTCGTACTCTATGGGTTATGTCACAACTCTCCACTCCTTTTCTTTGTCTCTTTATCTCGATTCTCTTTTTTGCTTGCTCAACCCCTTCTAGTGGGTCCTTTCTTAAATTTGCCTTCCAGGGACGAATCGGAGAATTTAATCTTCTTTTGGAAAAATGAGTTGTTGGACCTCTTTTTCTTCGGATGGATTCTTACGAAGACCACTTTCTTCAAAAGAACTCTCAAAAGTACTAATTTGTGGGATTGGTCCTCTAGACCAATTTTGGCCTTCTATGAAAAAAATTTGTAGGGCCCTATTTTGAGTTATATAGGTTGCCCGCCACTACTGCACTCTCCATCTCGGAGAGTGCCCATTTGAGAAGTGAAATGCTTGCTCTATGTGTGTGTGTTTTTTTTTCTTATATATATATATATATATATATATATATATATATATATATATATATATATATATATATATAATCTGCTACTGCATAATAGATCAAGTGTAAAAGTTACAATCAACTCGACATAAAAGGTGCAAGATGAATATATACAATGTTATGCCCAAGGGCATATTTGGTACTGTTCTGGATACATCAAAATTAAAAAGGTTGATGGCTAAGTCTAAATGCAAATACTAATTCTGGTGATGGACTAATAGATCAACTAAAAATGCATCCACTAAAATGCAAAATAACTAGACTACTAGAAGAGGCAAACTCTACTGGTTGTTTGCAGAGAATAAGTCAGCAGCCATGGTGTATAGTGCTCTGGCTCATTCATACTTCTCCCTTGCTTTTTCATACTTTTCTTTGTAGAATTCCACCTGTTTATGTAATTCTTGGTTTTCCTTCTTTATATCAGTGTTTTGTTGTCCTTGATGAGCTAGTAAAAGTAGTTCACTCTGTAGCCTCTTAAACTCTACATCCATGTAATCCATACGAGATCGAATCTCTCTATTGCATCTTATGAGAGATGCTACCAAGGTCCTCATCGTGGTGAGATATGTATGCTGCTCATCAAAAGCAGCCAGCTGAGATTCCAATGAGATATTTTGCTGATCGCACAGCTCTAGCATGTGAGTAAGAGTATATGTGACTGCATTGAAAGGAGAGTATTGAAGGGGGATGGATGGAATGGCGGAAGGGCATGGGAGTGAAGGAGTTAGATTCGAAGAGTTAGGTGCATGTGTTATGGAGAGAGAGGGGATAGTAGGTGCAGTGGGTTCTAGTGAGATGGGAGTTTGTGTAGGGGCAACAATGGTTGTAGGAGTTGTCAAGGATGTTGAGGTATGATTTAAAGAAGGTGGCACATATGTTTGCAGTGGTGAGCTAGTATGTGCGGGTGATGGAGGTGATGGTGAGTAATTAGGTGATGGTGTGGATGCATGTGGCTGAGTGGTGTGAGTGGTTGTAGGTTGAAGGACTAGAGAAAGAGGATCAGATATAGAGTGTTCAGCAGGTGCAGAGGATGAAGTAATGTGTGGTGGGGTTATAGAATATGTAGTATATGTAGAGGGAATAGGTGTAACAATAGGTGTTGTGGGAGTGATGGTGGATGAGGTAGTGCAAGATGGAGAAGTCAAAACATGTGATGTAGAGGGTGGGGAAGTAGAGAAAGATAATTTTTTACCAGCTCTTGCTCGCGCATAGCCTTGCTCATGAACAGGAAGCAAATCCAACTCTGCTCTAGAATCACCGACTACTTTGGCCCTTTTTTGTTTGTTGTAGGTCTGTAGTTTGGATCGAAGCACATGTGATCCCCTTTTGGCTGTAGAATTGCACCTATTACTCCTTGTGAATGGTGAAGACCGAATAGTGGGGTATGAAGCAAGAAGTGATCGTTACCAAGCGAGTATACTGGGTGAATATACATGAAAGGTCCAAGCTCCTTTATAAGCTTGGTAAATGAAGCGCTTTCTCTTCATGAGTAATGATTTCTAGAGTAGTTGATGAAATGGATATGGCTTGGAGTAAAGCATACACAGCAATCCATCGCACAAGAAAGTATTAGTAAAAGAAATTTTGGCTTGCATGTTCTTGAGTAAAAAATAAAACTTGAAGGCGTGCAAAATGGGTGCTCTAGCTAGAGCAACTAGATTTTCAGCAAAGGTTGCCTTGCATTTTTGTAATTAATTGATCTTCTAGTATACCCGAGTAGGTGGTGTTTGAGGAAGAAGACATAGTAGTGGATGCACCCATGGCTAAAGCAACCATATCCAAGGACAATGTGCCCCCAGCAAATTTGGGAAATGATTGAAAAAAATCAATTATCTCCATATGATGGAGATCATCTGCGAGAGGAACTAAGGTAAATTCCTGATGAGTTTTGAGAAAAAGAACATGTTCCTTCTGAAGGATCCATGGAAGAAATGCTTTCAGACAGTACAAACTCAGACCCCGTAGACTGGTTGGATTGTTCAGAATCGTTGCCCTCTTCATCGTTGTTGCCATGTTCTCCTGAAGAAAGGGGAGTTACCAACTGTTTGACTCCACTAGTAGGAGCAGCCAACTTGTTGTCTAGGTGCTTGTCGGCAGCCTGTTGTTGCTGTTTTTGTTCTTCTAGAGTCAAATGAACCTTCAGTTGTGGTTGTATTACAGCATGGTGAGCTTGTATAATTGTTGTCATCATAGTATGTTGAGGTTCAGTATGATGAATATTGGGATGTCCAAGCTATGCTGCTGTTGAACTAGTAGGTGACACCATAAGGACTAATTTTGAGGGAGAACAAGTATGGAAGGGGTTAAGGAAGAAAAACTGAAACTTTTGCTGAGGTTAATAGATATTCACTTTTCAACCATGTGAGGAGAATGTTGTATGAGAGCTAGATTTATCTGAATTCTTACGGGCAATGGGAACTGCTGGAGATGAAAGCAAAATCAATTCTACTTCAATTTCTGAAGATGGCGCATTAAGAGTACCTTACGCTTACTGGATAAGAGGGAAGTGAGAAGCGATGATGGGTAACTGGTGGCAATTTCAGAGAGATTCATGAGATGAATATTGTTATCGAGTGGTCCAATATGCAAGAGAATAAGGAGGAATTTAACGAAGACTTATTAACTCAGTGTGTGCACTGGAGGCCAAAAAAAGAGCTACGATCGGCCAAAAAAAGGACTGTTATCATCGATCCAAAATTCAGAGAATCGCAGAGGTGTGCTCGAGGCGAAAAAAAAAACTGAAAAGCGAAAAAAATATGGGTGACGCTAGAGGTGTGCTGGAGGCTAAAAAAATATGAAAAGCAAAAAAAAATATGGGTGATGCTAGAGGTGTGCTGGAGGCAAAAAAAAAAACATAAAATTTATGATGCCAAAAAAGATCGGCCATATTCATCTTAAAAGACAAGGATCAAATTTGGTCGCTTGTGAAAACATGGGGAGATGAATTTTCTAAGAGATAGACTTATCCCTCCATATCCCTTATCCCTTATCGTGCCAATTTGTGGTGCTTACTCTATGAAATATTTTACCCTTTGGTGTAATTCGTTCCAGCTTTTTTTTTTTTAATAATAAGTATACATGCTACAGGATTGGATATTTACATTATATACAATGGTTGAAATCAAAGAAGTTACTTGAGAGGGTGGTAGGGTTTTACCCTGGAAGCATTGACCAATGGCAAAAGTTCACTTTCCAATGTGGCAAGTTTTACTACACCCTGAGGAAGTGATTGAACCACTTTATAGGGTCCTCTCCATCTTGTGATGAGCTTGTTTACTTTTCTATTGGCCAAACTAGGTTGATACAAAAGTACAAGTGAGCCTTCCTGTATGGTTCTTTTCCACAGGTAGCGGTCAAATTGATTTTATGCATCCCCACTCGTATCGATCCTTGAGTGAATTCTAAGGGATCTATAGCTTCCATGCCATACAACAATTGGAATGGTGTGTGCCCAATGGTAGCCTTGTAGGCGGTTCTGTAAGCCCAACGCACACCCAAGTATGCTATGCCCCAAGTGGTGGGCTTCTGATGACACATCTTCTTAAGTAAGGTAATGAGCACCTTATTTGTGCTTTCAGCCTGGCCATTAGCTCTCGGATAGTATGCGCACGATACCTTGTGGAAGATTTTATACTTCATGAAGATGGTTGTAAGAGTTCTGTTTACAAAGTGTGTACCTTGGTCCGTAGTGATTTCAATTAGGCATCCATACCAGCAGAAAATGTGCTCGTACAGAAATGCAGCTACTGTGTTAGAGGTGCAATCCACAAATGCAATGACTTAATGCCCATTTAAGCATAATCTATTGCCACCAATAAGTATTTTGCTTTTGAGGGATAAGCCATGGGATAGATGGGGCCTACAAAGTCTAGCCCCCATCTTTCAAAGGGCTGCCATGCTGTAGAAATGGTTAGAGGTCTATTGTTGAGCTTAGATGGTTTAGGACCACATCTTTGACAGATGTCACAGGACTTGACCATGCTACATGCATCTCTAAAGAGGTATGGCCACCAAAGTCCACTCCGGAGCACTCTATGGGTAGTGATGTGTCCTAGATAATGACATGATGATGGTCCATTATGGGCAGATTCTAGGATGGCTTGAACTTGTTGAGGATATGCACATCTTTTGATCATACCATCAGCTCTAATTTCGAAGAGTTGCCCACCAATGAGAGTGAAGCTTCTACTTTTGATTAAGAGTCTCCTTTTCTCTAATGCTGACATTTGTGAAGAGCAAGTGCTAGTAGATAACAAGTGGACTATTTCACTGTACCATGATGGATAAGTATTTACCTGGAATAGGTGATGGTCTGGGAGATCATCATTTACTCCCTTGCCTTCATCAAGTACTCCTATTCTAGATAGATGATCTGCCATGACATGTTGTTTTCCTAGTCTTTGCATTATTTCAAAATCAAACTCTTGGAAAAGTAGTAACCACCTCCAAATGCGACCTACAATGTTAGGCTTATTGATCAAGTATTTGATTGCTTGATGATCTGTAATTACCAAAAAATGAAGGTAGTGTCTAAATTTCTTGAGAGCAAACACAATGGCCAACGCTTCCCTTTCTGCCATGCTATAGTTTATTTCAGCTTTGGGGAGAATTCTACTTGCATAATGAATGGGTCTATCTAGTTTATGTTCCTTGCTTGCTTGTGCAAGAATTGCGCCTACAGTAGTGGAACTGGCATCCACATGCACATGAAAAGGTACATCCCAATCCGAAACTATGAGAATGGGAGCGCCCGCCAATTTACCTTTGAGAGTTTCAAATGCTAATTCCTCTTCTTGAGACCAAGTAAATGGGACTAGTTTTCCTGTTAGTCTAGACAGCGGCCTTGCTATATCAGCATACATTTTGATGAAATTTCTATGATATCTAGTGTGACCAAGGAAGCTTTGTACTTGTTTTGAACTAATAGGATGTGACATTCGCATAATGGCAAGTACCTTATCAGGATCAGGAGCCATACCTTTTGATGAAACCACATGCCCAAGAAGTGTTCCTTCAATGACTAAAAAGTGACATTTGTTTGGGTTCAGCTTGAGTCGTGCTTGGCTGCATAGCTCGAACACTTCTCGCAATTGTGCAATGTGTTCTCTAAAATATTCGATAGGAGAGGAACATCCTGCACCTGAGAAAGTGGAAAGATCATCCATAAAAATTCTTAAGAATTTCAAAAGCAATGGTCTAAAAATGGTGGAGACCACCCTGTTGAAGGATGCAGGAGCATTTCTTAGACCAAAAGCCATCTTAGTGTACACATATGTACCCTATGGTGTGACAAAGGCTGTTTTGGGTTGATCTGCAAGATGAATTTGTACTTGATTGTACCCACTGAAACCGTCCATGAAACTGTAGAGAGAATGTCCTGCTACATCTTCTACCACTTGTTCAGAAAAAGGAGTAGGAAAGCCAACAGGGATTGTTACCTTATTGAGAGCCCTAAAATCGACACAAATTCTGATTTTATTCGATCGCTTTTTAGGAGCTATGACCATGGATGATAGCCACTGCGAATGTTCCACTGGTACAATTATTTTTGCCTCTTCCATTTCCTCAATCTCTTTTTTCATCGCTTCAGCATATTTTGGATTGAGTCTGTATATCCTCCCTCTGATTGGTTTTGCATTCTCCAAGAGAGGTATTGTGTGCTCTCCTAAGCGTGGAGCTATCCCTTCAAGGTCTTCATATGTCCATGCAAAGATGCTTTTGAATTTACTCATGAAAGTAATTACCTGAGAGAGTAGAGTAGGATACTCCCACAGCCAAGATGCCAGAAGAACTGATTGAGGTTTTGCTTTTGTTCCCAAGTTGACCTCCTTCACTAAGCTGGAGGTTAAAATGGACTTTGTAGCTTCTTTGTTGAAAAGGTCACTTGAAAAGCAAGGAGACTCATCCAAGAGGATATTAGTCTCCTGCTTTTGAACCCATCCTTTTGCTAGCTCCTCCCTTGGTGCAGAATCCTCCTTTACCTCTTTTTGCAAGTCTTCATAGTCTGTTGATAATTCCTATCCATCGAGAGCGCCTTTAGTGTAGTACCTGCACATTTTATCTTTTCCCCGTCTATAGTCGAGGATAGGTTCCCCTAGCCCAATAGTTTCAACTTCCTTGTCATTTTCACTTATATTAATCCCATAGCACGGAAATGAGTCTACTGCTTCTATCCATTGGAGCAGGTCTTTATCATCTTCCACCTTTAATTCTTTTTCCTCATGTATGAA
Organism: Ceratopteris richardii; assembly: GCA_020310875.1. Taxonomy (NCBI): domain Eukaryota; kingdom Viridiplantae; phylum Streptophyta; class Polypodiopsida; order Polypodiales; family Pteridaceae; genus Ceratopteris; species Ceratopteris richardii. The sequence goes on from CM035427.1 coordinate 18,711,529, forward strand.
AAGGGAATGTGTGTTACCTTCATATTGTCTTTGATCCTTGCTGTCTAGTCTTAGATATTGTCGTGAGTCAATTGTGTTGACTAACAAAGTGTCATTGCTCTAGTCATGAACTGTGTGATGATGTCTAAGCCAAGGTCGGCCAATTAGCAGCGGGTATCCTCCTTCCATGAAGGGAACATCGACCACAACAAAATTCAAAAAAAATTGCATTTCCTGAATAATCACCTGCACCAGTTCCACGATGCCCAGTGGTTGGACCCTGCTTTGATCTGCAAGAGTCACAGTGAAAGAGGCTTTCTTTGTCATGTCCAGACCTAGTGAGAGCATAGCGTAGTAAGGCATTAGATTAATGCCCGACCCTCCATCAATAATAACTCCTGTAAAAGTTTTGCCTTTGATGGTCAAAGTGACTGTTGGACTTCTAGAGTTAGTAGTGGGCGTCTTACCTACCATTATCAAATTGGCTGGTACATGCCCGCCACTAATTTTGATCTCAGGGGTTGGAGGGCAGAATGTTTCAATTATTCCGAGAACATCACTCCAAAACCCTTCATCCATCCTTAGATCATAGAGAGATAACTGTTTATAGGTGTCTTTCAAGAGATTCTCGGTGTTGACAATAGTAGATTCTAGCTCTTTTGATGAACCATTCAGATCCTTCACGGCATCCTTGTAGGCTTCATCTACCTCCTCGCTTCTTCCATCAAGATAAGGCACTTTCAAGCTAGGTTCTGCCTCTTCCATGTAATTGGTCTTACGCTTGATTTGTTCCTGTAATGTGTCCTTTTGGGCCCTTGTAAGTATTCCAGCATCAGCTTCTCCAGACTCCGCTTCTCCAGCCTTGATTTCACTTAGTGATACTACATTTGCTGCAAGATATTCAAGATTATTTTGTTTTACTGGATTTTCAGCATAGATTAGTTTGGGTCTGCTTTCAAGAATAAGTCCTGTCAAAGTGGACCCAATTTCTGAAATTAGTCCCTTTCCCGAAAATGGTCCAATTTCTGATATTGGACTTATTTTTGAAATTGGCTTCACCAATCTGTCTAGCATTTGTCTCCCTTTGGTAGTTGACCCAACTTCAAGAATCAATGTATTTTCTTGAATTGGCAGAAGCTCTGAACTTGGAATTAGTCTAGTTTGTGAGACTGGACGAATTTTTGAAATGGGACTAATTCTTGAAACTGTTCTGTCGAAAGGATTTTGCATACCTGGAATTGGTCCAGCCATAGGAGTTGATGTTATTTCTGAAGATAACCCTCTCTCTAAAACCGGGTTAGTTAGGTTGTCTCCCCACCTTGGACAACTTTCACCATTTACAGAAGTTACGTTTACCTGGTATGAGGAACTCCCAGGTTGCTGCCCACATAGTCCTCCTTGGCCGGTGCTCGGCCGCAACTTTGGACAATCTTTTGAATAGTGGTCGATGACATCTGGGTAGAGTTTGCATGAAGGTGAACCTTCAAGAAGAGAACATCTACTTTGGAAATTCCCGTACTCACCGCATCTATAGCACATTATGGGCTTCCTCTTGTTGATGGGTTTCCTTTGACCGTTATTATTGTACTGAGGGGCATTGTTGTTGAATTGAGGAGTAGTGTACATTACTTCTTGTGGGTGGCTATGTTGGTTGAAGTGTGCTCGAGGAACCTGGAAAAAATTGGTTTGAATGCCCTTGAGGAAGTAGCAACTCAAGGAACGATTCCCCGGACTGAAGCTTAAGATTTTCTAAATTATCAAGGGTCTGTTCAGTGGAGTTACCTGGTCTGAAGGTGTTGGTGAAGGCTTCCCTTAAGGCTTCCCATGTTGCAAAGTGTCCTTCAGCATATTGGTTGAACCATCTATCAGCAACGCTATCCAAGGTAGTTGGAAAGAGGGCTAGAAAAGCTTCATGTCCGTTCTGGAGCCCCCTACTCTTGCACAAGGATAAAAACCTTCACACATGGTCATCTGGGTCCTCGTGAGAAGCTCCTTTGAAGGTTGGAAATTTTATGTTGATTTGAGATAGAAGTGTGGCTAAATCGTCTGCCATTCTCCTTGTGCTATTGTTAAGGGCAAGTAGTTCCTCTGATGATGAGGATGAAGATGAAGATGAAGAGCCAATCGGAAGTGAAAGAGGGTTGGGAGGTACCCTAGGAGGGGTATAATGAATAGTTCTTCTGTGGTAGCTCTTGATGGGCGTTTTAACTGGACTCAGAGATCCCCCCTTATGAGATCGGGTATGAGACATAGACCACCACTCGATATGAACTCATAGATGAGAAGTTCGCCTAAGATGACTTGTTTCAGGTGGACTCAAGGTAGGATTAGAAATAAACTTTAATTAAATCCTCAACCTGGTCTTGGTCAAGGTTTTGAGGGACAAATTTTGAGGGCTGAATTTTGAGGGGCAAATTTTGAGGGCTGAATTTTGAGGGACAAATTTTAGGGCTGAATTTTGAGGGACAAATTTTGAGGGCTGAATTTTGAGGGAAGAATTTTGAGGGCTGAATTTTGGAGGCTGAATTTTGGAGGCTGAATTTGGAGGCTGAATTTTGAAGGCTGAATTTTGGAGGCTAAATTTTGGAGGCTGAATTTGGAGGGCTGAATTTTGAAGGCTGAATTTGCAAGGCTGAATTTTGAAGGCTAAATTTTGAAGGTTGAATTTTGGAGGGCTGAATTTTGAAGGCTGAATTTGGAGGGCTGAATTTTGAAGGCTGAATTTGGAGGGCTAAATTTTGAAGGCTGAATTTGGAGGGCTGAATTTTGAAGGCTGAATTTGGAGGGCTGAATTTTAAAGGCTGAATTTGGAGGGCTGAATTTTGAAGGCTGAATTTTGGAGGGCTGAATTTTGAAGGCTGAATTTTGAAGGATGAATATGGAGGATGGAGGATGAGTGCTAAGGACAAAATTTTGAAGGATAAAATCTAAGGATGAAATCTAAGGACAAAATTTGGGGGGGGTGAATTCTAAGGACTAATTTCCTAAAAGACAAATTTGATAGACTAACACTATTAAGACTAATATTTAGGAAACAAGACTGAAAAAGACTTTTTTTTTTTGAAAAAAAACTAAACAAGAGAGAAAAAATACAATCTTATAGAAAAATGCAAAGCAGGTCCCACCGGGCGTGCCAAATTGAGCACCTGTAAAGGAAATTCTTGTTCTCCTGTGCTCGAGATGGGTTCTTTTTCTAAGTGCAGTATGCACTATGAGTTGCTTTGCATAATAAAAAAAAAACACAAAAACCTCAAACTCCACAAAACCACAAACTTAAGAGAAAAAGGTGAGCACAGAATCACAGAAGCATCACTTCCTTATCATAAGCATGAAAATACACAAGATACAAGATAGGCTGAAATTTCCTGATAGATGGAGCAAGGGCAGCTCCTACTCTGACAAACTCACAATCTCCCTACTCATCTCAACTCGCTCGAGGTACGGGTGAAGTGCACTGTCTCTATCGAGCACTCAGTCTTGTAGACTTACTCTACTTGTCCACATGGACAAGACTAAAGCCTCTTGTCTAACTCCGTGACTGAGCTGCCTAGATTGAGAATAGGTGCACCTTCTTCCAGTATCCTCCCTCTGTGACAGATCTTATCTCTCTCAGAGTCCTTGTATCTCCCTTGTGATGTGTTCCTTGCCTTCGAGTCTCTTTCCTTTATATAAGCGGCTCTTTGTGGAGCGGTCACTCTCAATTCTCTGCCAAGTCTAGTACTCTGCAAGTTTGCTACTCTGTGGGTTCTTTCACAACTCTCCACTCCTTTTCTTTGTCTCTTTATCTCGACTCTCTTTTCTGCTTGCTCAACCGCTTCTAGTGGGTCCTTTCTTAAATTTTCCTTCCAGGGGCGAATCGGAGAATTTAGTCTTCTTTTGGAAAAATGAGTTGTCGGACCTCTTTTGCTTCGGATGGATTCTTACGAAGACCACTTTCTTCAAAAGAACTCTTAAAAGTACTAATTTGTGGGATTGGTCCTCTAGACCAATTTTGGCCTTCTATGAAAAAAAATTGTAGGGCCCTATTTTGAGTTACGCAAGATGTGCATACTATTGTATACATCATGAATAGAACTTTGATTGTTGTTGTACATCAAGTTACACCTGAAGAGAACTTTACAGGTAAAAAGCCAAACTTATCACATATGAAAGTATTTGGTTGTATTGCATATGTACATATTCCAGATCAGTTGAGGATAAAGCTTGATCCAAAAGCAGAAAAATGTATCTTCATTGGGTACTCCCTTGAGAAAAAGGGGTATAAATGTTATAACCCACTCACACGACAGGTGAAGGTAGGCAGAGATGTGGTATTTGATGAAACATCAAGCTTCTATGCAGATTCCAAAGAAGGACTGAATCTTGAACCAAATGACAACGAAAATGCTGAAAAATCAAGTGCAAAATCTCAAGTTTTGAGTGGACCAAATGCATCACCAAGCAATAGTTCGAACTCAAATCCATGAAGTGGAAGATTCCATGGAAATTTCAATCGAGCAAATTCATCAAATACATCCAAGAAAGGTAAAGAAAAGTTTTTTTCCGGTAGTAAAACATGTGCAAGTTTTGAAGACATTGATGGAGATTCAAGCAATTCAGAAAAGAGTCTTGATGAGGAACTTGGATTGCCCTCTATGAAGACTCCAGGAGTAAGAAAGTCACATGCAGATGATACAAGGAGAAGTGACCCAAGACCAAGAAGATCTGGGAGAATTTGGAATTTAGTGCAATGATTGATGTATGATAGATGGCTTGTCATTGTGCCTACATGACCAAGGTAATACAAGATGCTGAACCTTCTTGCTTTGAAGATGCAATTTGAAATGTAGGTTGGGAAAAAGCTATGGATGAGGAGATGGTTGCACTTTATGGAAAGGAAACATGGAAGCTGTGTTGATATATTTAGGTAGTGATGTGTGTGAACACTCTAGGACCGTCGGGGCACTTTTTTCCCTCTTTAGGAGGTTTTTTTCCCCCGGCTTGTATATACGCCTATTGCCCTAATGGGCTACTTATCTTTGTACATTCTCTAGTAATACATTCAGTCTTGTGTGTTGTGCTCCAAGCTTCTTCCTCTTCCTTGTGCTGTTCGCGTGCTTCCGCAGACGTCTAACTCCAACAATTGGTATCAGAGCAGGTCGTTGATTCTTCTAGGGCGCCGTCGACACTCCTCCGTTTGCAGTCTCAGATTCGCACAAAATTTGGTGAGCATACTCAGGGTGTTTTCGAGATCAAAATAGCTTTGCTGTGTGGTGCCGAAATCGCGATCTGAGCTCGTTTCGGCCTCCGAACGCACTATCGCAGTGCTTGTGCAAGCTATTTCGTCCTTTTGTGCCAAAGGTATATACCAGTTTCTGTTCGCCAGTTTAAGCGTCTCGAAGTCTGCTCGAGGTCTAGCAGAACTCGTCTGGGCAGTTCTGTTCAACTTTTTGAGATACAGTCAATTTTCTGCATCAAGGTATTTTAGTCACCGGCCATGGTTGAAAGCAGTGATGTATTCCGTATGTTGGCTGAAAGCAGTGATGTATTCCGTATTTCCATAATGGGTAGTTGGTACCATCCAACTTATCCTCAACAGCCAACATACGGAATACATCACTGCTTTCAGCCATGGCCGGTGACTAAAATACCTTGAGGATAAGTTGGATGGTACTGCAAATACAGGTGTTGGAGCTGATGAAGATGGTGTCGAAGATGATATTCCGCAGGTTCCTGTTCGTGCTGCTGTTTCTGTTGCACCTACTGCAGAGCAGATTCGTTGGGATGGCAGAGATGCCCAGGCACATGCATTGATAGCTTTGTCTGTCAAACGTGCCATTATTCCTCACATTCGCTCTTGCAGAACAGCAAAGGATGCTTGGGATACACTTACCACTTTGTACCAAGCTAGGAATGAGGCTCGTGTTGCTTACCTCCGAAAACAGTTGGAGAGTGAGCACATGAATGAAGGTGATTCGATGGACAGTTTTCTTACAAAGATCAAAGACCTGAAGGAACAATTGATTTCTGCTGATGAGGTTATACCAGATAGCTCACTTGTGCAGACCGTTCTGAATGGCCTTCCTGATTCATATCAGAGTTTTGCCTCTACTCTTCGATTGATGATGAAAGGCAATCCGAATGCCTTGTCATTTGAGGAATTAGTCTCTGTTCTGTTGCAGGAAGATCAGTCCAGGCAGAACAGGTCCATTATGCGTGTTGCAGATCAAGCTTTCCTGGCTAGTCAGAAGGGCAAAGGAAAATGGAGCTCTTCTACTAGTAAGCAGAAATCTGCAAATGCTGCACAATCGAAGAACCAGGATAAAGATGAGAAGAAATCAGAAAAGCAGAAATTGTTCTGCAAGTACTGTAAAGGAAATGATCATATTATAAAGAACTGTCCAAAACTGGCTGCTAAAGAGGCAAAGAAGAAAGAGGCTGGAATGGTTGTTGCAGAGGCCTCTACACCAAAAACAGAGTCTGCAAATCTTGTGCAGGAAGAAGAATGGGCGTTTACTACTGTTTGTAGTTTTGACCCATCTTCTCATGATCAGTGCATGTCTGCAGTAGACTCAGATGTTTGGTACTTTGACAGTGGGGCAACCAAACATATTACCTCGCAGCGCAGTTTCTTCTCTTCACTCAAGCCTGCCCCTATAGGGAATACTGTCACATGCGCCAATAACTCCTCTTATCCTGTTATGGGAGTTGGTAAGATCATTCTGACTACTGCTGATGGTAGTTCTTTCACTTTGTCAGATGCTTTATTTGTGCCAGGGATCAAAAAGAACCTGTTATCAGTTTCTGCATTAGCCAAGATTGGCTTGGTTGTGAAATTCGTTGATGACAGGTGTACAGTCCATGATCTCTCAAATGGCGATGTGATTATTGCTTCTGGCATTTTATGTCGTGGGCTGTATAAGCTCATAGACTATGAAAAATCTGTGAATGATTCGGCATGTGCAGTTCATGATTCTCAGGCTATGTCAGATGCAAAGCTTTGGCATGCACGCTTTGGTCATCTGAATTTTGCTAGTTTGTTACGCCTGCAGAAATCTGAAATGGTGTCCTCTTTGCCCAAACTTGAGGCACCTGGAAAACATGTTTGTGAAGGCTGTATTTTGGGCAAAATGCAGCGTTCTTCCTTTCCAAAAGATGGTTCAGTTCGGGCTATGCAGAAATTGCAGCTTGTACATAGTGATGTCTGTGGTCCTATGCAGACACCCTCTTTTGGAAATTACCTTTACTTCGTGACTTTCATTGATGATTTTTCCAGGCATGCATGGGTATATCCACTCAAAGCAAAGTCCGAAGTATTCATGTGCTTCAAACAGTTTTTGGTTTTGGCTGAAAATCTGTCAGCATGTAAAATGGGCACCCTCCGTTCTGATCGAGGGGGGGAATATATGTCTTCAGATTTTAATGCATTTCTGGCTGAACGTGGGATAAAACACCAGTGTACAGTGCCGTATACACCTCAACAGAATGGAGTTGCTGAACGAAAGAACAGGTCACTCATGGAGATGGCGAGGTGCATGGTCAAAAGTCAGGCTTTACCACATAGTTTCTGGCTTGAGGTTGTCATGTGTGCAGCATATGTACTGAACAGGTGTCCCACGAAAGCGTTGCAGTCTATCACTCCATATGAGGCTTGGCATGACCGCAAGCCATCTGTTGCTCATCTGCGTGTTTTTGGTTGTTTGGCATATGCATTAGTGCCTGAACAACATCGCAGAAAATTGGATGATAAGGCAGTAAAATGTATTTTTGTTGGGTACAGTTCTGAAAGTAAAGGCTATCGTCTGTATCATCCACAGACTAAACGCATTCTGGTTAGCCGTGATGTTGTCTTTGTGGAAGATGCTATTCAGCCATTGCTTTCATGTACTAAGGAGACATCTGTTAGCTCCAAAGACATGTATGATACTTTGATGCCTCTTTTTACAGGTGGACAGGCTAGCGCTGGTCCTAATGAGGCAACTTCTCAGCCTTTGCAGGTTTCATATGATGATGCAGATCATGCCATTTCTGATGCAGATTTACATGATGCACTTGTTGATGAGAGAGCTGATATTGAACAGGCAAAAACTATGCCAAAATGGCTGGTGCAAACTTTGCGTGACAGTAAATTAGATGCACCTTTGTCATATCGTACTCGTTCAGGCTCTCATAGTACCTCCTTTGCATCAGATTGCTATGCTATGGCTGCATCTAGTCTCTGTGATGAGAATGAGCCTGTTTCTTTTGATGAAGCACAAAATTCAGAAAATTGGATGGCTGCTATGCAATCTGAATATGATGCTATAATGAAGAATGGTACATGGTCTTTATGTGACTTGCCTCCTGGCAAGAAGGCCATTGGCAATAAGTGGGTATACAAGCTGAAGCGTAAACCTGATGGTACAGTTGACAGGTATAAGGCTAGGCTTGTTGCAAAGGGTTATGCGCAGGAAAGAGGCATTGATTTTGATGAGACCTTTGCACCTACATGCCGTATGACTACTGTTCGGAGCATTTGTGCACTTGCAGCCCATCATGGTTGGAATGTACATCAGTTGGACATTAAAACAGCATTTCTGAATGGTGACTTGCATGAAGAAGTGTATGTTTTTCAGCCCCGTGGCTTTGTGCAGAAAGGGCATGAAAACCAGGTGTGCAGGTTAAAGAAGGCGTTATATGGTTTAAAGCAAGCACCACGTGCTTGGTATGAGAAAATACATGCCTATCTGATTGCACATGGTTTTGAGAAGAGTCCAACTGAAAGCACCTTATATGTTAAGCGTGCTAATGATGTGCTTTTGATCATTGTTGTCTATGTAGACGACATGTTGCTCACTGGTCCTCTTGAGAAGCATATTGCTGATTTCAAGGCTGATTTGCATGCCTCATTTGAGATGTCTGATTTGGGGCATTTGCATCACTATTTGGGCATTCAGTTTATGCAAGTTGATGGTGGAATGGCTTTGTGTCAAACGAAATATATTGACACATTATTGCAGCGTTTTGGCCTTGAAGACTGTAAGCCTATTGCCACTCCTATGCAGACCGGTTTACGATTGAGTCTTCATGATGCTGGAGATGCATTTGATGCTGTTCTCTATCAGCAGGCTGTTGGATGCTTGATTTACTTATGCATTACTCGGCCAGATATTCAGTTTGCTGTCTCACAGATGAGCAGGTTTATGCATTGCCCAGGAGTCACGCATTGGAAAGCGGTTAAGCGCATCTTTCGCTACTTGAGTGGTACTCGGCTACTTGGGTTGTTTTTTCCCAAGGGGGGATCACTACCGCCAGATATGCATGCTTTTTCTGACTCAGATTGGGCTTGTTGCTATGACACTCGTGTGTCCACCAGTGGTTTTTGCTTCATGCTTGGTAGCTCATGTATATCTTGGTTGAGCAAGAAGCAGCCTACTGTGGCCACTTCCAGTTGTGAGGCTGAGTATAGGGCAGCTTTCACAGCGACTGTTGAGTGTGTGTGGCTCAGACGCCTTATGGCTGATTTGGGTGTTGGCCAGTCTTTTGCCGCCACCATCTTCACTGACAGTCAGAGCGCATTGGCAGTTGCGAGGAACCCTGTGTTCCATGCTCGCACTAAGCACATTGAGGTGCATTATCACTATGTCAAGGAGAGGTTCTCTGCTGGGGAGATCAGCTTGGCATATGTGCCCACGCAGGAGAACATTGCAGACCTTTTCACGAAGGCTCTGCCTAGGGAGAAGTTTGAAGCTTTCCGCAAAGCTTTGGGCTTACTTCCTTTTGTGGAGTGATTTCCACATAGCTCGGCACGTCCTTATACATGAGTGCCAGCTCCTTGTTCACCGCATCACTCCCAGGGGGGATTTGTTGATATATTTAGGTAGTGATGTGTGTGAACACTCTAGGACCGCCGGGGCACTTTTTTCCCTCTTTAGGAGGTTTTTTTCCCCCGGCTTGTATATACGCCTATTGCCCTAATGGGCTACTTATCTTTGTACATTCTCTAGTAATACATTCAGTCTTGTGTGTTGTGCTCCAAGCTTCTTCCTCTTCCTTGTGCTGTTCGCGTGCTTCCGCAGACGTCTAACTCCAACAAGCTGGTTCCATTGCCACAAAGAAAGAAACTCATAGGTTGCAAGTGGGTTTACAAGGTATAGCACAATGTTGATGGTAGCATACGTGGGTACAAAGCACGATTAGTAACAAAAGGGTATGCACAAACATATGTAATTGATTATGAGGAAACGTTCAGCCCTGTACTATTGTCATATTAATGCTTGTTGCATTAGCTATAGAAAAAGGATGGACTTTACATCAGATGGATGTGAAGAATGCTTTCCTACATGGTGAGTTACATGAAGAAGTATATATGGACCAGCCACAAGTATATTAACATTCAAAAGCACCCAAAATATGTTTGTAGGTTGTAAAAGGTTGTGTATGGACTTAAGCAAGCTCCTCGTGTATGGTAAGCAAGGATTGTTGATTACTTAACCACCATTGGGTTTTCTATGTGTGATGCAGATCATTCATATATGCAAGGAAAGGTGATGATAGCATCACAATTGTGGCTATTTATGTTGATGACTTGATTGTAGGAGGTGACAATGAAGCAAGCAGTAAAGAGCTAAAGCAACTCCTTATGCAAGAATTTGACATGAAAGATCTTGGTGTGTTGCGCTATTTCTTGGGCATTAAGTTTATACATATAAAAACAGGTATATGGACGTCACAAAAGCAACATGCCTTGAATATACTGCAAAAGCATGGTATGGTTGATTGTAAGCCAATTTCTATGCCATTAGATCAGAATTTGAAGTTGGATAGTACATCAAGTGAAGAATTAGATAATGCTTAAGTACATAGTTGAATGCAGTATAAGAGAACTATACAAGAAGGGAAGGTGAAGGATTAGGCATGGTCTATGTAATAAACTAGTCCGAACATTATCCTTTGGCAAAAAGTTCAAGTTTTTTACATATCATGAAGCTAAATCTTACAATATACGACATCTCTTAAGATCGTTTCTCTTATTGCTGGAATATGATTTTGAAGTAGTTGTTAGGGAAGGTAAAATCCATGTATAGCCCAATCATCTTTCATGAACCACGTCAAAAGAATCCTTACAAGGTGTGTTTGATGAATTTCTAGATGCCTATCTTTTCAACTTGGAAATAGTTCCTAAATGGGCTAAAACCATGTCTTGAATTTTGGACCTCGTCACAAGCATATCAAGACCAATGCAAGTGATGTGTCTGGATTGCAATGGTGTCAATTGTTAGCCAGAAGTATATACAAACAAGACCATCAAGATATCATATCTTGTTGCATGGATGAGGAAGAACATGGTGGCTTGCTACAACATACAAGCATAGGGTTGTTGGGAAACGATTATCCTAAACAAGGAACATTGTAAAATTTGAAATGAGATGTATATTGGGCTATCATGGAGACATATGTATAGACCCTATTAAAAGGATGTGCTATGTGTATTGTTAGACCCCTAATGGAGCATGCAACTCTCTATCATGTCTCTTTGGCACCAGAGTGGAGCATGCCATTGGTTGACTTTTTGAAATTAGGAACCTTTTGTCATGATGCAACATTAGCGCAACAATGAAGCTTAGCTCAGGAAGCTCAAGGGTATACTTTGATTGGAGATAACCTTTACAAAAGATATATAGATGGATACTTAATACTATGTGTATATGAGATTGACTATTTGAAGATCTTAGAAACTACACACAGTGGTGTTGTAATTGGAAACTTTGGACCTGACCGTGTGATCAAGGGTAATTTATTCTTAGGTCTTTGGTGGCCCTCTTCACATGGATGCTCATACCTTTGTGAAATATTGTGATACTTGTTAGAGAGCACAATACCCTATTAGAAGAGATGAAATGCCTTCAAGGAAATCATGGGAGGAAGTGCTTTCTTCAAGTGGGGTGTAGATTTTTTAGGACCCATTGACCCCCTTCAAGAGTTTACATGCAGAGTATATAATTGTTGCCATTGATTATTTAACTAGGCAGGTAGAGGTAAGAGCTACATGCAAGAATGATGCACAAAAGAGGACTAAGTTCTTATTCAAGAGCATATTTACAAGATATTGATTGCCCATTGACTTAATTAGCGACATAAGCATGCACTTCTTGAATGGAATTATTGAATATCTGCTTCAAGAGTTTATGGTCATACACAAGAAGCCATCCCCTTACCACACACAAGTGAACGGAGAAAAACGAAGAATGAATAAGAGCGTATGTAATGTATTGATTAAGCTTATAGACAAGAAGCACTCTGATTGGGACAAACAACTTCATCATGTTGTTTGGTCTTATGAAGCGGCCTATGAGATGATACTAAACACCATGCCTTTTTAGATGTATTTGGAAAAAATGTGGTGGTACCTTTATATTTCTTATCCCTAGGTTAAAAGTAGCACGAGAACAACAATGAAAAGGACACAAGCTATCCTCTAGGATTATGGATCTAGAATGCTTATGAAAGATAAGACTACGTGAAACAACAATGATATACACAACCGAGAAAAGACAAAGGGCTTATTCTAATGGCCATATTAAGGAGAAAGGTCTAAAAGTCAGAGACATAGGGTTCTCTACACGTTGAACTAACATGCACATAAGCTAGAAAAACGTGGATATGACTTATGATTATCAATAGGATTTCCACAAGAGGTGATGTTCAGTTATCCATGCTAGAAGGTGAAGTATTACCAAGCTATATTAGTAGATGAAGAGTAGAGGTCTATTAGGAACCCCTAATGGACGAGATGTTTTCACAGTTGTATAAGACCAAAAGATGCAAGAAAGAAGAACATAGGATTAAAGAGGAAGCCACAAGTAGAGACTAGAAAGAGAATTAGAAAAATCAAGCTAAGATGAAAAGGTTGGCTACCCAATCCCAATGCTCATTATCACATGGTGATGGGCCAAATATGCACGAATATCAATCCTAGCATTATATATAGAAGACCATTTATTTTAGTTGAGTTAGGAATCGACACTATAATCAAGAGGATTAGAGCCCTAATTGGTTCAAGAGCTGTCACAAGTGCCATCAAGAATTCTTATTTCCAAGATATGGGCATACATAAATCCAAGGGAAGCTTATCTCATTGGATTAAGAGGTGTGGAGAACCCTTGCTCAGGTGAGAAACAAGCTCCCATCCTCTTCCATGATGTCCGACAATGACAACCTTGGTTTGCCATGATGAAGATCTTAAAAAACCTTTGGTAGTGGACCATGGTTGGATATATGATCATGCATTAGAATTAAACCTTAGGAAATGATTTCTTTAGGTTTGGGTTAATACGGAATGCCTTACGATTGAACTAGAAGGTTATGAACCTTCTTGTTCCAAGTCCATCTCTAGCAGACAAGCCATGCGAGTGTTTGAGCCCCCTTCTTTTCCAAAATCTAGTGCACCTAACATAGAGGAGAAACTCCAATCTAAGATATAGTCATAGAATAATGACATGAATAGTTACCATAGTCAAACCTAGATTGTTAATTTCACAAAGAAATCAAGCTTCACCAAACATGAAGAAAATATGGGTAAAGAAAGGAAAGCAAGCAGTTGTTCCTCTAAAAAAGTCATATCCATGTCAAACCACCAAGGCTAGGAGACTCACTACTCAAAAGAAAGAAAATCAACAAGTGTTGACACAATAGATCTTGTCACCTAAGCAGTTGCTGAGGGCATGCCAAAGCTTGCATTTGGGTTCCCAAAGCTTGCTTGAAGGTCCCCGTACCATCCACTCCAATTTCCCATCTAGCTAAAATTAGGTGGTCATCCCATATTCGAACCTCCTTTAAACCTCAGTGTCACTAAGCCCTATACTTACTCAACTACTTGGAAATGGGTGCCTAAACAACCTAAGAACCAATCTAAAGCTTCTCGTACTTTAGAATCTTCTAATGTACAAACATCTCCATCATTACAATAATCTACCTCATGTAAGAACAACTGTATTGGTAATGCTTCCACATAGCATTGTAATTCCATAAGGAAGCACATCCTTACACATAACATTCTTGATTACAAATCCAACCATGTAAAAAACCTAGATGAGCTTCCCTTAGACTGCCTACATCATCTTGAGAGTATGCACAAGACAACGTATGCATATAGGTTGGACTAGAGACTTACATGTAAGAGCTTTTGAGCTCAATTTCACAATACATGATAATGAATGAGTACGAGAACTCATGTTACTATTGGAAAGGGACCATACTCTTGCCACACTAGGATCTTTTGGCTTCTACAATGTTAACATGTGTTTTCTTTGGGTCAACAGATCTTAAGAGTAATTTCAAAAGTAAAGCATTATGGAAACACACATAATAGTATGTCAATTGATTATCAGTCCATCCTTATAGAAGAATATTCCCTTAGACCCCATCTAGAATTCATTGATGATCCATATGTGTTATCCATCGAAGACATGCCAGTCTATGGAATAAAACAACTTCATGCTAACTCGCATTGGTTCCAAAGGACTTTTGGTGACCACTTATTGATGCCAAGTTTATTGGGGAATCAAAGATGGAGTTCAACCACAAATGGGGTTGATTTCAATTCTTTGCACATGAGTTTCGAGTGTTACAAAACTATGGATATTTGTAGCCACTTTGGCAGAAAGATGGCTTGAATGAATATTTTAGTAAAGCCCTCTCATGGTTGAATAGGAAAAATATGACCCTTCTGGTCCATGTCCACATACTCCATATCTACTCCCAAGTTCGATATCCATGATGATTCAATCTTTAACAAACAAGCCATGCAAGTGTTGGATCCCCCTTCTTTACCAAAAGCAAGTGCACCTACACCTAGTAGCATCTTAGAGTCAGTGCCAACCAGATAAAGAAGGCAAGCAACCAACTACTCCTCTTAAGAAATCGCAACCACAATAGAACCAAGACTAGGAGCTTGATTAATCGCAATCAAGGAAATTAATCAAAACAAACGTGAAAAATCTAGATACCTAACCAGTTGTTGAATGCGTACTCCAATGCTTCTTGCATGCCAATATTGGAGAAATACCATGACCTCATTGTGCTAGGATGTTGTGTCTTCGATAATATTAACATGTGTATTCCTTGTCTTCAACGATTTTCATAGTAGCTTCACAAAAACAACATTATGGAAGCAGTAGGACTTGGTATAGTAGCATGCACATTGATTATAGGTCCATACCCATAGAAGAATACCCCCTATTTCCACCTCCGAAATTCACTGATTTCCCAAGAGAGATACCCATCACAAATTCCTAGTGGGCCGAACAAAGAGAGTCCATGCCAATTCATATTGGTTCCATCAACTTAAGGGATCTTTAGCAGATGAAATGTTCATTTGGGAAGCAAATTTCAAGTTTGATAATAGATGCGGTAGATTCCACTTGTTTGGTCATGAATTTAAAGTTTTTCAAGATTCGAAACATTCACAACCCATCTGGGAAAAGGTCAGTCTAAACGAATGTATTATAGCTCCTTTCCCAATGCCATAATTTTTCATATGCAATTGTTTGATCCATACCTTACAAGGAGGATCCGATCTAGACATTCTAGGAACCTTCACCTTACCCTCTCTACCTCTCTACTCCCATACCAATCCTTGAAGAAATTCTGACTCACATGTAAGTTGGTCAAAGAGCCTCTGAAAAATGTTTGGAACTTTCATCCCATTAGATAAAGAGATACCAATTGCTTAAGAAATGAAAAAGAGTGAAGTACTTATGTAAGTACTAGTTAGAGGATATTGTACTTCAGTGAAATACGACATCGAATTTCAAAAGGAATGGGATCGAGAACAGGGATTATGATTGTAATACTACAATCACATGTGTTTACGTTCGTTATTTAAATTGTATCATGCAATACTTCTAGAATAGTAACATTGTGTATACTAAAAGACTTTGTACTCACAAACAGACTTCAAAAAGAAATTGATCTCGATAAGAACAGTACTCTTCAACTAATCAAACCACTGGTACATCACTCTAGAATACAATATGGTTGCATCTCACAATGCAGAACTATGTCTATCAGATCTTTTCGGACTACACTGCTCGGTCACTAGACTTTGTTTCTTTTCTGCACACCATATCACAATGAACCACACTGCTCTTCTTCATAATCCTTGCACCATTCCACACTTCAAAATATAGAATCAACACCTAGAAATTACGAACTCTGGAAACTCTTGTGATCTATGTAAGAATCCCATTTCCCCATTACATAGAAAATACATTTTACAAATAATATGGTCATCCACATTGGCTACTAACACTACCACACATGATGGATCAAAATGAAATATTACAATTCATCATCATGATTCTGGATTTTGGGAAACATTATCCTTTCAATATCATACCGCAAACTCATTAAACATCTGTCCTATATTCTCTTCTGCAAGTTTGATCTGTGCTTCAAAAAATTCCTTTGGATCTAATAACTCCTGATTAGCGCTTCTATAGCTAATTTTTTGACTGCTTCTAGTTCCAATTCTCTTCTCAAATCCTTCTAATAGATTATCAAAAGCTATGGTTACATCAGATAATTTATTTACATAACTTTTTGTTAATTTTTCACTTCATCTAACTTTACTTTGTAAGTTAACTCCAAAATTGAAGCATCCTTCTTTAACTTTTCCACCTCCACTTCCATATCTTCTAAGACTGTGTTGGCATCAACACAGTGCCGCTTCCACTCATTGATCTATCTTTCCAATTCCGGAATTCCAGGCAACTGTGTAGACACTGTATCATATTATCCTTGGACAGCGTGGAGTCTTTCTTCCATAGCTGTGAATTCAGAGTTCCTTACTACCAATCTTTCTTCTACTTCCACAGTTGAAATGCTTTGTCTTTTGATTTATCCACTTTTCTCTTTCACTTTTGTCTTCAACTTTTGAGTCTCTTGCTCTGACTTTTGTAGTTTGGCCACCAGTTCTTTGTAGTTTTCTTCAACTTCTATTGTGCCTTCTGGATTTGTCCTACTTCAGCTTGAAGTCGAGCTATAATCCTTGGTTTTTTCTTCAATAGTTACCTTTAGTATATTATTCTCAGCTATAGCTTCATTCAACTCTTCCGTCATCCCTTCCTAAATTGCACTATCTTCTCTCGCACTCTCTATTCTGACCTATTCTACATCGCCAAAAAATGTTTCAAGCATATGATGTGCCCATCAAGCTTGCACTTAAGAAGGTATAATTACTAACATTCAAGGCAGGAAGAGCTTCGCCCTTGCACCAATCAAAATGCATGCATGGAACTATACATTATCTTTACCCTACCAAAACCTCACCAACCCCATGAAAACTTTTCGTCCCACCCTTCATCATCCTCCTCCCACACCTTGAAGTATCACAACAAAATTGCCACATATGACCACCCGAGTAGAAACCCAAGGATTCACAACTCAAGGTATTCCAATGGAACCATCATAGTTAGTATCAAACACCCACAACACCACAAAAGGATTTGCCTTTCCTACATAACAACATCTAATATTCCACTTTGAAGTACCCCTTACAAAGGGTTTCCCTGAATTTGAATATTTAGCCACTCAATTCATATCTTAAGAGTACAAATGACCAAGCTACCTAGAGTCACGAAGAGACTGATAGGAAGGGCATCAACAAGACAATGATGAAGAATAGGACAATCTAGCCTATAATGAGGCCTTGCAATGGTTGTATGCTCACATTAAAAATCAAATCCGAAACCCGATTGAACAAAGAAAATAGTCATGCTTTGCTACAATAGGAACTCACCCCGAGTGGGTTCGATGAAGCATTCATTGAAACTATACACATGCTGATAAAAGTAGTGGGTGTTGTATATGCCCTCATATTTCTAATAAAGATACCCTTGCATGTTCACTTATCTCTACAAAATCCATTTCTCAACGATTCCATTTCATTTTTTGATACCCCACCATATATCACTTCACCACTTCATGTGCTTGTGCGCTCACCAATCCAATCACCACAACCTACCATCACCTCTCTCCCAATAACCATCTCTATGACAACTCAGCATCTTGCCACCCCCATCTTCGATTTCACTAGTCCTTGTGCACCCTCCATGCCAGAAGGCCCTATGACAAATCCATCTGCAAGCTCTACTTTTTGCACCCTCATTTATGTCTTTTGGTTCTTTGAATAATCACTTTTCTCCCTTCCATACCCCTACACCATGAACCATCCCACTATTCACAAGACTTCCATCGTCACAACACACTTCCACTATTCACCATTTTCACTGCCCACTACTCCACACCACCAGTATACATTTCACCTCTCGCCACCATTTCCTCACTCCCTACTACTTCTCCCGGATTCCCTATTTTCCCTTCACCACGATCACTCACAAGCATGTTCACCACCCATGTAACCACCCCCTTCGCCTTTGCACAACCACTTCCCCCCTTTGCATGTGTACATACCAACCCAATTTACTCAACATCGAGCATCAAAACTACTTTGGCCCGAACGTTCAGTTGCATGACACCAGTTATAGAAGATAATGTAGCACTTGTTCAACTAAACAACAGTCTTCTACAACCTATGGCCACACTCCAATCCCAAGTCGATTCCCTCATGATCAAGAATATCTGGATAAATGCAAGATACACCACAGTGCAAGTGGCACACTCTATATTAGAAAATCGAAAAAAAACCACGATGCAATCAAAGACTTGAAAGATAAATTTTACCTACAGATGGAACATACTCCTAGATGTAGCGGCAACATGGACATATTGTGTAGTCATATCACACTATGAGGGAGAGGAATACACATGTAGCAAGTTCAAAATGCATAGAGTTTCCAAGCTCCCATGAATCTCACCACAAATGTCTCATTGAGTCCCTCTCATTTCCAAGCGGTTCCATCTTATAGCATTAAAGTTATCGTTGAGTACTACATAAATCTATTGGAAGGATAGGATAAACTAACAAAATAATTGCACTCGGTAAAGGCCACACGACCTTTGGAAGAAGCAATAAGTCAAACCACCATCATGATTGTCCCAGAGACCTCATTGGAGTTGATGGAAAAATTAGAACAATTATGACAAGAAGTCGCAAATATGAACACCAAATTACCAGGATACAAACTCACTGTGTGTTTTTCATCGGAGATACCTACTTCACTGGTAGACCTACTCGAACACGAAGAATTGATCATCATACCATTGGAACCTGTCTATGAAGAAGAATACAATCCACAAACAGCTATTGACAATTGGATTATAAAAGGGCAAGATGTTTTTGAGTTATAAAGAGCTACATGGATAAAGCATATCAAAGACATCAACAAAACTCATTCAGTGAGTCGAAGCATAATAAGTGACAATGTCCATGTTTAAAGAATCCATTCCCGAATTGCAATATTTTCAATAATTAGCACCTCTCAATCCATTAATACTGATGAATAAAATATTATACTTATTTTGTACTTATGGATAAGTATAGAACAAAAATTCAGAAGATAGTGGATGAGGCCCTGAATTTGCCACTTAGTTTGAGCCTGAGGATTTACTGGAGGCCAGTTGAAAAGGGACAATCTTTCAACCAATTTGGTGTGCTTAGTTATTATGTACTTATCAAAAAAATGATGAACTTGAAACAAGAGCTCATTGCATATACTATATAATCTATGCTATGGACGAATCCTCTTCCACGACAACTCAAAAGTGTTTGCTATCAAGGTTAAAAAATGATCTGAAATGTACAAAATGACTCAATTACATGTACCTGGCAACTATTCATGGACCTCTCGCAATAGCATATATGATCCTCACTATTTTCCATTAACTACTAGCAATCTCAAAGATGCCAAATATTGTTGCTTGTATGCTAGTGAATATTTTTGACATGATGCAAACTATCTTCAAAGTCTTCAAAAAACATTAAAGCACCTCACGTCACCACACCTGGTTTTTGGTATGGACAAAGGAAACCATCCTAAACCTTAGATTCCATGTGACCTTTTATATCTCATGATTGGTTCAAAATTTGGAGAAACTAATGCTTCAATTATGTCTCGAGCTGCCAAAACCCTAAGATCGATTGTCTACTTACTTGATTCTGATATTGAGAGGTCATGCTTCAAATTGATGTCATCATCAATTCATAACATCCATTCATGAACCACCCTTGAAAACCTAAAGGAGGGATTGGCTACATACATACTCAGTCTTGCCAATGCCAGTCTTGGGATCTCATGGAGTGGCAATCACCAAGTAAGTATTTTTGAAGTTCCAATTCCATTTCTAGTCTTGTTCCTTGTTCTAGTCCTGATTAGTCTAGTTCTTGGACATCTAGCCTTGTCCTCTTGTAATCTTGTGGAATGAGATCTTTTTTAGTTATTTCTTGTATCTAGTTCATCTCCCCCAAGGGAGTTCTTGTAATTCAGATATCTTGTTTTACACATATGGTCTTGGCTTATGGGATCTCCTTTATCATCTCTACTGGAGTTGTCCATACTTATCAGTTCCAGGTTGTGGGACATATTATATGAGTTACATATTCTTATATTATTTTTTCTACGTGGGTGATCTTGTGATCAAAACTATAATTCCAAAATCTTTTTTAGTCTAATCAAAGAGCATAATCTAGTGCTCCCCTGACATTTCCCTCAAGGGAGTTCTTGTAATTCAGATATCTTGTTTTGCACATATGGTCTCGGCTTATGGGATCTCCTTTATCATCTGTAGTGGAGTTATCCATACCTATCAATTCCAGATTGTGGGATATATTGTATCACTTACATATTCTTATATTATTTTTTCTACGTGGGTGATCTTGTGATCTCTGGTCTTGGATAGAAGAATGGCTTCTATCCAAGACCAAAGATCATGGAGAACACTTATGAACAAATTATGGCATGACTTCAAAGTCTCCAAAAACAAGTCGAGGACCTAAGTCATGGATAAATACAAGTTGAGATGGGACATCAAGGAACCCAAGATTTTCATGCCATAAAAGTATGACGGTGGTCGCATGAAATTTTGCAGGTTCCTACAAGAAGTCAAATTATACATTTGTATGCAGCCTTATAGATACCCTGATGATGTATCCAATGCCAGTTTTATTAGGACCTTGCTATGTGATCAAGCATTATCATGGTTTGTCCCAATCTTGGACAATAATATGGAAGCACTTCATGACTGAGGGGTTTCTTCAATACCTCACCACCACGTTTGGAGATGCAAACACGAGTTGAAAGCAAAAACAAATTGCGAAAGCTACGTCAAGGTAACCCATTGCCTCTACCTATGCATCAGAACCTAGGAAATTGATATGTGATCTCACTTGGCATAAGGATTATTTCATAAGCCAATTTAGATGGGGTTTGAGAGATGAATATCTTGGTTGAGCAAGAAGCAGCCTACTGTGGCCACTTCTAGTTGTGAGGCTGAGTATAGGGCAGCTTTCACAGCGACTGTTGAGTGTGTGTGGCTCAGACGCCTTATGGCTAATTTGGGTGTTGGCCAGTCTTCTGCCACCACCATCTTCACTGACAGTCAGAGCGCATTGGCAGTTGCGAGGAACCCTGTGTTCCATGCTCGCACTAAGCACATTGAGGTGCATTATCACTATGTCAGGGAGAGGTTCTCTGCTGGGGAGATCAGCTTGGCATATGTGCCCACGCAGGAGAACATTGCAGACCTTTTCACGAAGGCTCTACCTAGGGAGAAGTTTGAAGCTTTCCGCAAAGCTTTGGGCTTACTTCCTTTTGTGGAGTGATTTCCACATAGCTTGGCACTTCCTTATACATGAGTGCCAGCTCCTTGTTCACCGCATCACTCCCAGGGGGGATTTGTTGATATATTTAGGTAGTGATGTGTGTGAACACTCTAGGACCACCGGGGCACTTTTTTCCCTCTTTAGGAGGTTTTTTTCCCCCGGCTTGTATATACGCCTATTGCCCTAATGGGCTACTTATCTTTGTACATTCTCTAGTAATACATTCGGTATTGTGTGTTTGTGCTCCAAGCTTCTTCTTCTTCCTTGTGCTGTTCGCGTGCTTCCGCAGACGTCTATCTCCAACAAATATAACACAAATCTAGTCTTGTGATCATAGCATAGATCAATGAACCTATAATACTCATGTATGTAGTTACATCATGTAACTTCTCTCCATCATTTGAGCATAGCTTCACATTTGTGTCCATAGGTTGAGTGAGTGGTTTGCATTCACTCATTCCAAATTTGAAAAGAACATCCAACAAGTACTTTCTTTGCATCAAGTAGATGCCATCTTTCCCATAGATTATCTCAATGCCTACAAAAGTATTTCAACTCACAAAGATCTGAAATTTTAAACTCCTTACTAATTTTTCTTTTTATCTCTTGTATTCTTGCAACATTACTTCCTGTTATGATGAGATCATCAATGTATATGCAAATATATACCTGCTTGCCTTCTTTTTTGGCTCCCTTGGTTGCCTCCATTCAGCCTTCCATTCTTTTGCCAACAATCATTTGCATAATTTGCTAGTTTACCACAATGATAAAATGGCATACCTTTATGAGGATTGTATGAACCTCGACCTCTTCCTCTATTTCTTCCTCTATTTCTTCCTCTATTTCTTCCTCGACCTCTTCCATGTGTGTTGTCATTTGAGTTGTCCTTGTCCTCGGAGTTGTGTTGGCTCAAATTTGTGTTGTTGTAGCTTCTTCCTCGTCCTCTCGAACCTCCTCTTAAGTTCCTTCCTCTACCTCATCCTACATATAACATTTGACTATGGCTGTCCTTACCTTTGTTGCCTTCTCCTTCTTGAGCAACCTCTTCAGCCACAAGATCTGGTATAATCTCATTGAATGTTGGTAGAGGGTATCTATAAAGAATGTTTGTGATGAGGGGCTTCCACTTTTCTTCACTCCTCAAGCCATTGAGGGCTGTTTGGACGATGTCTTCCTCTTCTATCTTGCATCCAACTGATGCTAGCTGATCTCAAAGCTCCTTGATCCTCAATGTATACTCATTAATGCTTTGGTTTGAGCTTTTCTTCATGTTGTTGAGCTCATTCTTGAGTTGCATCCTCTGAGACCTTGTTGAGGTAGCATACACCTTCTCCAATGCTTCCCAAACCTCCTTGGCTGTTTCTAAGCTTTGTACATGACCAATCATAGTGTTAGAAATAACTTGTGAAATGAGGACATCACCCTTCGATTCCTCTCTTCCCAATTAGCAAATTGTCTCCTTTATGCCGGAGTAATGTTGGGATCTTGAAGGTCCACCGCTTGTGGATCATCTCGAGTAACTAGACTCCATAAGCCTTTACCTTTAAGGTAATTTGTCATTCTATACCTCTAAGACTGAAAATTTTCTTTGTCTAAATT
The DNA here is from genome assembly GCA_020310875.1 of Ceratopteris richardii. Classification (NCBI taxonomy): domain Eukaryota; kingdom Viridiplantae; phylum Streptophyta; class Polypodiopsida; order Polypodiales; family Pteridaceae; genus Ceratopteris; species Ceratopteris richardii. The sequence continues at coordinate 18,734,846 of CM035427.1, forward strand.
CTCAACTTGTTGTCCTAAATCATCCACTGAAAACTTCTAAGATTGAAGTTTACCTCAAGTATGTTGTGTCGCTCTTCCTTGACTTTAAGAAGCTCCCCCTTGATTTGTAGCTTCTCCTTTGCTTCACTTCAGTTCCAATGCTTTGCCTCTTCAAACTCCAATGCTCTGATACCAATTGTTGAAGAATTCCTCTCCTATTCGCAATAAAAAGTGTAGAAGACCTTCTCAGGATCAAGACTTTTGCCAATAGTTGAAACTTCAAATAAAAACTGGTACCAATTGAAAACTGCAATGAACTTGAAACTTTGCTCACTCAAAAAAGACAATTGTAGCTTTCCAATGAGCTATCAAACACTCAATTTGAAGTAGTTTTGGGTTGGCAATTCTTTTCCTCAAAACAGGCTACCTATCCACTCAGTTAAGCTAAAAACTATACTTCACAAAAAAACTGAATAACTCACAGAGCATAAAAAACTTGATAAAAATATTCTAGATAGAGGAACTAAATGAGATAAGCTTTCCAACAAATGTTTAAACTCTAAAATTGGACATATATATTGAGAGATATGACTCTCACAAGTAGACTACCCAGAAATGGGTATGTGGTTGGACATAGTCTATGAGAGTGAAGAGAACGAAATGACTCAAACCAAATGAACTAGCTACAAGGGGACTTCCATGCCTTCTTCCTTTGTTCTTGAGTGTCTTCCCTTGCCTCTTTTATAGCCAAGTGACCATGAGCTCTCATGATGAGTTTGAGAGGCCTTCTCCATAACTTCTCCACTACTTTGGACAACCACTCCTTTTACAGTTCAGTTTTTGGATTTGATTCTCTTTTGGCCTCCACTACTTGCTGAAGTAAATGCTTCCATTTTTCATTTTTGTATTTTCCTTTCTACTGAAGAAAATCTTTTTTTGCAAAAATATATACGACTTTACTTCTTTATTTTTAACAAATAGTACCAAGGAAACTTTGCATATTGATCTCTTTCAAAGGTGTTGATCATGGTAGTTCTTTCTTTTTAACTAATTAGTCTTGATGTTCTCCCTTACTCTCACTCCGAGTTCTCCGGCTAAGTGGATTCACGCATGTTGTGCTTGCTTAGCCCAGTGACTGACTTTTAGTGTTCCTACCCATGTAGACCCTTGAATGAACTCCAAAGGAGCTATAGCCTCAATGCCATAAAATAGTTGAAAGGGTGTGTGCCCAGTGGTCACCTTGTAGCCAATTCTATAAGCCCAAAGCAACTCCCAAGTATGTCATGCCCCATGCAATGGGCTACTCATGAAACATATTTCTTAAGTAAGAAAATTAGCACCTTATTTGTGCTTTTTGCCTAACCATTAGCTTTAGGATAATATGCACATGATTTCTTGTGGAAGATTTTATATTTCATGAAGACGGTTGTTAAAGTTTTGTTGACAAAATGTGTAACTTGGTCTGTAGTAATTTCAATCGATCATCCACACCTGCAAAAAATGTGATCATATAGAAATGCAACCACTGTGTTAGAGGTGCAATCTACTGATGTAATGACTTCTGCCCATTTAGTGGTGTAATTTGTTGCCATCAATAGATATTTAGCCTTCGATGGGGTAAGCCATGGGATATATGGGGCCTAGAAAGTATAGCCCCCATCTTTCAAACGGTTGCCATGTTGTAGAAATAGTCAAAGGTCTATTATTGAGCTTAGATGGTTTAGGACTACATCTTTAGCGAGTATCACATAATTTGACCATGCTACATGCATCTCTAAAAAGGTAGGGCCACCAAAGTCCACTCTACAATACTCTATGGGAAGTGATGTGTCCGTAGTAATGACATGAAGATGGTCCATTGTGGGCAAATTTTAGGACGGCCTCAACTTGTTCAAGATATATGCATCTTCTAATTATTCCATCAGGTCTAATTTTGAAGAGGTGCCCACTAATGAGAGTGAAGCTTCTGCTTATGATCAAGAGTCTCCTTTTCTCTAATGTTATCATCTATGCTCTTTGACAATGAAGCTACAGGTTGTGTAGTCTAAGAAGAAGGTGATTGTTGCACGCTGAGAGAGAGAGAGAGAATCTTCTCCTTCTTCCCTTTATCCTCTTCTATAGACATGGTCATGAAGATGGTCTAACGTGCACATAGAGGGAGAGTGAGAGAGAGAGTGTGTGTGTCATCTTATCCCCCTCCTTCACCTTCTATTGCTACATGTGATGCACACAGAGACCTCGGCTTCTGATTGTTGTGATGCACAGAGAGAGAGAGAGAGACCCTAATGTTGTTGTGTGCAGAAGACATTAGATAAAGAGAAGACGATCACATAGACTAGGTCTTCTTCCATTCCACACTTCATATGGAGTGGTTCCATCTAGTGACTTAGATGGAAGTCTATTTATGAGATATGTGGAAGTAGACATAGCCTCTGCCCATAGGTAGTTTGGCAATCCCTTTTCATTGAGCATGGACCTTGAGGCTTCAACAATAGCTCTGTTTCTCCTCTCAACTACACCATTGAGTTTGGGCATTTTGCATGTATACCTTGTACTGAATTGCCTCTATTTGATCCATAGCCACATATATTCTTAGCTTTATCAGAATATTGTTGATATATTTAGGTAGTGAACACACTAGGACTACCGAGGCACTTTTTTCCCTCTTTAGGAGTTTTTTTTCCCCCAGCTTGTATATACGTTTATTGCCCTAATGGGCTACTTATCTTTGTACATTCTCGAGTAATACATTCAGTATTGTGTGTTGTGCTCCAAGCTTCTTCTTCTTCCTTGTGCTATTCGCGTGCTTCCGAAGACATCTAACTCCAACAATTGGTATCAGAGTAGGTCATTGCTTCATCTAGGGCATCGTCTACACGTCTCCGGTTGTAGTCTCTGATTCACACAAAATTTGGTGAGTGTCACTCTAGCACAATGGCAAGTACCAACGTGAGGAGCTTCACCTCATAAATGTCAATCCGTGGAGACGTGAGGACCGGTATGAAGACCATGAGCAAGTGATGGCACAAGTGCGTGAGTGAAAGCACACAAGCATGCACACACATACACACACGCGCACACAAAGTAAGAGCCAAGAGTGGAACAATGGAAGATCTTCAATTACTCAAGAGCTCTCTACAACGCTGAAATCTACAACAAGCTAACCTCAAAAATGAGCTCTCTAGCCCTTTTTATAGTTTTTTAGTGGTTTTGGCCCTGTCCAGACCTAGTGTCCGGCCTAGTTAAAAATTAGGTTCCAAGGCTTATTTGGGGCTCAAACGGAGTCTAAAAATTATGAAAATGGGTAGGATGATAGTTCTAATACTCCTCAAGCTCAAGGACTCCTTGGCTTGCACAAAATGGAGTTTGAAAAATGGAAAATGGTATTTACAATGGTTTTTAGTGATGAAAATCATTATTTTTATAGGGATTTCTTTTGAAAATTTGACAGGTGCTTCTTGGAGCTCCCTACTTGCTCCTTCTTCTTGTGTGTCCACTTCCTTGATGCGCTTCCATGCTTTGTCCTTGACATTGAGATTCTCTTGGAGCTCCCTACTTGCTCCTTCTTCTTGTGTGTCCACTTCCTTGATGCGCTTCCATGCTTTGTCCTTGACCTTGAGCTTCAACACTCTCCCCCTCTTGAGTCTATCGTCCCTGACAGACCCTTGTTGTAGTGGTTGTTCCATGTAGTGTGTGGAGAGATAGTGTCCATCATGTATCCACACGAGTGATCGATCTTCGAATTGTAGCTCGGGTATTTGTCTGGTTCGTCATTTTGTCATTGCTACCTTTGTATGGACTTCTTCCTTGTATTCCAGCTTGATGGTGTCTTTCTGAGCTTCCAAAAATTGTGAGCTACTCAAAAGAGGTTGTCAACATTGATTGTGAGTAGCTGTCGGTGGTGGATTGCTTCCTTGCTCTTGTTGTTGTACCCTTGATGTCCTATCTTGCTGTTTTCACACATGGCTTCCCTAGTTTTCATGCCAAGTACGCGTGACCCATAATGACTGACAAGTAAGTGCATTAGTGCATGGGTTGGAAGAAGAATGTGCCTTGTGCACGGCCTTGTAATGTAGCCCTATGCATGCATACTTGGAAAATGCATTGGAAGAATTATGGTGCAAGAAGTTGGGTCTTGAGGTAAGTGCTCAAGAGTATGCCGACGAAGATTTTCCCTAATCTATCATGGTTATAGTGTTGTTGAAGCATACACGTCTTACCATGGTAAAAGTTCCGCCGATCTTCAACTCTTCATTGTGTACTACCATCATGGTGATTGACCATCAGTTTGTCTTTGTTGATGGATGGCTTTGTTGATGGTTCGTTGATGAGCGTCTTCAAGCACATAGTTCTCTGCTTTCTTTTCATTCTTCCCTTTTTTTTTTAACAATGGAGTAAAACAAGAAAAAAGGTGTTAGCATCAATAAAATATTTTACATATGTCAGATGTGTCGCATGTGCTTGGGATCCTCAATTGTGTCTATGCACAGACATGTAATGTGGCCCTATATTAATGCATACGTTGGAAATGCATGACCTGAATGGTGGAAAAGACAGGGTTATGCCAAAGGCACATGGTTGTTGCTGGTCGAGGCATTTGATGTTACATGTAGAATTGATGCAATCTTTGTTTGGAGGTGTCGATTGAATCTTGCAATGATGTAATCCTCCTTATAGGGATCCATTTGAGAAGGGTATGTGGCCCTGTGGAGATCACTTCTGGCCCTTTCATCTGTGGATGGTTTCTAAAATTTGATATCCACTATGATTGGTTCGTTGGTGTTGTGGAAGCTGCTGGTACTTTTGGCTTCCAAACCCATATCCTTCGTAATTGTCCTTCTATTATCGGCGAGGAGATGAATTCATCTTCGTTTGGCCTCTGCCCTTGGTTTTGACTCTTACTTCTCCGTGGTGTTTTTGTTGAGACTTTTCTCGTGAGGGCGACCATATGGTTTTGTGCATGTATCAGTGCCTTGGGTACCCACATTTGTAATCGCATGTGTCGAGCTGCAGCTAATTTCTTTGGCACCCAAATTCGTATGTAAGTATGGTCGGCCTTCATCGATTGCTTTGGTACCCAAATTTGTCGAAGACCGTGGGATTGAGCTGGTCCTCGTTTCTTGGTGCTTCTTTTAGCATGGTTAGCTGCCTCACTAGGAAGGGTTGTGGCAAAGCTTGTGGTTGTTCTCCTTTTCGTACCCAAATCTGCTTCATGCCCTGAGTTTTTTTCTTCTTGAATTCTGTCTGTCTAGTTGATATAGTAGATGTTTTTTTTTGTCACCTCTTTGGTTGAGTTACACTTACATTAGGCTGTGAAGAAGAAGAGAGGTTTGTTGGCCTTTGAGTGTGTGCTTCCATGATTGAGTCCTTTTGCTTCGTAGGGCTATTGACACACACAACATTTTCTTTGCGAAGATTAGTTTCGGAAGAACTAAGAGAATGTGTGACCTCTGGATTTGTGAACATGCAATTGTCTAATTCTAATGTGATGCATTGTTCATGTACCCAAACTTGAAGAATTTGTTTTTTAAGGTTTAAGTTGACGGCATGGTCATAGATCCAGTCTTGACCCAAGACAAGTGGTTCTGTAAGGTCCCCATCTTCACACACTAGCATTTTGACTCTCATTGGAACATCTTGAAGGTAGATGGGAAGTTCCACCTCACCCAAGCAAGGGGTTTCCACACCTCCCAATCCTACCAGATAGGCTTCTATAGGCTTGATGTTCAATTGTAGGTCCTGGCAGTATGAAAGTCTAACTGCACTAGTTGATGCACCTGAGTCAATCAATGCTCTCACAGTCCTTGCATTCTGCCCTTGTCCTACCGCGATCTTCACAAAGGGACGTCGATCAATTACGCGAGAAGCAATTGCACTTGATGTTTGACACATGGCCATGTGGTATCTTGGGGCCTCACGATCGATATCTAGGTCTTAACTTATGTTTCCTAATGCGTTCTCTAGCCTCTGCATGTGCTTCTTCTCTAACCCTTAACTCTTCTTCTTTTCGCTTCTTAGCAGTGTTGAGTCTCTTTAGCATATCTTCTGTAAGAGGTTCTTGATATAGCTTGACTCAACAACCACTGATATAATTTGGTAGGATATCACCTTCTAGTGTGGCCAATTGAACTGCACCGCTAGTAGAAATTCTATTAATGATCATGGGTCCATATCCTCTTTTTTCCAATTTACGGGCATGTTGCTTTAGCGTATAAACCAACACTAGGTCTCCCTCTTTCAATCCTTTATCTTTGATATGTGCATCAAAGTATGCCTTTTGCCTTTTCTTTGCAGCATAGATTCCTGCAGCTGCTCGTAGCTTTGTCTCACCTAAGCGTTCTAAATCAAAGATCCTCGAGGATAACTCGTGTCCATTCCGGTCATGCTCTTGTGCTACTTTTAAAGTTTGGATTAGCAAGTCCAACGGTAGCACAACATTTTGTCCGAAGACCATCTAAAACAGTTTTATAGGCAACTCGGAAGGCCCAAACAGCATGATGAAGTTGTTTGTCCCAATCAGAGCGTTTGTTATTTACTAGTTTTGTCAATACATTACATAGGATCTTGTTTGTGCTCTCAGCTTGTCCGTTAGCTTGTGGATGATAAGGGGCATACCTCTTATGTATCACCAAGAATTCTTGGAGAAGATTTTCGATTACTTCATTCAAGAAGTGTGTGCCTCTATCACTTACTAACTCTATTGGTAAACCGTATCTCGTGAACACATTCTCAAATAAGAACTTTGCCGTTGTTTGAGCATCATTCTTCGTTGTGGCTTTGACTTCTACCCACTTTGTAAGGTAGTCCGTGGCTACAATAATGTATTCTGCATGGGAGTTTCTAGCTGGGGGGGTTAATAGGACCTACAAAGTCTATGCCCCACTTCGAGAATGCACGTCCTCCCATCATTGGCCTCAAAGGCATCTCATCTTTTCTAATTGGGTACTGGGCACGTTGCCGCATGTGTCACATTTCTTCACATAGGTATGTGCATCCATATGGAGAGTGGGCCACCAAAGTCCTGAGAATAGAATAGTCTTAATTACTCGATCAGGACCAAAATGTCAACCTACGACACTGCTATGGGCAGTTTCTAAGACTTTCAAGTAGTTTGATTCGTGAACGCACAATCTTAAGTAACCATCTTTTCCTCTCCTATATAGGTTGTCTCCTATGAAGGCATAGTCTTTAGCCTCTTGCTCCATGCTTCGTTTCCTTGCTAGACTAGCCTCCTTGGGTAAGCTTCCTGATCTCATGAATTCTACCGATGGAGCACTCTAGTCTGGAATTAATGACACGTGATAAAGGGTGGCATGCTCCACGGGGGATCTCCCTTTGCACATTGGAAAATTCTTAATCCACTCATGAATTTCTTTGTCCACACTAGGCCAATACACTCCTAAACGTTTAAGATTCTGTAGTGTTCGTTGTTTAGAATAGTGATTCCCTAGAAATCCTTCATGGGCTTGTAACCAACTACTATGTTCATCATCCTCAACACAACAAGCTAACATACCCTCTGTATCTTGTTTGTACATACTTCCTACCAATATTTGATATTTTTGTGATTTTATAATTTCATCTTTGTTTGTTTTTACATTTTTATTTGCGGGTCCAAAGGTTAGGACTGGTACCAACTTATTTGCCCATTTAGGAACAACTTTTAGATTGAACAAATAAGCATCGGGCAATTCATCTGACACTCCTTGCGGTGACTCTCCTGAAGTGATGCGAGAAAGATGATCTGCCCTAAGGTGGGTCTTACCTTTCCTGACAACCACTTCAAAGTCATATTCCATTAGTAAGAGGAACCATCTTACTAAGCATCCTGTGTTGCAAGGTTTATTGACCAAGTATAATAAAGCTTGATGATAAGTGAAAAATTTGAACGTGTTGGCCAATAGATATTGTCTAAACTTCTTCACAGCAAATACCATGCATAAACCTTCTCTTTCGATTGTGGTGTAGTTTCGTTCAGCAGCATTCAATTGCCTGCTAGCATATGCTATAGGCAAATCTAAATTCCCTTCACCAGTTGGTTGTGACAGCACACATCCTATTGCATAATTGGATGCATCCACATGTACATGGAATGGCTTATTCCAATCAGGAGTGGTCAGTATTGGTGTTGTGCACAAGCGTCTTTTCAGCTCATTGAAGGACTTCTCGCATTCGTCGTTCCACTCAAAATTTGTCAACAAGGCATAAAGAGGTTTAGCTATGATTGCATACATGTGAATGAACCTACGGTAATATCCACAATGGCCCATGAAGGCTTGTACCTCTTTAACATTCCTTGGCCTCGACAACTCCGCTATGGCTTTTACCTTGTCCTCATCTGTTGATATTCCGTTCTTAAAGACAATGTGACCTAAGATTTTACCTTGACGTACCATGAACACACACTTCTCAGGGTTCAGACACACTCGATACTCTCTACACTTGTTGAAGATCTGTTTGAGCTCAGGGATGTGGTATCTTCGTTCTTGGGAATGAGCACATAAATCATCCACATATACTTCTAAGCTCTTTCGCAAGAACTCTTTGAAGACATGACACATGAGCCATTGGAAGGTTGCAGGTGCATTGGTGAGCCCAAATGGCATCACCCGAAATGCAAAGATCCCCCACTCTGTGGCAAAAGCTGTTTTATGTTGATCTTCTGGGGCAATGGCTACTTGGTTGTAACTTGAAAATCCATCAAGGAAGCTATAAACTTCCTTGCCTGCAACACGCTCCAATAAATGATCAGTGATTGGGAGGGGATAACTATCTCTTATTGTGGCAGCATTAACTTTTTTAAGGTTAATGCAGACATGCAAGTTTCCATTCTTCTTGGGTACCACGACAATGGGGGACACCCATTCTGTATGCCCAATCTCATAGATAAACCCCGCTTCAATCAATCTATCAATTTCTTCTTTTATTTTGGCTGCATAAGTGTCATTATATGTGTAGGGCTTATGTTTGGTGGGCTTGGCATCTGCTATCATGGGAATCGTATGAGAACAAATTTTCGGATCTACTCCCTTCAAGTCTCTGTAGTGCCATGCAAATATGTCCCTATATTCCCTTACTAAGGCTACCAACTCTGCTTCCTCTTCTTTACTTAGGTCATATCCAATGTATGTACATCTCTCTTCGTTCTCTTCGATGGTGACTACGATTTTTTGGGTCTTTTCTTTGTTATCATATACTTCTCCTATTGTGGCCTCTCTCTTAGGCATTCGTACCAAAATTTTTTGGTCCTCAACTTCATATTTTTTGAAATTTTCTGGCACTTCAAACAATGGTTCCTCCTCGTCCTGTTTCACTCCTTTTCTATTCTTTTTCTTTCGACTACCTTCACTCCCATCCTTTGAATTTACCGTTTTGATGCTTGTGAGAGGTCCTTCTTCTTTTTGTGTAAATACTCCTATGTCTTCTAGATAGTGCTCCTCTGAAATAAAGCAACTATCCATCACAATGGACTCTAGATCATCATCGTTCTCTTCTTCTTTTATGACATCATTACAGTCACATTCTTCTAGCAACGGCTGACACATGAACACTGAAATATCATATCCCTCCTCATCACAATGAGGTGTCCATTGTTCTTCATTGACAGCAATGTCCATGGTGGCTAGGATTTCTGCCCAACCATGAGGCTCAAATTCCTCATCTGGAAATATTATTGGCGTATAGGCTGGGTCTCGAACTTGTCTATCTCCTTGAGAAGTTCCTTTTTCTCTTGCCTTTAAACGTTTTTCCTCTTCCTTTGCGACCTTGCACATCCACAAATGAGTATCTTCATGCATCCAGGATGTATCGGATGAACTTTTAGAATGCATAGAGATTGAATCTTTTTGCTCCTTGTGGATAGAATTCCATTGTAGGGGTGGTACATCTCTGAAGGTGTAATCCTTCAAATTGACCTTGGTTGTGACCCCTAAGCGCTGTAAGTATAAGGAGTTGGTTCCCCAATCTTGTACAACTTGCAGTTGTCGTAGGAAGGGCCTTCCTAGAATCATCTCATAGACATTATTTTTCTCAAAGTTACATATAGCAAATGTGTGTTCAAACTCTACACCACAGGTGGTTAGATTTATCCGTTCGAGCAATCCTAGAGGTCTTTCCACATGGCCATCAGCCATTTGAAGCTTCATTCTAGTTGGTCTTAATGTGGGCTTGTCCCATCGCTTCCACAAGGAGGTGGTTGCAATAGCAGCACCGGCACCTGAATCTATGATTGCTTTGGTTGTGTAACCTTGGTAGGTGATTGGAAGATAAGTATTACCTTCTTCACCCTCACTCATGTCCCCTATTTTGTCTAGAGGTATCTCTGGAGCTTCCTGCTTAGAGTGTGCTTTTGGCATATGGGACTCAAGTTCAAGAACCTGATCCTTCACGTGATTCCATAGCTCAGGTTTTGCTTTGAGCAACTCCTCTACCGTAAGATGACACTGAACCTTAGTGTTCTTCACGACGTCAGTGTTTCTTGGAATCACTGAATCTTCATTTCTGATCACTATCGTGGGAGCTCTGATCCGGAGAGATTCAGATTCCCATGGGCCTGTGAATTGTGGCATCTCTTGTAAGGAATTAGATTCAAAATCTAATCGTTCATCTTCTTGTTGCTCTGTTTGGTCTCCATAGATAGATGGGATGTCTTGGGGAAACTGGTCATGAAGATCATCAATCTCAAGAATAGGGGGAAACATCCTTCTCCTTGGCCCATTTCTCTTCTTGTATTTCCCGCAAGAACTTCTGAGTGTGTTGTTGAATTGAAAGAGGTTCCCCATCATCTATGGAGTTGGGAACATAGACTTTCTTTGGTGATGAGCTTTCTCTTTCAATAGTTAGTTGAGCCTGTGGAGGTAAAGAAACTTGAGGTTTATTTACCAACCGCTCTAATCTATCTAGTAAGCCCTGGAAGTGCAAACCCGGTGTAATAGCATTCATTTGATTGAATGATTGATTGGCCTTGAACATAGCTTGAGCTAGTTCCACCATTTTGATGCACATTTTTGCCCGTTCAATCTCTAAATCTGCTCTAGGGTAGCTCTTGTCTAGGTTTGCAGGTGTTGGCCCTTCTTGAAGTCGAGCCTGGTATGCCTTGAACATCATGTCCAAGTCTTCTAGGGTTGAATCTGCAAGAACAGACCCTGGTTGTGGTAGTCTAGTTACAGTGGTTGGTGGGTGGGGATGAGGTGGTGTGGATGGACTTTCGACATGCGAGGGGCTTTGAGAGGCAATATCTTCTATTTTTGTTTTTGCATCTTTCAAGCTTTCTTCTAGTTCGGATAACTTTTTGGTCCACTTACGATTGGCTTTCTCCCTAGTATCCTTCCATGTTCTAGTTTTTCTCTTACTAGGCTCTCCTGACTCGCTTGGCTCTGATTGCTCAGCTAGTTTAGCTTTTTGTGAAGCTTGTGCCCTAGTAACTGCATGTATAGGGGCCACATTATCGCTACTGGAACTTGAATCCCCTACTAAGCCTACTACATTAACGGGTGTAACCTTTGGTGCACTAGAGGGATGTCCGGGACAATCTCTCAGGATTTGTTCTTTGCCACACTTAAGACAAACAACTTGTATTGTGATGTTCTGCCCTTGTGTCAGAGATAGTGGGTGGGGTGATTGTATTCTTGGTATAGGTTGAGGTTGGCTATATCCTCCATGTTCATACAGTCTAGATGTTCCTCGTGATCCTGGACATGGGTTATACCCAGGAACTTCTCTGCCTTGTTCTGTAAGAGGGTACTTGTATGGTCTACAGTGGGGTGGTACAAACGGTCGTGGCTGCCTATTCATTGGATAGTTTTCGGTGTTGTAGTTGATGTACTTCTGCTCATTATAAGAGTACATGTTAGGCGATTGAGTTGGTTGCCTACATAAGGGTAAGGTTGTAATAACCCAAATGTTTCTCTGGAGCAGACATGAGATGGATGACCCCCACCGAAAGTGTGCAACTTCCTAACATCGGCACTCTCAAGGAAGAGTTCTCGTAGTTCCTTTGTCCTTGTACCCTAATTTTTTGACCACTAACTCTGCCACTTCCTCCACATAACTCGAACTAGAAGTTTCATTGTTCCTTGTATCCTCTGACTTTGTAGGATCTTGTGTGGTTCTGAGATCCTCATCTATGTTTTCTTCCAAATCTATGCACTCCTGAAGACACTCACTCAGAGTTTGCAGTCGTTTTACGTATACTAACATTCTCAATGCTCCATTGGTTAGGCCTTTCTAAAAATAACGATATCATTTTTTCCTCAAAAGGTCTCTCTGTCACAGGGCATCGGGCTACGTATTGCTTAAATCTTCGTGCTTCATTTTTTATTGTCTCATTAGGAGCTTGTTTGAAACTATGTATTGAGGATGATGAATTATGCTTGATCCCTCGCTTAGTGAATTCCCAAATAAGTTCTTGGAAGAATTGTTCAATATGTTCAAAGCAACTTGGATCCAAGGATTGAAACCAGGTCAAGGCTATTCCTGTGAGGGTTAGCCCAAAGGATTCATATTGCATGAAAAAGTCATCCACTTGCTCCGCTCGCAATACCTGCTTGAATTCTGCAATGTGGTCATACGGTTCTCCTGTGCCATCGTAACGATTTCGCATACATTTGGCCAACTGGATTGGTCTCAGTATTTTGCCGGGCTCTAGAGTTTGACTTATGATGGGATAGGCGGATTTTACTAGGTGTATTCTAGCTCCTACATCTTGCGGTGGTTCACCCCTAAATGTTGTTCTATTCAGATTTCCCATTCCCTGGCTAGTGTGGTTATGGGGTTTAATTCCTGGCATGGTGAATTGCTCATGTGGTCCATTGGGTATACTACCTTGGCTCGTTTGTCCTAACATCACATTTTCTGTTCTTTGGTGGTTCTCAAATGCGTTTTGTGAGGTAGTTGCCTGATCTCGAGCTAACTCTCCTCTTTAATTAATCTGATCAGGGTTTTCAGTTACTACATAGATGTGGCCCATCTTGTCCATGTAGACTCCGTCTTCGTACTTGACAGCTGGTCTTGGAATTATTTCAGATTCTGTGGTCTTTATCATTCTTGCTACTGTCCTCTATAGACCATCAAGGTAGATGGGTATTCCCTGCAAGTTGGTGGATATGTATTGATGAGACGTCCTATATTCCCCTTCCATTGTAGACATAAGGCCTTCCCTAGGTACGGAACCATGTATGTCTTCAGAAGCCAAGAGTCTCTCCCAGTTAAGTGAATTTTTGACTCACTTGTCTATGAACTTAGCACGTAGTGTTAACCCCTGAGTTGTGAGTCCCTGGCTTGGTTGTGCAGTTGCCCTTATTTTCAAGTGATTTGGTACTCTATCTTCCTAAGTCTTTACTTGATCTTAGGTCCCTAAGCCCTGTTTGCAAGTCCACAATTGTCCTTTGAACGGATTTTGTATGAGAAAGCTATGCCAGTTCAGGGTTCTGGGGGTTAAAACAGGGAAACAGGACCTCTTAGGAAATGCTTCAAAACAGGTGATACACGATACTTGTCAAGTATCACGATACTTGGAAGATGATGATACACTTGGTTTCCTTCCACGACACACGATATTTGACCCAAGAGAAAACCTACGATACTCGATACTTGACACACTAGAAAAGTCACGATACTCGATATGTGACGAATGTCGCAAAAGATCACGATACTCGACACTTGCTGAATATCACGATACTTGACGCCACGATACTCGATACTTAGTCCACACGATACACGATACTCGACCAACTAGACAGATCACGATACTCGATATCCAGCAAGTATCGCGGAAGGACCCTCACGATTGTCTCACACATGAGAAGGTTTATGCATTGCCCAGGAGTCAAGCATTGGCAGGCAGTTAAGCACATCTTTCACTACTTGAGTGGTACTCAGCTACTTGGGTTGTTTTATCCCAAGGGGGGATCACTACCACCAGATTTGCATGCTTTATCTGACTCTGCTTGGGCTGGTTGCTATGTCACTCATGTGTCCACTAGTGGCTTTTGCGTCATGCTTGGTAGCTCATGTATATCTTGGTTGACCAAGAAGCAGCCTACTGTGGCCACTTCCAGTTGTGAGGCTGAGTATAGGGTAGCTTTCACAGCAACTATTGCGTGTGTGTGGCTTAGACGCCTTATGGCTGATTTGGGTGTTGATCAGTCTTCTACCACCACCATCTTCACTAACAATCAGAGCGCATTGGCAATTGCAAGGAACCCTGTATTCCACACTCGCACTAAGCACATTGAGGTGCATTATCATTATGTCAGGGAGAGGTTCTCTGTTGGGGAGATCAGCTTGGCATATGTGCCCATGCAGGAGAACATTGAAGAACATGCCCATGAAGGCTCTACCTAGGGAGAAGTTTGAAGCTTTCCACAAAGATTTGGGCTTACTTCCTTTTGTGGAGTGATTGCCACATAGCTTGGCACTTTCTTATACATGACTGCCAGCTACTTGTTCACCGCATCACTCCCAGGGGGGATTTGTTGATATATTTAGGTAGTGATGTGTGTGAACACACTAGGACCACCGGGGCACTTTTTTCCCTCTTTAGGAGGTTTTTTTCCCCTCACTTGTATATACGCCTATTGCCCTAATGGGCTACTTATCTTTGTACATTCTTGAGTAATACATTCAGTATTGTGTGTTGTGCTCCAAGCTTCTTCTTCTTCCTTGTGCTATTCGCGTGCTTTCGAAGACGTCTAACTCTAACGAATATAAGGCAGAAGTTTGATTACCACTTGAGGACTCACCACCTTTGCTAATCTTTGTTTCATGAGTGAAGAGTTGGCCCATGAGTGTGTTGAGGTCGGGTACATGCATATCCATGTACAAATCCATGGCTGTTGTGAAGGACTCCCACTTGTCATTTGCTTTGATTCCATTTATGATTTGTCTAATGATTTGTTCCTCTTCAATTACCTCTCCAATGCTTCTGAGTTGATCTGAAATCTCCTTCATCTTTGTGACATAATCAGTCAAGCTTTGCTTGGAGCTTTTCTTCATTGTTGTGAACTCCATCCACAATTGGTTCTTCCTTGCTCGAGTGTTGGAGGAGAAGAAAGAAGCAAGTGCATTCCAAGTCTGTCTTGATGTCTTGCATCCCTTGACATGAGGTAAACAAAAATCAGAGATTGACTTTAGAATATAGGACCTTGCAAGTGCATCCTTTGAACACCAATTTGAAAGTCTTTCCTGTTCTTCATGTGATGGCACTCCTTTGTTCCTCATGGTTGGCATAACTTCATCTCCAGATTTGTATCCAAATAGATTCCTCCCTTGAAGATAAGCCTCCATCCTTAAAGACCATGATGGGTACTTGTTTCTATCGAATTTTTCAATTGTTGATGGAAATCCATCTCCCATGTTGACTGACTATGCTCTGATACCACTGTAGAGGGAGATGGTGGATGCAATCCGAAGATGAGTTGGTGCTGCTACAACCAGCTTCACACCAGCAAACTGAGACTTCAGAGTTGGTTATTAGACCCTTTGAGCTTCCTAAATCCACAAAAAAATCACCCAAGTTTCTTGGAACAAGTATTTCAAAAGTTTGAGTCAAGATAGACTAGTTGCAAAATGACTAGCTCCCAAAACTTGTTATTTTCGTACATACACCTACTGGAGAAAATGAACAGTTAGAAATTACAATAATTCCTTTTGGAAATAGCAAATAGACTTAGATAGATTGCTGATCCAAGTTAAAAACTTCAATTGATCAACTGATCACAGAGAAAAAGATTTTTCAAAATCTAGAACACTCGCCATTTTTGGGGCTCTGCAAGGACTCAACCAGTGAGAAGAAAAACATAGATTTCTCACAAATGTTAAGTCCAATGATCATTAAATTTTCTAACATAAACTAGACTTATAGAGCAATCCAATGCACTTTAAAAATCTGAAAAAGGTTACGTATAGCCCGAGATATGAGCTTCACAAGTTATTGTTCTGAGTGAGTGTAGCAGAGAATAAAACAGACAAGAAGTAAACGATGAATGTATAGGTTCACATATAGTTACAACCACATTGGCAATGAATACTTGCACAATGGGAGTAGAATGATAGATATGGATTAAGCTCTTCAATCTGCATGAAGTGGGTAGGAGTCAAGCTCTCTAATGGCAACTTCCTTCTTGTTCTCTTTATAGCTACTTTTGGAGGTGGTTTTGAATTTGAATTCAAATAACTTCAACTAAAAGTGATGCTAGGAATTAGGAGATATTCTCTTAGCTCATGGATTCATGGTTTTAGGTAGTTAGAGCCACAATTACAAGAGATAAAATATACTCTTTTACAAGAAGTGTTCACATGTTTACAGATATGACTATAAATGAACATAAATCAAATCATATCAAGCACTTAGGCTTGGGTAAACTCCACCAACATTAGCCCACTTCTTTAAGTTTGTGTTGCATGCACATAGATGTGTGTATGCTACTGAATGTGTAAGTGTGCATCCATATCTTTACATGTTTGTGGATGTGTGATCTTGCAAGTGCAAGTAGATTGATTAGTTGTGTTTGTGGAATCTAAATATCATGATGAATTTTAATGAATATTATATTAGATAACATTTTTAAGTATGAAAGTAAAAATTCATATTAATACTTTCATGTATGGCATAATGACTTAGAGAAAGGGAAGAAAAATTAGAACAGCATGTTTGTAAGTGCATGCATGTATGTATGTTAGAAGGCATGTCTATATTTAAATGAATGAATGCATGAGTATGCATGTATCTAAATTGAGATGTACGCGTGTTTGTAAGAAATGTGTGTATGCAGATGTGCATATGAATGCACGTATATATGTACATGTGCAAGCATGAACATGCATGAATCTATGCATGCATGAGAATGATGTGTGCATGAGCATGATTATAAAGTGAATATTTATGAGTAATACATGTATGAAAGAGCATGATTGTGTAAGAAAGAATATGCATGTATGAATGAAGTGGAATGCATGTGTATGTAAAATGAATGCAAGTGCATGTATATAAAATGAATGTATGCATATGCATAGGTGTACACAAATGCATACATGTGCATGTGTATGCATGTGAATGAATATATAATTATTAGTGTGTATACATGTATATACAAGTAAGAAAAAAAGTTATATATATATATATATATATATATATATATATATATATATATATATATATATATATATATATATATATATATATATATATATATATATATATATATATGTGTGTGTGTGTGTGTGTGTGTGTGTGTGTGTGTGTGTGTGTGTGTATGTATGTATGTTTGAGTATAGAGTAATGCATGTGTATATGAACATATGCATGCATATGCAAGTAAGTGAGATGCATGTGTATGCACATGTATGAATGATACATGCGTATGAAATAATTGTATATATGCATATGTATGAGATCATGCATGTGCATGAGTGCATTTGTACAGAAGTGCATGTGTATGAATGCATGTATGTATGAAAATATAAGTATGCATGAGTACATGACCATGTGAGATATGTGTGTAAATAAGATGCATATGCATATACAAATGAATAAATGCATATGAATGTATATATTTCTAAAAAAATGAGCATAAATATGAATGAATCTAAGTAAGAATGTATAAATGAATATGTACACCTATGTATAAGAGAATGCATGTATGGTGTATACATGAATTCATAAGTCTGCATGCATATATAAATATGAATGTTAGTAAGCAGAAATCTATGTGTATGTAAACAGACATAAGTATGTGTAAGAATAGAAAAGTGCATGCATAAATATACATATGAAAAAAAATGAGTACATATGCATGTGTGCATAAGTATATGAGAATGTGTGAGTATGCAAGTACATATAGGTAAATGCATATATAAATAGGAGTGCATGAAAATGAATAAATATATGTAGGAATGAAATCAAGAATATTAGTAAAAATGTAAGTACACAAACACATAAACATAAATAAATGAACATAGATGAATGAGTGAAAATGCATGAACTGTATGCATATATATAAAAAAGTATGTATGCAAAGGTATATGTAAATGAAGAATCTTTATGCATAAAAGTAAAAATTAAATGCTTTAGAGCACCTGATATTTATGAGCATTACAAGCAGGAAGGTGGAGAGAGCAGAAGATTGAATCTCCAGTCCTTCAAGACCTTCTACCTTGACTTTTTTAGTAAATGAAAATTAAAGCTTATATCTTTAGAACTTAAAACTTCTATATTTTCATAAGTTGTATAGAGCTTGTTATATTAGTTTCATTGCACATGAATATTATTACCTTATCAAAATCAATCTTGAAGGATGTCTTGTAAAGCTTACACTTAGAATGACATAAAGATACTTTGTTATATCTGTTCTGGTTTTCATCTCTTTATATTTCCACTTTATTTTGCATGTAATGAAATGATGCTTATCATCTGCATAGACCATTAGGATATAAACAAACACTTTCCATAGCATTTCTTTGACATCTAAGGACCCAAGGCACACTAAGAGACACCCTGCATGTAGTCACACGGTAAGACCATTGTAAAATCGGAATTGATCCGCCCATTGGTATTCGTGCGTGCCCCGACATCCCTTGGTGACCCGATGTGAAGGCATGAAAATTGTGTGCTTAGATTGTTAGATGTAATTTAGTCTTGGTCAAATATTAAATCTTTGTAATTCTCTTTGTTTTAGGTACATGGATCTTTTGTTGTCTGACATCCTACTTCCGGGTTGTTGAGGGTTGAGCACTGTCATAGGAAGAAGAGCTTTCAAAAAACAGAGCCTTGACACTCCCCCCCCCATCGACAAAAAGAAAGTTTATATTTAGATTTTACTTTTAAATGTATAAACTTCTACTACAACAAACAAACTTAAAGGTAAGAGTTTTTTAAAGTTCTTTTAAATTGACATAAATACAAAAAGCGTACGTATATGACTTGCATTTACAAACATACAAGTACTGTTTTAATTTTACATTGCATTAGGAAAGAATATCATTGCACATTAGACCATAAGTCTCTTTTTTTAAATAAAAACAATGCTTTATAACTTGCATTAGGGTTCACTTCATTTGCATTTATTGCAAGCATGAAGAAAGGGTTTTTGTTCTTATCATTTCACTTAGGGAAAATTATGGTTAGTTTCTCTACTTAGTTACTTGCTGTTATTTTCTGTTTTTATTAGTGCTACCTAGAAACTCTGAAGTTTTTTTTGAGAAAACTTAAAAAAAGTACATAAAAACAAGATCTCTATTTAAATTAGAGTAAATCTAGGAGAAAAAAATCAAGAGTTAAAATAAAAAAACAGAATTTTAATCTAAACTAAAGTAAATCTAGAAAGTAAAAGAGTTATGAGCTGAAGTGGAATGAAGAATAGAGGAGCCTGGAAAAAGGTACAGTTTGAGATATGATTGGAAAAATGTCAAATGTGAAATTGAAGTCATTGCTCAAATGAGGCAATGCTAATCTTTACTTTATGAAAAACCTCTTTCTACTCTGCCTAAAGATCCATCCACAATGGGGCATTCTAACATGCCAATACCTACAACTACGACTATGAGCAATGTTGCTTTTGCCCCTAAGGCTCCAATTGAACTTCAATCTGATATTTTAAACAAATGGAAAATGTAATGAATGTGCATACATCTCTTTCCAAAGAGGTTGCACATCTAAATAATAAAGTGTTTTCCATGAGCTTGCATGAGCCTGGGGCTAGTAGTAGTGGATTGGGTCAAACAAATATGGCCCCATCAATTAAGCCTATTAAGCCACAATTTACTCCTCCTCAGCCAGTCTATCGGTCAGTTCCTCCTACTCATTTAGCTTCTTAGCCAGCTTTCCAAAGAAATACTAATAAACGAGGAACTAGCTATAAAAGGTGTGCCTCGTGTGATAGTCAAGATCATGCAATGTATGCCTGTGATGAATTAAAGTAGGCTAAGGAAAAAATTATCTGACTTTAAAATGCGACTTCCTTTGGTTGTTGATTAGGGGAAAGGAAGTATGAAGAAATTGTATGAAAACTTAACTATCTCTAATGCATTTGCTAGCACCTCTACAACAAGACTAGAGCCGTTAGAGGAAAGGGCTCAGTCAACTGCACATCAAAATCCCTATTCTGTTGAGGCACTAGTAAGAGCTAGAGAAGAAATCATGCACAAAACTCCATCGCAATCTCCCGTCGACCAATTCTCCATATATTCTCACATTGTCAATGTCCTATGGCATGCAAGATGAGGTAGATAAAGGAGATAGAAGAGTGATGAGAAGATAGACTAGATAAAATGAAAAGAGAAGTACTAATAATGAGAACAGAGTGCAGTTTGAAGATACTACAAATCTATCTGAGGAAGAAAAAAGAAAATTAATTAAATAAGGGAAGAAACCTTTAGATGAGGATACCCAAGTACAAGAGAATCAAAATACCCCAACTAAAGAAGAAAAGAAGAAAGCTATTAAAGAAGGAAAGAAACCTGTAGTTGAAAATAATCAAAGTCAAAATAATAAAAATGATAAAAAAGATGATTAGAAACAAGGAGAGGAAAAGGGGAAAAAGAAAGTTAGGAAGAATCCGCGAGCAATTATGATCTCAGAGCTCTAGAAGAAAAATGATGCTAGAGATATTCTAAATGGCATATTATTAAAGGGCCAAGTTACTATGTCCCTTGAGCAAGTGTTTTCGATCGCAAAACCTGAGTTCAAGGGTAGCTTTATAAGACTTATCAGAAGACGGTTTCCACTGCCTCAACATGAGGATATGCAAGATGTTGTAGAAGAAACCTTAGCAATGAATGAGGCTATGACATTAAGTGATAGCGACAATGACGAGGAAGAGGATATTACAACAGGAAGTGTAAACAAAAACTTTATGGGTCTAGTTCTACCTGACAATGAAATGCCAAAAGGTGAAAGAAAATTCGATATGACTTTCTTGGCACAAGGAACTCAAGGTAAAAATTCATATTGATGATGAGAAAGATTCATGTTTAGCTCTAGTCCTGACTGATTCAAGCTCAGAGATAAATAATAACAAAGAAATTCTTTGATAAATTTAGATGGTCCATTGACAAAGAACATGGCTGGAGAATGAGAACAACCAATAATGGGTCAGGAATCTTGCTAGGTGCATGTGCACATGTGCCTATTATGATAGGAGGTGTCTGGGAAGAATTTCATTTCTTTGTACAAGATAACTGCTCGTATGAAGTAATTCTCAGACAACCATTTATAGCAAAAATGAGGATGGAAATGAAAGCCATGAATGATGGGTCAGCATATGCAAGAATTCGTTCTAAATCTAGAATGGATTCCTTGCAAGTAATGACTGTCTGTTTTGATCATTCAAGAAATAGGAAAAATCTTCGAAGGAATCCCATTGACTCTTACAAACATGTGTGTGAAGATTCGCCACCCGTGAGAGAACTTGGGGATTACTACGATCAAAATTTCTATTAGATTCCACTAGTGAGTGAGACAATAGTGGACAATGGATTGATGTCTCGCATGATGATGTATATAGTTTTGAGAATTTTTTAGTTTGCACCCCTACATCTGGTTTACACTTCATTGAAATATATTTCAAAGACTTAGGATTAATTTCACCTAAAGAAAATATTGAATGTATGATTGAGCTTTCAAAATGTTCTACTTTGATAGAAGAACTTGAGAATGCTCTTCAAGAAGAATTAGAATCAAAATTTATCATTCTTGAGTCTATTGAGGAATATCAATTGATTGCTAATTTCTTAGTAGAATTACATGAAGTCAAGCTTCATACTAAATATAAAACAGTTGAAAAGAAAATTAAACCTATAGCTCACCCATTGCCTAAAGCGAGCTATGAAATAATTAGATGAGTTTTTTAAGATCCTATTCTTAGAGACCAATCTAAGATAGGACACACATTTACTGAGGAGACTATGAAATATATAAAGTTTGGAGAAGAATTTCTTTCAGAATGCAAAAAAGATCTATTTAGAAAGATGATAATGCATCATGGAAAGGCATTTTCCTTGTTCCCACATGAAATAGGGTGCACTGATCCAAAGCTTGCAGCTCCAATAACTATATTTATTGTACCGCATATTCCATTGAATCTACGATCGATATCAGTCCCAAAGGCTCATTTACCTGAGCTGATGAGATTGTTAAAGGAGAAGATTGCCATGGGAATCCTAGAACCATATTCAAACTGATGGTTGACGATACCTAAAAAGATTGGAAAGCTACGCTTTATACAAGATCTGAAACCTGTTAATAAAGTCACTATTAGAAATGTACGAACATGTCCCATTGTAGCTGAGTTTTGAGAGGCATTTGCCCGATACTCCATCTATCCAATGGGAGACCTATATTCAAGATATGACCAGTTTCAATTAGTCATTGAAAGTAGAGACGTAACCACGATGGAAACTCCTTTGAGTCTAGTACTTATGTGTACTTTACCACAAGGAGAAACAAATTTTGTGGCACACATGATGAACGCTATGAACCTGGTCTTACATGACTTCATTCTCAAAGTGACTATGCCTTCTATCGATGATATTCTGATAAAAGGATGTGTGGAAAGGGAAAAAGATGTGACTTTAAATTCAATTCGATGTAGAAAGTTTGTCTCCGATCACATTTTTTACTATGAAAGAATCTTTCAAAGATTCAAGGAGGTCAGACTGACTTTCTCTTTAGAGAAATCTACTTTTGGTGTCAATGAAGTTTTGATTATTGGATATCTATGCGGGCATTATGGTCATAGACCATATCCACAAAAAGTTGATGCCATAAGTAGGATTTTAGAAGTGTGTTGCAATGTTAGTGAAGTGAGGAGATTCTTAGGAGCTTGTGTCTTCTATGTAATTTGGATCCCTCACTTTGCTCATGTTGCAAACCCATTGTATGATCTATTATGAAAGAAAAAGAAATTCTTCTGGACAGAGGAACATAATAAAACTATGAGAAGATTGAAGCAATTGCTCATCAATGCTCCAATCTTGAAAAGGATTGATTATTCAAAAAATAAACCTATAATTCTAACCATTCATACTAGTCCTATTGGTATAGGTTGGGTCATTGGTCACGATGACGAGAAGAGGCAAAGATATGTAGTTCATTTTGGTGCAAAAGTTTTACATGACAGGCAAAGAAATTATCCTGAGATTAAAAGAGAGCTATGGGGATTAGTCACTATCTTAAAAATAGATAAAGAATATTTTATTAGAGCTAATGTGATCATTGAAATTGATTGTTTTCCATTAATAGGAATGACTGCTAACTATTGATCTCCTGGTATTGCAATGTTAAGACGAATTTCTTTTATCAAATTTATTAATCCAGCCTTTGTTTATATTGCTGGAAAACATAATATTGTTGAAGATATGCTCTCACGAGCAAAATTTGATGATGATGAAGAAATAACAAATCGAGGAATAAACTTGATTAGTTATGATCCATCTACTTTTACATATGAGCAATTTAAAGATGAAGAAGATGAGGGAGAATGGAAAGATATAGGCTATTAGCTGAGTACATTTCAACCTATCCCAAGTTGGTTAGCAAGTCGATTCTGGAATATCAAGAAGAAGTCTTTTAACTTCTTTTTGTAAAATGGATATCTTTGGCGACATGCTAAAGGAAAGGTGAGAAATCCACAAAGAGTATTAGGATTAAAAAATATGCAAGTGTAAGTTATGAGAGATATGCATGAAAGCCTATGGGCTGGTCATAAGGGTTTTGTAGCAACATACGAAAAAATTTGGGAAAGTTATTGGTGGCCAAGGATGTCTCTAACTGTGAAATATTTTGTGAGCACATGTGCCACATGCCAGTTACATGCTACGGTCAAACATAGAGACCCTTTACACCCTGACTTATCCACCTTGTATTCATACAAACTTATCAACAACCTTACCTATAGGGCAGGTATTATAACCAATACCAACAACCATATTATAGGCCACAATCAATCCTAGGAAACCAACCTCCACCTCCAACCAATGTGATTCTAGTTAAGTATGTAGTGATAGAGGAGAACCCTAATAGAGCATTAGTGCGGATGACCCCTTTGGTCTCAGAAAATGACCCTTATGCTCAAAGTTCTGACTACACCTATGAAGATAGTCCACAAGCTTATTACATATGATCGCTCGAGCATAGTGAGGCTTATACATATCAATATGAGGTACTACATATGGAACCAAATTGGGCTAGAATACTCCAATGTCATGTATACGAATCCTAACCCCAGGCCCCAATTGAGATAAATGAGATCAAAAACCCCTAGAGGACCATGTTTTAGATATGAGGATGGCCATTTCATTCATGAATGTCCCCACCCACTAGCTTTGAGACAAGGACAAACCATCACAATACAAGGCTTTTGTCCTGAGTGCGACAAACAACATCTCCCGACAGATTGTCCAAGGAACCCCTCCAGTGAGCCCAAGGTTACACCAATTAATGTGGTAGGATTAATGGTGGATTACGTTCAAGTAGTGTTAATGTGGCTCCTATACATGCAATAAATAGGGCACAAGCCTTGAAACAAACCAAATCAATTGAACAATCAGAGTCAATCGAATCAAGAGTAAGAGGAAATAAAGAACTTGGAAGGGTACCAAGGAGAAGGTCAATCGTATGTGGGCTAGAAAGTTATTTGAACTAGAAGAAAGCATGAGAGATGCAAAAATAAAAGTAGCAAGCATTGCATCTCAAAACCCCTTGCATGCCAAAAATCCATCTACTCCACTTGATCCCACCCCACCACTCATTGTGACTAGACCACAACCATGGTCTGTTCTAGTAGATCCAACCTCAAAAGGCTTGGACACAATGTTCATGGCTTACCAGGCTCGACTTCAAGAAGGGCCAATAGCTGCAAACATACACAAGAGTTACCTTCGAGCAGATTTAGAGATTTAATGAACAAAAAATTGCATGAAAATGGTAGAACTAGCTCATACTATTCTCGAGGGCAATCAATTGTTCAATCAAAAAATTTTTGTCAAATCGCGTTTGCTTTTCCAAGGCTTCCTAGAAAGATTCGAGCAATTGGTAAACAAGCCACATGTTTCTTTACCTCCATATGCTCAACTAGTTGTCGAAAGAGAAATCTCACCACCAACAAAAGTTTATGTTCCTAATTCCATGGATGTTGGAACACCTCTTTCAATTCAAGAGTACTCTCAAGAGTTCTTGCAGGAAATACAAGAAGAGAAATGGGCCAAGGAGAAGGGAAATCCCCCTCCTATCATGAAATTGATGATCTTCATTATCAATTTCCCCAAGACATTCCATCTACTTACAGAGACCAAGGAGAGCAATTAGAAGACGAAAGATTAGATTTTTGAATCTAATTCCTTACAAGAGTTGCCACAATTCATAGGTTCATAGGAATCTATGTCTCTTCATATCAAAGCTCCCACAATATTGATAAGAAATAAAGACTCAATGGTTCCAAGAAACATTGAAGCCATGAAGAACACTAAGGTGTAGTGCCATCTCACCTAGAAGAGCTTCTCAAAGTAAAACCCGAGCTATAGAAACATGTGGCAAATCAAGTTCCAAAACTTGGTTCCTAGGATTTGTTCATATATTTTTTTAGTGATGTGTGTGAACACACTTAGGACTCTCGGGGCACATTTTTCCCTCTTTACGAGGTTTTTTTCCTCAGCTTGTATAGATGCCTATGTGAAGAAACAGAGCATTAGGAACACTACATACTAGATAGATTATTGTCCTCCCAACCTTATGGCTATATATATAGCTCTCTCTTGGGACTAGCCTCATTGGCAAGTTGATACTATCCATCCAAGTGTCAACCATGTAACTACATGTGCTCTAAGTGTCCTAGTCTACTAGCATTAACTCTAATGGATGCTTCTAGAAGGCTCTAGATCTCATGGGACAAAATTATCTCCTATGACTAGCTAGGACTTGAATCGAAGGCCTCCTCCTTCCCATCCATTTGACTGAACCACTAGGCTAAGATTCTTGCTTGTTTTAGAGATCACATGAACCTATGATTAAATCTCCTACATGACAACATCCAACTGATGCTCGATTTCAAATTTGTCTCAACCAATGGAACACTCATGTCATAAGATTACTTTATAATATTCTTCCCCACTTTGAAGTTTTTTGTGCTAAAAATTAGAGCTATATGAAAAAACTATAGGCATACCCCTGAGCCTCATGTTCTAGTTTTTTCATCTTGTTTGGGCATACTGGTTGCATACAGACTAACAGTACCCCAATATACAAGTTTGAGAATGGGGATTTACGAATACAAATACTCGTAAACATGTGTTTCCTTTATTTACAATAACATTGATTGCGCACAGAGACAATCCAGCATATGCAATATGCACAATCATAATTTCACAATAAAATAGACTCTAGATTTAGTATATGAAAGTGATTACATTACAAGATCATCTTTACAATCTGGCTTCAGGATTACAGACTTCACCCTTCATCGTTTTGTGTATCTACTTATTTTGTATTTGTCACTTCTGGAATCTCTCTGTAAGACTCAACATCGTACTCCTTCGTAAAAGGTAGAAGTTCGCACCGTTTCGGACTTTCGAAATATAGAATAATGGAAATTACAATTTTTGGAAAACTTTTGATATCTCCGTAAACCTCCATTTTATTACATTGAAATAAGAATTGTAATTACAAAAGTAGTTCGTCCACACCGACTACTAACACTTGCACGCACGGTTGATCCGAACCCACTAATTACAAAATATACAGGGCTACAAATCATCATCTTGATTCTGCATTTCCAAAAACATAATTCTTTTTATATCATACTGCAATTCATTGAACATCTCTCTAATATTTTCCTCGGCCAATAATATTTTCGCTTCAAAAACTCCTTAGGATCTAACAGCTGCTAACTAGCACTTCTATAGCTAACTGCAGAAGCTTCTAATTCAGGAATCCATTGTTGGAATCCTTCTAATAGTTTGTCAAAAGCTATAGTTACATCCGATAATTTTGTTATAGTTTCCACAGTAGTCTTCGATATTGCTTCTAGCTTAGTCTTACAGGTGAGTTCCAAAATTGAAGCATCTTTTCGAAGCTTCTCCACCTCCACTTCCTTATCTGCCAACACAAGATTCACATATGCACAATGCTGCTTCCATTGGTTAACCTATTTCTCCAATTCAGGGATTCTTGCAACTTGTGCTTGCACTGTATCTAAATTCTCCTACACAGTCCAAAACTTTTCTTCTAAGGTAGTAAGTTTTGAATTCCGGACTGGCAGTCTTTCTTCCACTTCTACGATCGATATAATTTGTCTTTTCATTTCCCTGCTCTGTTCTTTAACCTTTGCCTTTAGCATCTGCACTTCCTGTTTGGCCTTCTACAACTTCGCAACTAATAGGACATAAAGCTACTAGGACACTCTGTAATGCTTAGCTTGCAAGTTGATGATCATGGTCGTTAACAACATTCCCCACTTCAAAGGGTTATCGTCCGGCAACTACACAAACCTATATTCACCAAAATGGTTTGTCGAGTAATGCGTAGATTTCTGCAGCATCGACAGGCTCTGTGCTCAACGTGATGCCCTCATTAGCCACGTGAAATCTTTCAGAAACTAACTCTGTCGACAACTGGAACACTTCTTGGCCGATGCAAATGTTGATATCCTACGAGTTAATGTCGTTGCCATTTGTTTGCCTGGCTATCTCCATGGCAATATCTTTTGCTTGCAGAGGAGGTCTAATGTTTTGCCAATCTAGCATTGCACATTGCAGAAGTCCTCTACACTTGACCATTCCTTTTGCTCCTGTGATAACTTCTCTTGAATGTAGAGAAGGTGACAATAAAAAAAAACAGACCGCCATCGCTATGCTTCTGTTCATGTGCTTTGCTGTTCAAATGTATGAAAGCTCTATTCATTGTAGTCGCTGCATACACAAACTCGCCAAATAAGCCGAATTCAGCAAGACACTGATTATTGGCTCTCAAAATAAGAAACAATCATTAGATTTGAAACATTATGGCCGCCGTTGTTTGTTGATTGCTTGTACGATTGCATGTTAAGTAGTTAGACTGCACATCATGCTTGAGATCCCACGATCAGATGTATTCAATGACAATATTCGTATTAAGAAGCTTTTTTTTTTGTGCTAGACATTTAACGAGAACATTGATAGGTCTGTAGCTTAGACCCATTAATGATAGTTGGAAGAACATCTGCGATCAATGTAGCCAACCGAAATGAATCGGGATCGCACATCTCATGAATCCAAAATGGACCTGTCCACAGTAATTTCACTTTACCCATCTTTCTCTTCAATTTGGAGTGGAAATACAGAACGAGACAACCTAGTCAAAAAATCTTAGTTCAGAGATTGCGGACATGCCACATCTTCTGACGGCTCTGAACTTCTTGGAGTAGTAAAAGCTATGATAAGGCTGCTCATCTAGTCACTGCAACTTATCCATTCGATACACAAAAGACTCCTCCAAAACCAACTACTTCAACACCGCAATACGAAGACTAGGTACTATGAATTCAAAGGGTAGTATGGCCTCTTGTCCGTAGAGCAATTTGAAAGGTGTGCTACTAACCGAAACTTTATAAGCAATTCTCTAAGCCTAAAGGACTGTGGGAAGCATCATTTCCCACTGATCCGTTGAATCAAGCAATAGTTTTTGGAGCATATGCAGTAACACCTTGTTAGTACTCTCTGCTAATCCATTCACTCGAGGATAATAAGGGGAATTAAATTTATGCTTAATTTGGTATTCTGCAATGAGTTCAACAATCAACTAGTTCAGAAAATGAGTTCCCTGATCGAAAACTAATTCCAGTGGTAATCCATAACACGAAAAGATACCATTTTGCAACTTTTGGGCTACAATTTGTGCCATAGCTTGCTTAATTGCCCATGCTTCGGCCCAACGTGTACAGTAATCCGTACAAGTTAAAATGTGCAGGGCTTCAGTATGCGCATCGAGTGGTTTAATGGGACCAATGAAATCCAATCCCCATTTTTGAAAAGGTTCGAGGGGCAAAATCGGATGCAACAAAAAGTGCTGGCTAGCGTGAGGTTCTCCAATGCATTGGCAGGGATCCCAATTCTGTACCCCTTGTTGCACATCGGAGTACATAGTTGGCCACCATAAGCTAGACTGCTGAATTTTCCACACCATAAGTGAATGACTGAAGTGTCTGCCAACGTCGCCAGCATGAGCCTCGGAAATGACGGCAGTAAACCGACTACTACAAAGGCCAAGTTTTTTTCAGGCTACGGAACTTAAGTACGATGGAGCAATGCCATTCTCCAAAAAACTGAGCATTTCTTCATACCATGTGGAGTAGGTGAGAGGTGCAGTCTCTATTTCAACTACCAAGAAAACTTCCATGTCCGGTAGAGAATCATCAACTCCGTCAAGAGGTTCCCCATGATCGATGCATGAGAGAAAGTCTGCAATAGCATGACTAGCACCTTGGCAATGAACGATATCAAATTCGAATTCTTGTAAAAGCAAGACCCACTGAGCAAGGCGGCCTACCAAATTTTGTTGTTTAACCAAATATAACAAAGCACACTGATCAACATGAAAAGTGAACATGCAACACAACAAGTAATGCTGGAACTTCTTGATTGAATAGATTAGGCATAAGCATTCGTGTTCCCTCGTCGAATAATTTTGTTCAGTAGTTGTGAGTTGCTGACTAGCTTAGTACACCGAGCGGAACCAACTTCTATCCTCTTTCTTCATCAAAACACTTCCAATAGTGCTATCCGAGGCATCCACAAAGACATGAAATGACTACCTTCAATCTAGAGCTTTTAGTACCGGTGTAGTGGCTAGCATTTTTTGTAAGCTCTTAAACGTTGTTTGTGCTTTAGATGTCTAAACAAAATCAGCCAGTTTCACATGTGCCAACTTGTTTAAGGGAATGGTGATATGAGGTAGACCCTGTAAGTGCCCACCATGCCATCGCACCTGACCTAGAAGATGTAATACTTCCTTTGGATTGCGAGGTGTGGGAGTTTGGAGAATGTCTTTGACCTTGTCTAGATCCATTGCGATGCCCTTTTCCAAAATGACATGGTGCAATAATTTTCCACATTTAATTGCAAAAGTTGATTTATTCGGGTTCAGACAGAGGTGAACTTGATGATAGGAATCAAAACAAGCTGACAAATAATCCAGATGAGCTACCATGGTGCCCGAAATAAAGAAATTGTCCAAAAAAATATGCATGAATGAAGTAAGATACGGGGTGGAGATTTGTTGCATGTAGTGCTAGAAAGTACTTGGCACATTTCGTAATCCGAACCACATGAAAATACACGTAAAGACTCCCCAATTCGTAATAAAAGCAGTTTTTGGGATGTCTGCATCAACCATCCGGACTTGGTTATAGCCGTTAAATCCATCCAGGAATGAATACATTTCCTTGCTTGCAACCTCATCGAGCATATTGTACAAAAATGGTAAGGGAAAAGAATCTGGTATAGTGGCCGCATTTAGTTTCTTGTAATCTACACAGATCCATAACTGGTTATTTTTCTTTGGAAAAAATCACTATGGGGGAAACCCATTCCGGATTTTCAATGGGAACAATGTAGCCAACTTTTATCAATCTGTCCAGCTCATGCTTGATCGGTGCTACAAAATTAGGGTTCATTCTATACCGCTACTACATCATTGGAGTAGCATCCGATTTAAGCAAAATCTAGTGATGATAAAGCTTGAGATCTAGACCTTTCATGTTTGAATAGGTCCATGCAAAAACATCCTTATACTGTTGCAACAAGGCAATCAAGGCCATCCAAAATACTGGAGCGAGCTCTGAACAGATTCGGACTGGCTTAGGCTCTTCCGTATTCTCCAAATCGACCACCTCTAAGGAATCTTCTTCCACACATATTCGGCCATTCTCCATAGGGTCTTTGATCAGTAGTTCAATGGTATCCTCTTCCTGTAATTCCAAAGATTCCATACACACCACGACTGTCGTACTGTCCCATTTGGAACTAATGACTGAATTCACATCAACGATCCCGCACGAGAGTAAATCCCTATTTGCTTCCAAAAACTACTGTTCCTCACCTTCATCGAGCCCATCCAACATATGTGGAGGCTCTGTTAACACTGGTTTATGCTCTAGAAGGCAATGGCACCCTTCCTCTAAAGGAACAAAAAACTTGGCATTTCCTCTTTGGAAGGTAATTGTCTTTTCATCCCAATTCTGACGAACTTTAGCATTGCACAACAATGGTCGGTCCAACAATAGGTTATAGTCCATTTTTTTCCCCTTCAATTCTAATACAACAAATGTAATATTAAATAGAACCTGTGAAATACGAATAGAGATATCTTTGACCAGCCCCACTGGTTGTACCCTTGATTGGTCTGTCACTCAAACAAAGAAGGGAGCTGGGTCAATGCTATTCCAACCCATTTGCTTACACGTGGTGGTAGATGCAATATTGATACTAGAAACCCCATCAATCAAAACCTTTGGAATAGCTTTATTTTTATATTGTACTATAATCATAGGAACCGCATAATCCGTGACTCGATCCGGCACATTCCTTACCATTGAGACTGAGGGTTTGGGATTTTCAAAAGGTGTATATTTTTGCCGCAATTGTTGTAGTAACTGTGTCCAGAATATTGGGACTAGTTCAAGCAATGCCCCTAAAGATAATTTAATGTGTGATTCCTATAAAATTTCACAATACTCCTTATTTACTAGTGGTTCATAATCTTTATACCCTTGCTTTCACCCATCCAAACCTTGTTTCTATATCCGACCTATATTTTGTCCAAGACCCATCGATGGCTCTTGTGCGATTTCTTCATATTCCGTACCAGTTGTACTTTTTGTACGATTCTTTCTAGAAGATTCCGATGGAAATAGTGGAGAGTCCACATAATGCGACAGGTACTCCGTAGCCCACTGCACTACTTTCTTCAAAGTTTGTTTTTGCTTTGCCGAAGTTAAATAATCCACTTGCTTGCCACTTGCATACTCTTTCTGAGACTGGGTGACTACTGATGTTGTCGCCTCAAAGCACTCCAAAGTCACCACATTGGCCATAGGTGCCTTGAGCTTCGCTTCTTGCTTTCACTGATCATATTCCTTAGCCTCCTCGCACTCCCACCGTCTATGACCATATGTTGGCATTATACGGGAAGAAGCAAGTACGGGCAGACATGCAGATCTAGCACTGAGGCATCCCATCATTTTTTTCCAGTCCTGACATCATTTTAAAAGTGATTCTCATCACTAACAACCATTGTAAATATCATTTCATCTTTTTGTAGCTCCATTTTGGGCAAGCCGAGGAGTCCTCGAGCTTGGGGAGCCTTAGAAGTAGTTGCCTGCTGTAGCTCAAGCGTAAGCACCACCTCCTTTACTTGTCAATCCGCGGAGACGTGAGGACCGGTATGAAGACCACGAGCAAGTGAAGGCACAAGTGCATGAGTGAAAGCACACAAACATGCACACACATACACACACACGCGCACAAAGTAAGATCAAAGAGAGGAACAATGGAAAGTTTAGATTGCAAAAGAGTTCTCTTACAAAAGCTCTATTCTCCAACAAGCTAACCCCAAAAATGAGCTCTCTAGCTCTTTTTATAGTTTTTTGACTAGTTTTGGCCTTGTCCAGACCTAGTGTCTGGCCTAGTTAAAAATTAGGTTCCAAGGCTTATGTGAGGGCTCAAACGAAGTCTAAAAATTATGAAAATTGGTACGATGGTACTTCTAATACTCCTCAAGCTCGAGGACTCCTCGGCTTGAACAAAATGGAGTTATAAAAATAGATAATGGTATTTACAATGGTTTTTAGTGATGAAAATCACTATTTTTGTAGGGGATTCTTCTGAAAATTTGACATACACTTCTTGGAGCTCCCTACTTGCTCCCTTTCCTTGTGTGTCCACCTTTTGATGTGCTTCCATGCTTTGTCCTTGACTTTGAGCTTCAACACTCCCCCCCCTCTCGAGTCTGTCGTCCCTGACAGACCCTTGTTGTAGTGGTTGTTCCAAGTAGTGCCTTGAGAGGGAGTGTCCCTTCTGTATGAACAAAAGTCGTCTGACTTCC
The DNA here is from genome assembly GCA_020310875.1 of Ceratopteris richardii. NCBI lineage: Eukaryota > Viridiplantae > Streptophyta > Polypodiopsida > Polypodiales > Pteridaceae > Ceratopteris > Ceratopteris richardii. The sequence continues at coordinate 18,767,892 of CM035427.1, forward strand.
AGATGTGTCTGGTTCTTCATTTATCACTGCGAGTCTTTGCAAGTTGTAGTCTCTTGGTATGTGCTTCTTCCTTGGATTCGAGCATGACTGTGTCGTTGTGAGTCTCCGTTGATGTCCTCTAGATCTTCCAAAGTTGATGTTCATAGTAGCCCCTACAGGATGATGGGTAAGTGTGTTCGTGCATGGGTTGAGGAAAATATGTGCCTTGTGCATGGCCTGGTAATGTAGCCCTATGCATGCTTACTTGGAAAATGCATCGGAAGAAGTATGGTGCAAAAATTGGGGTTCTTGAGCTAAGTGCTCAAGGGTATGCCGACGAAGAGGTTTCCTAGGCTATCATGGTTATGAAGTTTCCAAAGTAAAGATACTTACCATGGAGAAGGGCGATCGATGTTCATCTCTTCGTGTTGTACACTCGGCCTTTGGGATGGAACATTGTTGATGAATGTCCATGTTGATGGTCCACTTATGAGATCTTTTGAGTGGCTGATTCTGTCTCCTCTTATCAAGGCATCATTTGTCAAATACAGAGAATTGAATTTCTTTATATTCCTTGACAAACAACATTCGAGAACTACACCAAGCTTAGTTTCACATATTCTCTCTAGTTCACCATCAGCAGGAGTCTTCTGATCCAGTATACATACAAAGATTTGCAGGGTACTAGGACTACCCCTTGCAGATATCTCGCTGGATGCTCTCGTACATGCAGTAGTTAAGCATCACTCAAGTTGCGGACCTTCAAGCTCTTCACTCCTACCATAGTAAGAGGAAACCATAGTTGTGGATGCCATGTTTATGCCAAGTTCTTGACATCTACCAGATAAGGCAGCAACTCTATCATCTACTAGCCGAGACCCACTTCTATCCAAACTGATAAATGCTCAGTAATCAACAGTTCCACCTGCCACTAAGCATGACTCATTCATGTTTCATGAGCCAAACCTGGGAACAAGTGCTTCCTCTCTCTTTTTTTTTTTTGAGGAATGTCACAGAACAAGAAGGCAAAGTTTAGTATCAAAAAGTGGTTTACATGTGTCAATGTGCTCTAGTGCATGGGACTCTCAGTTGTGTCTATGCACGACCATGTAATGTGGCCCTATATAATGCATACTTTAGAAATACATGACCTGAATGGTGCAAAAGACAAGGTTGTGCAAGGAGCACATGGTTGTCGCTCGTCGAGGCCTGATGTTACTTGCAGATGTTGGTATCATCTTTGTTGGAGGTATCCATTGGATCTCGAGATGACCACTGATCCTTCCTCTTTATAGGGATCCATTTTAGAACAGCATTTGGCACTGTAGAGATTACTTTAGGCGTCTTCCTCTTTGGATGCTTTCTGAACTGTGGTACCCAGTGTGGTTGGTGCTTTGGTTCGGTGGAGGCTACTCGTACTTTTGGCTTCCAAACCCATATCCTTTTTGCATGTCTTCCTACTAATGTTGAAGAGCTGATTTGATCTTCCTTTGGTCTCTGTACGTGGTTCTTACCCTTTTCTCTTTTTGGCTTCTTTGTTGAGACCTTTCGCATGTGGGAGAACATAGGTTGTTGGGGATGTAAGAGATTCTTAGGTACCCACATCTATAATTTCCCTTGTTGAGCTGCAGCTAACTTCTTAGGCACCCAAACTTGTTGGATACCTTGTGATTGAGCTTGTTTGAGCTTCTTCCTTCGTCTTCTGGTCTGGTTGGCTTGCCTGGATGGGATTTGGATCTGGATTTGTGAGCATGCCATTTTCTAGTTCTAATGTAAAGCATTGTCCCTGGACCCAAACTTGAAGAAGTTGACTTCTTAGGTTTAAGTTGATTGCATTGTCATAAATCCAATCTTGTCCTAAGACAAGTGGTTCTGTAAGGTTCTCATCTTGACACACTAGCACTTTGACTTTCATTGGAACATCTTGCAGGTAGATGGGAAGTTCCACCTCGCCCAAACAAGGGGTTTCCACACCTCCCAATCCTATGAGATAAGCTTCTATGGGATTGATGTTCAACTGCAAGTTTTGGCAGTAGGATAGTCTAACTGCACTACTTGTTGCACCTGAGTCAATCAATGCTTTCACAGTCCTTGCATCCTTTCCTTGTCCTATCTCTATGGTCACAAAGGGTCTTCGGTCAATGACTTGAGAAGTCGCTATGCCTGACTTTTGGCACATATCCATGTGATATTTTGGGGCTTTTGAGTTGACATCTAGGCCTAGTCGCCTTAACTTATTTCGCCTTATACGCTCTCTAGCCTCGGCTTGTGCTTCTTCTCTCACCCTTAACTCCTTTTCTTTTCGCTTCTTAGCAGTGTTGAGTCTCGTAAGCATATCCTCTGTAAGATGTTCTTGGTATAACTTGACTCTACAACCACTGATATAGTTTGGCAAGATGTCTCCTTCTATAGTGGCCAATTGAACTCCACCACTAGTGGAAATTCTATTAATGATCATGGGTCCATATCCTATTTTTTCCAACTTACGGGCATGTTGTTTTAGTGTATAAACCAACACTAGATCTCCCTCTTTCAATCCCTTATCCTTGATGTGTGCATCAAAGTATGCCTTTTGCCTTTTCTTTGCAGCATAGATGCCTGCTGCCGCGCGTAGCCTTGTCTCACCTAAGCGTTCTAGATCAAAGGTCCTAGAGGACAATTCATGTCCATTCCACTCATGCTCTTGTGCTACTTTTAAGGCATGGATTAAGAAATCTAATGGTAGCACAGCATTCTGTCCGAAGACCATCTGAAATGGGGTGGCATTGAGTACCGTTTTGTAAGCAACTCGATAAGCCCAAACAGCATGATGAAGTTGTTTGTCCCAATCAGAGCGTTTATTATTTACTAGTTTTGTCAATACGTTACAGAGGATCTTATTGGTGCTCTCGGCTTGTCCGTTAGCTTGTGGGTGATAAGGGGCAGTCTTTTTATGTATCACCAAGAATTCTTGGAGAAGATTTTCAATGACCTCATTCAAGAAGTGTGTGCCTCTATCGCTCACTAACTCTATTGGTAGCCCATATCTCGTGAACACATTCTCGAATAAGAACTTAGCCGTAGTCTGAGCATCATTCTTTGTTGTGGCTTTCACTTCTACCCACTTTGTAAGGTAATCTGTGGCTACAATAATATACTCTGCATGGGAGTTTCTAGCTGGGGGGTTAATAGGACCTATGAAGTCTATGCCCCACTTGGAAAATGCACGCCCTCCCATCATTGGCCTCAAGGGCATCTCGTCTTTTCTAACTGGATATTGTGCACGTTGGCATGTGTCACATTTCTTCACATAGGTATGTGCATCCATATGAAGAGTGGGCCACCAAAGTCTTGAGAATAGAATGGTCTTGATCACTCGGTCAGGACCAAAATGTCCACCTACAACACCACTGTGTGCAGTCTCTAAGACCTTTAAATAGTCTGATTCATGAACACATAGTCTTAAGTAACCATCTTTGCCTCTTCGGTATAGGTTCTCTCCTACTAAGGCATAGCCTTGAGCCTCTTGCTCCATGCTTCGTCTTCTTGCTAGACTGGCCTCCTTGGGTAATCTTCCCGATCTCATAAACTCTACCAATGGAGCACTCCAATCTGGAATTAATGATACTTGATAAAGGGTCGCATGCTCCACTGGTGGTCTCTCTCTGCACATTGGACAATTCTTGATCCACTCATGTATTGCTTTGTCCATGCTAGGCCAATACACTCCTAAACATTTCAAATTCTGCAATGTTCGTTGTTTAGAATAATGATTTCCTAGCAATCCTTCATGAGCTTGTTGCAACCAACTACTATGTTCATCGTCCTCAACACAACAAGCTAATACACCCTCAGTGTCTTGTTTGTACATGCTTCCTGCCAATATGTGATATTTTTGTGATTTTACAATTTCTTCTTGCGATGTTTTCACATTCTTATTTGTAGGGCCGAAAGTTAGGACTGGTAACAACTTATTTGCCCATTTAGGAACAACTTCTAAATTGAGCAGATAAGCATCGGGTAATTCATTAGACACTCCTTGTGGCGACTCTCCTGAAGTGATGCGAGAAAGGTGGTCTACCCGAAGGTGGGTTTTACCTTTCCTGACAACAACTTCAAAGTCATACTCCATTAGTAAGAGGAACCATCTTACTAAGCATCCAGTATTGCAAGGTTTATTGACCAAGTATAACAAAGCTTGATGATCAGTGAAAAACTTGAACTTGTTGGCCAATAAATAGTGTCTAAACTTCTTCACAGCATATACCATGCCTAACCCTTCTCGCTCGATTGTGGTATAATTTCTTTCGGCTGGGTTTAGTTGTCTACTAGCATATGCTATGGGCAAATCTAAATTCCCTTCACCTGTGGGTTGTGCTAGCACACATCCTATGGCATGATTGGATGCATCCACATGGACATGGAATGGCTTATTCCAATCAGGAGTGGTCAGTATTGGTGTTGTGCACAAACGTTTCTTCAGTTCATTGAAAGAATTCTCGCATTCATCGTTCCACTCAAAATTAGACAACAGGCATAAAGGGGTCTAGCTATGATCGCGTACATGTGGATAAACCTATGGTAATATCCACAATGGCCCATAAAGGCTTGTACCTCTTTAACATTCCTTGGGCGTGGCAGCTCTGCTATGGCTCGTACGTTATCTTCATCTGTTGAGATTCCATTCTTAGAAACAATATGACCTAAGATTTTACCTTGACGCACCATGAACACACACTTTTCTGGGTTCAGACACACTCGATATTCTCTACACTTGTTGAAGATTTGTCTGAGCTCAGGGATGTGAAATCTTCTTTCTTGGGAATGAGCACATAAATCATCCACATACACTTCTAAGCTCTTTTGCAAGAACTCTTTGAAGACATGACACATGAGTCTTTGCAATGTTGCAGGTGCATTGGTGAGCCCAAATGGCATCACACGAAATGCAAAGATTCCCCATTCTGTGGCAAAAGCTGTTTTTTGTTGATCTTCTGGGGCAATGGCTACTTGATTGTAACCTGAAAACCCATCAAGGAAGCTATAAACTTCCTTGCCTGCAACACGCTCCAATAGGTGTTCTGTGATTGGAAGTGGATAACTATCTCTGATCGTAGCGGCATTAATTGTTTTAAGGTTAATACACACTCACAACTTCCCGTTCTTCTTGGGCACCGCTACAATGGGGGACACCCATTCAGTATGCTCAATCTCATAGATAAACCCAGCTTCAATCAGCCTATCAATTTCTTCTTTTATCTTGGCTGCATAAGTGTCATTATATGTGTAGGGCTTCTGTTTGGTGAGCTTGGCATCAGCAGTCATGGGGATAGTATGAGAACAAATTCTTGGATCTACCCCTTTCAAGTCTCTATAGTGCCATGCAAACACATGCCTATATTCCCTTAATAGAGCTACGAGCTCCATTTCTTCTCTTGCACTTAGGTCATCTCCTATGTATGTGCATCTCTCTTCGTTCTCTTCAATGGTCACTACAATTTTCTTGGTCTTTTCTTTATTATCATATGATTCTCCTATGATGGCCTCTCTCTTAGGCATGCGTACCAAAATTTTGCGGTCGTCAACTTCATATTTCTTGAAGTTTTCTGGTACTTCAAACAATGATTCCTCCTCTTCTTGTTTCACTGCTTTTCTTTTCTTTTTCTTTTGACTGCTCTCACTTCCATCCTTTGAATTAACCGTTTTAATACTTGTGAGAGGTTCTTCTTCTTTCTGGGTGAACACTCCTATATCTTCTAGATAGTGCTTCTTTGAGTTAAAGCAACTATCCATCACAATGGACTCTATATCATCGTCATTCTCTTCTTCTTCTATGACATCGCTAGGGTCACATTCTTCTAGCAAGGGCTGGCACATGAACACTGAAATATCATAACCTTCCTCATCACAATGAGGTGTCCATTGTTCTTCATTGACAGCAATGTCCATGGTGGCTAAGATTTCTAGCCAGCCATGAGGCTCAAATTCCTCATTTGGAAAGAGCATCGGTGTATAGGCTGGGTCTTTAATTGGTCTATCTCCTGGCGAAGTTCCTTCTTCTCTTGCCTTTAAACGTTTTTCCTCTTCCTCTGCGACCTTGCACATCCACAAATGAGTATCTTCATGCAGCCATGATGGATCAGGTGAACTTTCAGAATGCACAGAGACTGGATCTTCTTTTGCTTTGTGGATAGGATTCCACTGTAGGGGTGGTACATCTCTAAAGGAGTAATCCTTCAAATTGACCTTGGTGGTGACCCCTAAGTGCTGCAAGTACAAGGAGTTGGTTCCCCAATCCTGTACTATTTGCAATTGTCGTAGGAAGGGTCTTCCTAGGATCATCTCATAGACATTATTTTTCTCAAAGTCACATATAGCAAATGTATGTTCAAACTCCACACCACAAGTGGTTAGAGTTATCCCTTCGAGCAATCCTAGAGGTCTTTCAAAATGACCGTCGGCCATTTGAAGCTTCATTCTAGTTGGTCTTAATGTGGGTTTGCCCCATTGCTTCCACAAGGAGGTGGTCGCAATGGCAACACTAGCACCTGAATCTATGATTGCTTTGGTTGTGTAACCTTGGTAGGTGATTGGAAGATAAGTATTACCTTCTTCACCCTCACACATGTACCCTATTTTGTCTAGAGGTATCTCTGGTACTTTTTGCTTAGAGCATGTTTTTGGCATATTGGACTCAAGTTATGGAACCTGATCCTTCACATGATTCCATAGCTCAGGTTTTGCTATGAGAAGCTCTTCTATAGTGAGGTGACACTAAACCTTAGTGTTCTTCACGACATCAGTATTCCTTGGAACCATTGAGTCTTCATTTCTTACCAGTATTGTGGGAGCTCTAATCTGGAGAGATTCAGATTCCCATGGGCCTGGAAATTGAGGCAGTTCTTCTAGGGTATTAGATTCAAAATCTAATCTTTCGTCTTCTTGTTGTTCTACTTCATCTTCGTAAATAGATGGAATGTCTTGGGGAAATTGATCATGAAGATCATCAATCTCAGGAATAGGAGGGGAGTTACCCTTCTCCTTGGCCCATTTCTCTTCTTGTATTTCCCACAAGAACTCTTGAGAGTACTGTTGAATTGAAGGAGGTATTCCAGCATCTGTGGAATTAGGAACATAAGCTCCCATTGGTGGTGAGCTTCTTCTCTCAATAACTGGTTGAGCCTGTGGCAGTAAAGAAACTTGTGGTTTGTTTACCAATTGCTCTAATCTTTCTAGTAAGCCCTGAAAATGCAAATCCGGTTTGACAGAGTTTGTCTGATTGAACTTTTGACTAGTCTCCAGTATAGTTTGAGCTTGTTCTACCATTTTCATGCACATTTTCATTCGTTCAATCTCTAAATCCGCTCTAGGGTAACTCTTGTCTAGATTTGCAGCTGTTGGCCCTTCTTGAAGACGAGCCTGGTAGGCCTTGAACATCATGTCCAAGCCTTCTGGGGTTGGATCTGCAAGAACAGACCCTGGTTGAAGCCTATTTACAATGGGTGGTGGGGTGGGATGAGGTGGAGTGGATGGGGTTTCAACATGCGAGGGGTTTTGAGATGCAATGTCTTCTATTTTTGTTTTTGCGTCTTTCAAGCTTTCTTCTAGTTCCGATAACTTTTTATTCTACTTGCGATTGGCCTTCTCTCTGGTATCTTTCCATGTTCTTGTTTTCCTCTTACTAGGCTCTCTTGATTCACTCGACTCCGATTGTTCTGCTGGTTTATCTTGTTTGAATGCTTGTGCCCTAGTAACTGCATGTACAGGTGCCACATTACTGCTAATTGAACTTGAATCCGCCACTAAGCCTACCACATTAATGGGTGTAATCTTGGGTGCACTGGAGGGGTTTCTTGGACAATCTCTGGGGAGATGGTCTTTTCCACAATCAGGACAAAAAGCTTGTATTGTGATAGCCTTTCCTTGACTCGGAGATGGTGGGTGGGGACAATCACGAAGGAAATGGTCGCCCTGGCATCTAAAGCATGGTCCTCTAGGAGCTTGTGGTCTTACTTGTCTCAGTTAGGGCCTAGGATTAGCATTTGCGTACATGACATTGGAATATTCAGGCTCCCAATTTTGTTCCATAGGTTGTGCCTCATATTGATACGGGTAAATCTCACTATGTTCAGGTGGCTCTGTGTAATAAGCATGTGGACTACCTTCATAGGAGTAGTCTGAACTATGAGCATGAGAGTCATTATCTGGTATCAATGGGGTTAGTGGGACCAATGCTCTATTTGGATTTTCCTCTCCCACGGCATACTTGACTGGAATCACGTTGGCAGGAGTTGGTGGTTGGTTTCCCAAGACTGGTTGTGGCCTATATTGTGCCTGATATTGCTGTTGTGGTCGATTATATGGCTGTTGGTATTGGTTTTGATACCTACCTGGTTGGTAAGGTTGTTGATAATTCTGTCTAACAGCCTGCCTATTATAGGGACAATCTTGAACCGTGTGGTTCGTATATTTTCTCTCAATAGTGCAATATGGAGCATTCCTTTCTCTCATGTTCTGGTTGTGCATTGGGCATACATTAGCCATGTGGTCGCCTCCGCAGATATAACACCGATTCAATGGGGTGACTCTCTGTGTTTGTCTATTTTGGACTCCCAACTTCTTGGCAACTTGCTCTGCTATCTCATCCAGCTCAGTGGAGGCTTTGGAGGTGTGACTTGTAGAACTATCAGAGTCTTTATAGAGTTTGGATAGTCCTAACTCCTCACCCAAGTTGTCTTCTATGTTAATGCAGGTCCGCACACACTCTTCTATGGATCTAGGCTCTTTCAAGTACACATATGATCTTAACTTGGTGCTTAGTAAGCCATCTAAAAACAAAGCCACTTGTTTGGCTGGTGTGGGTAACTCTGGAGCAGGGCATCTCTGTAGATACTGTCTGAACCTCCTACCTGCTAGTCGCACTGTTTCTTGGGGTGTCTGCTTAAAGCTGTGGATCAAAGATGATGTGTTATGCCTGATACCACTCTTGGAAAATTCTACAATGAATTCGTCTAGCAGCTGACCTATATCGTGATAGTTGCGACTACTCAGTGGTTGAAACCAAGCTAAGGTAGTGCCCTTAAGAGTCAACCCAAATGCCTCATACTGGGTGAACAAATCCTCAACCTGTTCAGCTCTTAGCACTTGTTTGAACTCAGCCACATGATCATAAGGATCTCCTGTCCCATCAAAATAATTCTTCATTGCCTTGATCACTTGAGTGGGTCTAAGGGTTCTTGGGTGCTCTCAGGGTCTAGGCAATGGAAAATCATGCTCATCTCTTTGTTGCCTATGTGTGTGCAAAACTAACCTCAGGTCTCTCTCTAGTTCTTTCTCTCTAGGCTTCATGAGCTTGTGATGATCCTACTCCTTGGAGGCAATGGGAAACATTGGATCTTGGTGGAGGGAAAATCAATTCACTTTTCCAAGTATATGCATGTCTATCGTGTTCTGTTACCAAGAACATCTTCTCTGATGTGTTATCTAGGTAGACAACTTTGCCTGGTATCTCTGGGTCCTTGAACTCATAGATGATGACTATGCCCAATTGGCTAGGTTGATCTGGCTTGAATCTCTAAAAGGCTTCCTCTGTTTCTCTATTCAAGAATAGTTCTATGCTCTTGTTGTCTTGAGGTATCCAATCTGGAGTGATCACTCTGGTCAAAACTGACTTACCTCTAGGAGTCTGGGGTCCATGTCCTACATTTCCTTGTTCTAGGTCTCCTATCTCATTCTCATGAGTGATATTTCCAAACTCATCGGTCCTATCTAGTAGGTTGGTGACCACATACATGGTTCCTTCCTTATCAATATATGAACCCTCTTCGAACTTGACCACCGGGTGTTCAAGTCCAAAAGGTTGATCGCCTCAGGCCATCCTCATAGATGCGAGCACCTAATCAGTTGGTCCAAATATATTCTAGTTGTGTCTTATAGGGACCTTCCGATGTTTGTAGATGGGCAGTTCCTGAGCCACCTGCAGGTTTTCCCATGCTAAAAGACATTTCTGAATCACTTGTGTCCGAACTTAGTAACAGATGACCACTTAGTTGTTGTGCCCAAGACTTGGATGTATGGTTGACACTAGCCTCAGAAGATCTGATGCTTTGTTTATCCTTGCCTAAGTGTCTACCAGATCTCAGGTTCATAAGCTTTAGTCAAGAGTCCAAATTTTCCCTTTGGTATGGTTCAAAATTCTTTGGAGCCCCCTTGGTTCCCTAGTCCCACTTGAGGGTCAACTTCAAATTATCCTATCTCAAAATCAACGCGTTATTCTTGAAAAAAACAGTTGAGATCGTGTAGGATTTGAAACAAGCTTTCCAACGAGCTATAGAGCTCAAAAAATGGACTTTGGATGAAAAAGTTATGTCAAGTCAGGCTCCTGGGGGTCAAAACAGGCAAACAGGACCTTTTAGAGAAAATCGCGATGTTGTGAAATCAAGAGAATCGCGATTTTGTGAAATCAGAGAATCGCGATTTTGAGCACAAAATCGTGTTTTTGAAAATCGCGATTTTGAGCACAGAATCGTGTTTTTGAAAATCGCGATGTTGAGCACAAAATCGTGTTTTTTTTTTTTTTTTTTTTTTTGAAAATCGCGATTTGGAGGAGAGGATCGTGATTTCACAAAATCGTGGTTTACAGAATCGTGTTTTTTGACATGAAAATCGTGATTTGTGAGAATCGCGATTTTGAGCACAACCACAGAATCATGTTTTCTCAGAATTGTGTTTTTTGGTTGAAAATCGTGATTTGTGAGAATCGCGATTTTGAGCACAACCACAGAATCGTGTTTTTCACAAAATCGTGTTTTTGGCTGAAAATCGTGATTTGTAAGAATCGCGATTTTGAGCAAAACCACAGAATCGTGTTTTCTCAGAATCGTGTTTTTTGGCTGAAAATCGTGATTTGTGAGAATCGCGATTTTGAGCACAACCACAGAATCATGTTTTTGAGAATCACGATTTTGAGCAGAGAATCGTGTTTTTCACAAAATCGTGATTCTCAGAATCGTGTTTTTGACATGAAAATCGCGATTGCCAACAGAAAATCGTGTTTTCACAGAATCGTGGTTTGGCTGAAAATTGTGATTTGTGAGAATCGCGATTTTGAGCACAATCACAGAATCGCGATTCTGAGAATGACCACAGAATCGTGATTCTTTCAGCCAACTTTTAGGCGGGAAAACAGAAAATCGTGATTTTTCACAAAATTTTGAATTTTCACAGAATCACGATTTTCATCACAGAATCGCATTTTTTGGCAGGAAATTCAAATTTCTGAGCGCCGGCAATGGCGAGCTCCGTATGAGCAGAAAATCATGAAAAAATAAAGCGCTTGCTCTCCCTTGCACCTCCTAACTCCTTCCCACACAATAATGCATGAAAAATGGTATGAAAATGGTGAAAATGCACTAAAAAACAAGAAAGTTCTATGAAGAAGAAGATGGAAGATGGTGGAGATGATGATGATGAAGAAGATGAAGAAGAAAAATCAGAAAATGAACAAAAATGACAGTTTTTTTACCTTCCAACGTTGCAAATCTACGATCTTACCATCACAACACTCGTCCTCGAAGCTCTCTCCCTGGCAACGGCGCCAAAATTTGGTGTAGCTCAAGCGTAAGCACCACCTCCTTTACTTGTCAATCCTCGGAGACGTGAGGACCGGTATGAAGACCATGAGCAAGTGAAGGCACAAGTGCGTGAGTGAAAGCACACAAACATGCACACACATACACACACACGCGCACAAAGTAAGATCAAAGAGAGGAACAATGGAAAGCTTAGATTGCAAAAGAGTTCTCTTACAAAAGCTCTATTCTCCAACAAGCTAACCCCAAAAATGAGCTCTCTAGCTCTTTTTATAGTTTTTTGACTAGTTTTGGCCCTATCCAGACCTAGTGTCCGGCCTAGTTAAAAATTAGGTTCTAGGGCTTATTTGAGGGCTCAAACGGAGTCTAAAAATTATGAAAATTGGTAGGATGATAGTTCTAATACTCCTCAAGCTCAAGGACTCCTCGGCTTGAACAAAATGGAGTTATAAAAATCACTATATTTGTAGGGGATTCTTCTGAAAATTTGACATACACTTCTTGGAGCTCCCTACTTGCTCCCTTTCCTTGTGTGTCCACCTTTTGATGTGCTTCCATGCTTTGTCCTTGATTTTGAGCTTCAACACCTACCAATTTTCATATTTTTTAGATCTCGTTTGAGCCCTCAAATAAGCCCTGGAACCTAATTTTTAACTAGGTCGGACACTAGGTCTGGACAGGGCCAAAGCTAGTCAAAAACTATAAATAGAGCTAGAGAGCTCATTTTTGGGCTAGCTTCTTGTAGTTTTGAGCTTGTATGAGAACTGGGTTATAATAGAAGTAATTCCATTGTCCTACTCTCTTTGTTCTTGCCGTGTGTGCGCATGTGTGTGTTACAATGTGTGTGCATGTTGGTGTGCTTCTCACTCACACATTTGTGCCTTCACTTGCTCGAGGTCTTCATACCATCCTCATGTCTTCCTGGATTGACATTAAAGGAGGTGCTACTCATCACTGAGCTACACCAAATTTTGGCGTCGTTGCCGAGGATTTGAGCTTTGAGGACGAGCGTGTGATGGTAAGACGTAGAGAGGACGCATTGGAATGGTAAATAGTAGGTAATTTTCTTGTTTTTTCTCTATCTCCATCTCCACCTCCATCTCCATCTCCATCTCCACCTCCATCTCCATCTCCTTCTCCACTTCATATTCCCTCTTCCTTGTCATTCTCCTCATTTGCTTTGTGCGAGTTTGAGAGAGAGCAAGAGTGCATTGTAGTTTTGTGTGTTTTTGCATGTTTCTTGCAGGTTTCAGCATCATCACCATCTCCAGCAAGCTCAACAGGTACGAAATCTTTTTGCGCAAGCCCCGAGGCGTCGAGCTCGAGCTATCGTGACACACCGAAAAGTTGACCTAATCACGATTCTGAGTGCACCACGACACAGCGCAGGCTAAGAGCTCCTAGAATCACTAGCCTGATCAGGAAAATTCACCATATCCTGACCTATCGCGACACACCGAGGTATCGTGACACACCGAGGTATCGCGACACACCGAGGTATCGCGACACACCGAGGTATCATGACACTTCGACCTATCGCGACACTCCCAAGTATCGCGACACTTCCACCTAGCACGACACTCCCAAGTATCGCGACACACCGACCTATCGCAACACTTCCACCTATCGCGACACTCCCAAGTATCGTGACACACCGACCTATCGTGACACACTGACCCGACCTATCGCGACACTCCCGACCTATCGTGACACTTCCACCTATCGCGACACTCCCAACTATCACGACACACCGACCTATCGCGACACTTCCACCTATCGCAACACTCCCAAGTATCACGACACACCAACCCGACCTATCGCGACACTTCCACCTATCGCGACACTCCCACCTATCGCGACACTCCCAAGTATCGCAACACCCAGGCCTATCACGACACTTCCAACTATCGCGACACACCGACCCGACCTATCGTGATACACCGGCTTAACGCATGAAATTTTAGGGTGAAATTAATTGATTGAATTGAGGTACTTTTGGGCTTAATTTTGGACACATTGGGATGATATTAGAGCCTTAGAAGTGGGCAAAATACCTAAAAACCAGGGAGGAATTTCCTGAACCCTGAGAGCCTATTTTGACCCCTAAATGCTTGAATGGTCATAACTTCACCATACGAACTCCGATCGATGAGATATTGGTCTCATTGGAAAGCTTGTTGAGAATCCTACGTGGACCTTCACTGGTTTTTGTAAGAATCATACGTGAAGTTTTAGAACATGTATTTTTGAGTTGGCCTTTAGGTGGGACTAGGTGGTCATAAGCTTTTGGGGGTACAGTGAGTTACTCCAAGGGGGGCCTGTAATTGTTGATGTGTGTCTTTCAATCCATTGTGGTAAAGGAGCTGTATTAACTTGTGAACTTTTGCAGGAACATTGTGTGCACTCAAGGCATTCCAAGGCAAGATAGCAAGGGTGAGTACCAAGCTTGGGAGAAGGCTTCCTGGGCTGGTGTAGCAGTCTGAGCAACCAGAGGATTGAGGTTGGAAGTTCTCTCAACCCTCCTTGTCAATTCCTAGCTTAGGCTAGTACAACTTAGGTGTGGTGATTAATTAGAGCAACGCTAGGCATGAATCAAGTCCAAGAGAACTAATCAACTAAGCACAAGTATTAAGTAGAGCTTAAGTGCGAAAATTCTAAGGAACAAAAGTGAACTTGAATCGAGCAAATATCAAGTGCGAAAAACTATAGAAGAATGCGTGCACATGTGCATAGACATTGAGGATAATCTAGGCGAGGAGTTGGAGCTATCAAAAATCTACAAGGATTCAGATAGCTCTAGTAGCCTTATGCCGGGTCAATCCACATCCATTGAAGAACTTGCAGAAAAGGTAGCTCAAAAACTAGGTGTCTCTAGCAAACAAATCCCAAGATTTGCCCCAGTTAAGTGGTGCTATACTTGTGGAGGTGACCATATGGCAAGTGTACACTGCACAATAGAGCGAAGGTACACCAACCAGACCGCACAAGACTTCCCTTATAATAAACAAACTGTCAGGCAAAATTACCCTCAACCATATCCACAATAGGGTAGATACCAGAATCAGTACCCACCACAACAATACAGCAGACCACAACAACCTTATCAACCACCTTATCAAGGGCAACAGAGACCTCAACCAGTCCTTGCCCAGCAACCCCCTGCTCCAACCAATGTAATCCCAGTGAAATATGCATCTGCTGAAGAAAATTTGAACAGAGCCATAGTCCCAGTCACACCGTTGCTATCAGACAGTGATCCAAGTGACCATAGTTTTGACTCCACACATATTGACAGCCCACAGGCTTACTACATGCAGTCACCCGAGCATAACGAGCCATACTATTATGAGGACCCAAGTGAAAATAGTGGGGAGCCTCAGTATGCTAATGTCATGTACACAAACCCCAACTCTAGAACTCAACCTAGGCAGGTACGACTGCCATTTCCTAGAGGACCTTGCTTCAGATGTTAGGGAGATCACCTCATACGTGATTGTCCACTGCCCAAAGCGAAGATAAGTGAACTCGCATCTCAAAACCACTCTCACACTACCCCACCACCACCCTTTCCATCTCCCTCCAACCCATCACCTTCCATCCCCCAACTTTCTAATCCACCATACATAGCCCACCCACCACCCAGAGTAGGATCAGTCCTAGCCGATCCTACTCCTGAGGATCTAGACATGATGCTTAAAGCATATCAAGCCAGAATCCAAGAAGGGCCAAACGTGATAGATCATGACAAATGTTACCCTAGAGCCGATCTAGAGTTAGAGCGAACAAAGCTTTGTGCTAAGATGGTAGAATTGGCGCAAGCCATGTTTGAAGCCAGTCGCTTGTTCAATAGCCCTAGCTCCACTAGAACACCGTTGCATTTTGATGGTCTATTGGATAGGTTGGAAAGGTTACTTACAAAGTTTGGAAAAAGAGCCACCTCCCAGGCTAAGGAGGGGGCAAGTAATAGAATAAGCATTCCTCCCCAGGAAGCTTATGTACCCAACTCCACTGAACCCGACACCTCTTCTTCTTTGAATAGGTATTCACCAGAGTTCACAAGAGAGATTCAAGAAGAGAAGTGGACAAAGGAAAGTGAAGTCCCTCCTCCCATTGAACTGGTGGATGATGCACATGAGCAATTCCCACAGGAAATCCCTTCTATTTATGAAGAGCAGGAGAGTGCCCAATCTCATGAGAAATTAGATTTTGAGTCTAATTCCTTGCAAGAGTTACCACATTTCACAGGCCCGTGGGAAACTAAGTCAACATGCATGAGAGCGCCCACGACCATGATAAGAAACAAAGATTTGATCATACCTAGGAATACTGAGGTAGTAAAGAACACTAAAGTGCAGTGCAACCTCACTTTAGAAGAGCTACTCAAAGTTAAGCCAGAAGTGTGGAAACTGTGAAGAGATGGATAGGTATGTGCTTAAAGATGAAGAGGTGTTGCAAAATCCTTGATCTACACCAGCCAATTGAACTCTAGGAGTATATGGTGGGCCCTTTTAGCTTGCCAATGGATGTATTAGACACCTTATGTACCTTGGAAGATCACTCTCAAAAAGATAGATCAAAACAGATAAGTTGGAGTTAGCTCAGAGGTGAAAAACTTGCTATTTTGGTTCGTACACCTGTCCACTGCTTTGCATAATTCTCTGAGCACAGTAGCAATTAGCTTAATTCCTCTTGAGAAGTCTAGTTAACTTAAAGATCTAACTTTCAAGAGTAATCTCATAAAAAATAATGAACCACACACTCAGAATTATGTTTAGCAACTAATGACATCATCCCGATTTTCACGGGCTGCTATAGTTTGAAACCAGTGAGCAGAAAAATAAACATAACTCCATATTTAAGAATTCAATGATTATGAAAATTTGTATGCTTATACTAGACAGTAAGTTAAATCCAACAAGCTTTAAATCATTGAATTTGGGCAAGTATTCACTGAGAAACAGCTCTAACAAGATGAATAAAAAAGTCGGGTACTTGACAGAGAAGTGAAAATGATAGACAGGGTTGACTTCAACTGAAGATAACTGAAGATTGCGATACCCAAATGAAATGAAAATTGATGAGCATATAGTAGACTTATAGAGCTAACGTTACCAAGTTAAATCACTGAAAATGATGCACCAAGCTCAGAGAAACCATCTCTGCAATATGACTGAGAAAACTGAGAGATATGGCAGTGAGTAGTACACTTCACAAGAACATGGAAATATGAACCCAAAAGATAATGAAAATGAAAGTATATTGCTTGTACAATACAATGGACTTACTGATACATATGTGTGCCTTGGAATCACACCTTGATATGGCATAAAGCTCAGCTCTTGGAGGTCTTCACATAGTCCTCTCTAACCACGACTAAAACTGCCATCTATTTATAGTTGAGTTTGGGAGGCTAACTTCCCTCAATCACTCTCCAATCAATCAATGATTGATTTGATTCTCTACCTACCACAAATCACGAATTTGTGGCTCCTCTTTCCCTTTTTGATCAAGTGGACTCAACCACTTAAGATTCTTTCACTTTTACATTAAGTAAACTCTTCAAAAGTTACAAGAGGTAGTTCACAAGTGAACTTTACATAGTCTTTATTTTAAAGCTTCTTTTATGACTTTGTGGGACTCAAGCCAATACTTAGGCTTGTCATACACTTGCTCCAACAACTCCCCCTCAAGCCAAGTATTCTTGAGGTCTTCAATCTTCCAAGATTACCTGCAAGCCAATCATAGCCTTGAATTTGCAAAGCTTTGTACCATCCAATGCTTTGGTTAGAATATCTGCACGTTGTTGATGAGTGGACACATATGATATTTGAATCTCTTTGCTTAGAACCTTTTCTTGTACATAGTGATAATGAACTTCAATATGTTTAGTCCTTGCATGAAAAATAGGATTAGCAACGAAGTGAATAGAACTCATATTGTCACAAAAAATAGTTGGAGTTCCAAACTCCAATCCAAGATCTTTGAATAATGTCTTCATCCACATAGCTTCCTGAGTAGCTATGGCAAGACCTCTATATTCAGCTTCAGTAGAAGAGAGAGCAACTGTGGGTTGCTTGTTGGATGACCATGAAATAAGCTTTGAACCTGCAAAGGTAAGATAACTTGAAGTGCTCCTTCTATCTTCCTTGGAGCTAGCCCAATCTACATCAGAAAATAGCTTGAAACCTAAATCAGATACATAAGGATAATAAAGTCCTTCATTTATGGTTCCTTTGAGATACTTGAGAATCCTTTTGGCAGCATCCATATGTAGTTTCCTTGGTGTGTGCATAAATTGACTTAGCACACTCACACTGTAACATATATCTACTCTTGTCAATGTGGCATAGTTGAGACTACCCACTAGACTTTGATATGATGTGATGTCCTCTATGAGTTCACCTTCATGTGCTCTCAATTTGTGATTGACCTCCATTGGAGTACCTGCAATCTTACAATCTTGCATCTTGAATTTTGCCAACATGTCCTTAATGTACTTTCTTTGAGTCAGAAACAAACCATGATCTTTGTAGACAACTTCCAAGCCTAGGAAGTAGGTAAGTGAACCCAAATCACTTATCTTGAACTCTTCTCTCATATGATCTTTGATCTTCTTCATACCATCTGCATCATTTCCTATCAATATAATATCATCTACATATACACATAGGTAGATGATCTTAGAATTACTCTTTTTAATAAAGAGTGAAGGATCTGCCTTTCTTGGTTGAAAGCCTTTGTCCTGCAAGAATGAAACAAGCCTGAAATTCCAAGCTCTTGGAGCTTGCTTGAGACCATACAATGCTTTGTTAAGTTTACACACATAATCAGGATAAACTTGATTCTCAAAACCAGGTGGTTGTTCCATATATACCTCTTCTGTTATCCAACCATTCAAGAATGCATTCTTTACATCTAGTTGAAGTATCTTCCAATTCTTGGAAGAGGCAATACTAAGCAAAACCCTAATAGTAGGCATCTTTGCCACAGGAGAGAAGGTCTCTTCATAATCAATTCCCTGAGTTTGTGCAAAGCCTTTTGCTACAAGCCTTGCCTTATACCTGTTAATGGAACCATCAGAATTCTTCTTGAGTTTATAGACCCATCTTGAGCCTATTACCTTCATGGATGAAGTCTTGGGCACCAAATCCCAAGTGTTGTTTTCCTCAAGTGCTTCAATCTCTTCCTTCATTGCATGCTTCCATTCTATTTTTGCTTTGGCCTCTTCAAATGATGATGGCTCCTCTTGGTTTATGTCGTGTGCTATGTAGATAGAATGTTTAGTTACTAATGAGGTGTCAAACCCATACCTTTCTGGTTTTTTCTTTTCCCTCATAGATCTTCTTAGGCCATGATGTGATGATTCTGCCTCATGTCCAAGTTCCTGCAATTTTGCTTTACCTTTAGACTTCCATGCTTTGATCTTTTCCATGTGAGATTCTTCATCATCCTCCGAGGTGTCTTGTTCTTCAATATTTGGTTGTTCTCTACCAAGCTTTTGAAAATCTTCTTCAAGATCATATGGTAAATTGATCTTCCTACATGAATCTTCATACCATGAATTGTTTTCATAAAAAACTACATCTCTGCTTACCAAGAATCCTTTGTTGGTAGGGTTGTATAACCTGTAGCCCTTTTGATTGTTGTCATATCCAATAAATACACACCTTTCTGCTTTTGGATCCATCTTGCCTCTAACCATATAAGACATCCCATAGCTTGATAATAAAGAGAAGTGTCAAATGCATCACTCAAATCCTATCTCAATTGGTGTGGAAACTGGATTGCATTCCTCAAAGTCAAAATGTTGAAGTAGTTTTTCAACATACTTTGCTTGATGCATAACAATTCCCCCCTCAATGGATATAAACTGGATGCCAAGATAGTAGCTCAAAAGACCAAGATAAGTGACATCAAAAGTATGAAGCAAATCAGCCATAAGGATGTCAAGTTTTGCATCACATGACTCATTCAAGAGTATGTCATCAACATAAATAATAAGCACTGTAAGATCATCCTCATCTTTATGTACATAGAGTGTGCTTTAAATTGGACTACATGTGAAGCCAAGAGTAATCAAGTGCTTATGAATTCTCTCATACCATGCACGTGGAGCTTGGTTGAGAGCATACAAGGCTTTATGCAAGTAACAAACCATATGCTCTTTCCTTTTCATGGCAAATCCAGGGGGTTGCCTCACATAAACCTCTTCTTGCAAATCACCATTCAAGAAAGTTGTTTTTATGTCCACGATGTACTTTCCAATTTTGTTGGGCAGCCAATGCAACCAGCATATGAACGGTAGTCATGCATGAAGTAGGTGCAAACATTTCCTCATAGTCAATGCCATATTGTTGCATGTATCCTTTGGCAACCACTCTAGATTTTTAGCAATCAATGCTACTATATAACTTTCTCTTAATCTTGTAAACCCACTTTAAACCTATGACATTTTTTTCTTTTGGCAATTCACATAACTCCCAAGTACCATTCCTATATATGGAACCCATTTCTGATTGCATAGCACTCATCCAATGTGGATTGTCACATGCATCTTCAAAAGTAAGTGGCTCTTCATTACATGTTGTTGTAATAAGATAATAATCCACAAATTACTTGATGCATGGTGAGAGCTTGATCTTGTTCTACCAAGTAAAGGTGCACTCAATTTGTTGTCATGAAAATTTTGTTTCAACCACTTTGGCATACTTTGTGCACTCTTGATAGACATGCATTCATTTTGTAATACATCCGCAACATGCATATCATGCATGGGCTGAATTTCATGCTCAATTTCAGACATATTTTGATGCAAAATTTTAGCCATGTTTGGCTGGAAATTCTCTACAATTTGATCTCTATTTTACTAGAATTCTTCAACCCTTTGAGCCTTAGTTGGCTGGTCTACATGGCCATCAAGCCCACCACTTTGGAACAAATGCATGAGTGTATTGAACACATCTTGTGATCTAATTGTTGGATTTTTCTTGCATTCAAGTAGAGGGGAAGCTGAATTTTCAAAATTTACCACATCTAGACTCCCAATAGTTGTGTTCGTCAATGGATAGTACAAATGATATCCTTTGATTTTAGCATAACCAAAAAATATACATTTCTTTGCCTTTTCATCAAGTTTTTGATGTTGTTGTGATGGCAAACACACACTTATGACTAACCATAGGTTTATGTCCATTCCAAATCTCATAAGGAGTGATGTCTTTGAATGCTTTTGTAGGGTACTGATCCAACACATAATTTGCACCATGATTGCTTCCATCCAAAACTTGTCAGGAAGGTGCTTTCCTTTAACCATACGTCGTACCATTTCAAGAAATGGTACAGAGTACAAATTCAAATATAAAATGCACAAAGAATATGATAGAAAAAGAACTCTTCATTACAGACAACAAGTACAATTTGGTTGCAAAATATATGTTTTGTCTTTCAACGTCTACTCTACGTCTCTATCTCTACCTTGAAGAGACTCACAGAATACCCAAAAAACCCCAATAACTTCCTTAATCAATTACAAATGAACATGTTGCTTGGCAGTTGGTATTCTTGGAAAATTCTAAGGATACTAAAACTACAAAATTATAGTATTTGGATGATTTACAAAATTGGGTGTACTATCGATAGCAACCTAACTCTAGCACACATGGTGGACTTGAACCCACTGAATTATAGGTCACTTGTATCCAAAGATGGATTTTGGATTCTACCTAAATCATACAAAAACTCATAAAAAACTTCATGGAGTTGAGCAACTTCGGACTCTACTATTTCTCAAAATGATCTTCATTTGGATCGTCAATTAATTGCACTTTCCAAGCTTTTGCTTCTAGCTTAGCCTCTGAAAAATCATCAGACATATTTTCCAAAAATGCTTGAGAAGCCACATTTGCTTCTTTAGACCGTGTCCATAATTCTTGAATTTCCATATTCTTTTGCATTACTTCTACCACTTTATTACAATTCTATTTGAACCTATGTAAGTTGTGTTATTTGTGCTTCTTTAACAATTAAAATCTATGTATTTTTTGTAATAATCTACATAGCGTCTTGCGATTGAAGCTCTAATTCTTTTATTCCATTGAGTTTTTCCAAAGCAACTTGTAAATTATCTGATAAAGATACTACCTGATTTGATGGTGCATCCTTTTATTTCATCAATGTTGTAGCTTGATTTTGCAGATCATCTTGTCTGCTCGCACTTTCCTTAAATTGTCTTGAACCACCCAGATTTGTTCTATGGTATCCTAATGGTCCTCCGTAATTTCTCCAATATGAATTTCTAAATCATGGACTTTAGCTCTAAGTGCTTGAACCTACTCTTCTGAAATAGTAGCTCTGCCAGCCAATACATCTTACATTTTGATATTTTGTTGTTTCAATAGAAGCAGTTTTGCTTGCGTCTTCTCCATTGTAGTAGTTTTGGTATGCCTACTCTATTTATCCTTTTCCATATGTAGTGAACATAAGGTCAAAAGTCTCATCGCATCTGCTAGAGTACTCGATTGTATTTGATATTCTTTCATGAACCATGGGTAAACAATCGAGGAACATTGTATCATTGGAAGTTGTACTCTACCCAACTATGTTTTCTAAGGATTAGGACATCTACTAGTAAAAGCAGGGAAATGATTGTTCTTCATGGACTAACTTGTCTATGAGAACCTATCTGTTTCAGTTCATTGTGAAGATGGTTGGGTTTGATTCATCTGAGTGCATTGTGACTCGAGAACTTGTTATTGCTGCTATTGCTTCTCTTTTGCCATTGTGCATTGTTCAACTTCATCTTCTGTAGTTTTGCATTGTCTCTCAACTTCCTCAACTGCAACAAAATCTTCCCGTTGCTTCCTTTGAATCTCTGTTTGCATTGGCTCTTGCATCTGGCATATTTGTTGTTCTTGAACATGTCTTAGTGCCTCCTTGACTATGCTGACTCGAGCATGTTTCTCTCAATTCATTGGATCATTATCATATGGGATAGGGCATTTACCTTTCCTCTTAATCTCTCACATGAAAACTAATTTGTCCACTACCTCGAATTCTTGTCGATCAAGAAGAGGTCCTGCCATAATTAATCATGAAAATAGAACACTCATTTTTATGTCTAACTGTTGTACCTTCTTTGTTGGATGACATATTCATCATACCTTCTTTTTTAGGCATTGAAATATGATTTTGGCCCAACTGACTTGGCCATTTGCTACTACATTGTCGGATCATGCATGAATACCACCGAGCATATCAATTTCGGTTTTCAACGGTCTTATTGTGTGAATACATGCAGAGTGTTTCTTAGTGTGCTTTAGGTCCTTCAATGTGACACAAGTGTTGTGGAAAGTGTTCATTTATATCCTAATTGTCTATGCAGATGACAAACATCATTTTATTACATGCAAAATAAAGTGGAAATATAAAGAGATGAAAACCAAAACAGATATAACAAAGTATCTTTATGTAATTATAAGTGTAAGCTTTACAAGACATCCTTCAAGTTTGATTTTGATAAGGTAATAATATTCATGTGCAATGAAACTAATATAAGAAGCTCTATACAACTTATGAAAATACAAAAGTTTTAAGTTCTAAAGCTATAAGTTTTAATTTTCATATGTTGAAAAAGTCAAGGTAGAAGGTCTTGAAGGATTGCAGCTTCAATCTTGTGCATGCTCTCTCCACCTTCCTACTCATAATGCTCATAAATATCAGGTGCTCTTCAGTGTTTTGCAAGAAAAAGCATTAGAAAAAAAACCAAACATAAGCATTTTCATGATAATTTAAAACACTCATGTTCTTCACATTAAAAAGACATTCAGTTTTTACTTTTATGCTTAAAGATTTTTCATTTATATATACCTTTGCATACATACTTTTTTTATATATATTCATACACTTCATGCATTTTCACTCATTCATCTATGTTCATTTATTTATGTTTATGCATTTGTGTACTTACATTTTTACTAATATTCTTGCTTTCATACCTACATATATTTATTCATTTTCATGCACTCCTATTTATATATGCATTTACCTTTATGTACCCGCATACTCACACATTCTCGTATACTTATGCACGCATATGTACTCACTTTTGTTCATATGTATATTTATGCATGCACTTTTCTATTCTTACACATACTTTTATGTCTGTTTGCATACACGCAGATTTCTGCTTACTAACATTCATATTTATATATGCATGCAGTCTTATGAATTCATGTATACACCATACATGCATTCTCTTATACATATGTGTACATATTCATTTATACATTCTTACTTAGATGCATTCATATTTATGCTCATTTTTTTAGAGATATATACATTCATATGCATTTATTCATTCATATATGCATATGCATCTTATTTACACATGCATATCTCACATGCTCGTATACTCATGCATAATTATATTTTCATACATACATGCATTCATACACATGCACTCATGTACAAATGCGCTCACACACATGCATGCTCACATACATATGCATACACATGCATCTCACTTACTTACATATGCATGCATATGTTCATATACACATGCATTACTCTATACTCAAGCATATATATATATATATATATATATATATATATATATATATATATATATATATATATATATATATATATATATAACTTTCTCTTACTTGTATATACATGTATACACACTAATAATGATACATTCATTCACATGCATGCACTTATGCACATGTATGCATTTGTGTACACTTATGCACATGCATACATTTTATCCTCGTGCATATGCATACATTCATTTTATATAAATGCACATGCGTTCATTTTACATACACTGCATTCCACTTCGTTCATACATGCATAATTCTTTCTTACACAATCATGCTCTTTCATACATGTATTACTCATGCATATGCACTCTATAATCATGCTCATACACACATCATTCTCATGCATGCATAGATTCATGCATGTTCATGCTCGCACATGTACATATATCATGCATGCATAGATTCATGCATGTTCATGCTCGCACATGTACATATATACGTGCATTCATATGCATACATACATTTCTTAAAAACACGCATACATCTTAATTTACATACATACATACTCAAGCATTCATTCATTTACATATAGACATGCTTTCTAGCATACATACATGCATGCATTTACTTATTTGCTTACAAACATGCTATTCTAATTTTTCTTTCCTTTCTCTAAGTCATTATGCCATACATGAAAGTGTTAATGTGCATTTTTACTTTCATACTTCAAAATGTTATGTAATATAATATTCATTAAAATTCATGATGATTTAGATTCCACAATCAAAATTAATCAGTTAACTTGCACTTGCAAGATCACACACCCACAGACATGTAAAGATATGGATGCACACTTACACATTCAGTAGCATACACACATCTATGTGCATGCAACACAAACCCAAAGAAATGGGCTTATACACATAAAAGAGACATAGACACATGCATACATCAAAATATCTGCATGATCATAAGCAACGACAAAGAAATGTGTCACATAACTAAGATTCATGTATAATTAGTCACTTCTTAGAAATGATCACCGGATTCTATATACTCAACTCCAAGTTATTTAATAGAAAAAGTGTAGAAGTACACACTGCATATGGTGCAAAAAAATGCAAACACATTCAGAGCTTTAGAGCTTGTGTGAAGAAACCTTATCCAAGCTTGAATTTTAGTGCGAGAATTTTTTTCAAGCAAAATCATACAATATATAGGAACTGAAGGGAACCTGGACGATAGAATCCTTACATAATGACATACAAAAATTTGCTCACACACGTGTGAAATGACATTCAATGATAAGCACAATCATATGGAAATATTATTCACTTTAGAAAGTTAATCATGCAAACATCCATGGTAGGTATCACCGTAATCCAGACTCTTATTCTCTCTCTCTCTCTCATAGCATTATAGAGACTCCATGATTGATATGGTTTCATGTAGATCTACCTATGTCCGATAATGCAGACATAGTTTGTCATGCATCACTCTCGTCTTCGCTTGACTAGGGATAACACAAATCTATCACATGTAATTATACAAATAGCATCCCAAGATGTGCATCTCCATATAAAAGTTAATGCAGCAGGCCTCCAACTCAGCCCCTTTAGTAGTTGGAGGCAAGTTGAAGGTGTTTAAAGAAAGCTCCTAATCCATTCAGGTTAATTCTCATGTTTAAGGTAGTGGAAACTCACATAGATCTTTATCGCATACTCATTACAGAGGGTGATGATAAAAAAACAACCGAAAATATCACTTCCAATCACTACAATATCATTTTAGTGTAAATATGAACCTAGCACTACAGAAAAATGGTGTGACAAAAATCATAGCTGAGCAAAAGACAAAACTCCAGTAACAATGGTTTCTTCCAATTTTTGAGATCTCTAATACCTACCTTTTTGGCACTCATCCATCTTTCTCCAAGTGCCCTTAGACTGTGCTTACTCAATAAGCACCCGTTCACATTCAACTCATTGTGGAGGGCAGTGACTGAAAACAACAAAAAATAAATGAGTCTCTACATTTGGCAAACATTATATTCATTTATACTAATCAAGAGAATATGGAGAAAACTCTCTCTCTCTCTCTCTCTTTGTTTGGTCGTAACACTGCTCGACTCTGCTCATTTTCTGCTTCGATGTCCATGTATCTCTCTCTCTCTCACACACACACACACAACGTTTTCTTTGTGTGGAAATTCTCCTTTCTTCTTTGTGCCTAAGCACCAAACCTGCCCGAATCCAACTATGCGCTCTACTTTCCCCTCTCACTATGCACAACACCATACTTCTTTCTTACCATAGTTCTCAACTTATCTCTCTCTCTCTCTCTCGATATGCCTCTATGCGATCGTCTTCTTTTTCTCTGCCCTCTTCTGCACATAGTAGCATCAGGGCCTCTCTCTCTCTCTCAGTCTGCCTTTGTGCGATTTTCTTCTCTTTCTTTGTCGTCTTTTGCACATAGCAACAACATGGCCTCTCTCTCTCTGTCCAGCTTTCTCGCTCTCTGCATCTTCTTCTTCACCTACGGTTTTTGCATAGTAGTCGAACAGAACCCTCTCTCTCTCTTTGTCTCTCTCTCTCTCTTGATCTACCTCTGTGTGATCATCTTCTCTTTCTCTGCCATCTTCTGCACACAACAGCATCAGGGACTCTCTCTCTCTCTCTCTATCTACCTCTATGCGATCATCTTCTCTTTCTTTGTCATCTTTTGCACACAGCAACATCAGGGCCTCTCTCTCTCTAGATCTGCCTCTGTGTGATCATCTTCTCTTTCTTTGTCATCAACTTGCAGATACTGAAGAGAGAGGTAAATCAATTCAATAAAGCATATCAAAGAAGTTTTTAAGAGTTTACGATGACCAATTTGAAAAGAATTTTTTAATTTTTCTGAGTGCTGGTCAGAGTGATGAAATCCTTCCGACATTTTTCCCCACTAAACCTGCACATCGTCCTGATGGGCCAACCTACAAATCAGGTCAAAAAACAAACACAAGTATCAATTTGTCATAAATAGATGCTAATTATTTTTAAAACTTGGACACACACACACACACACACACACACACACATATATATATATATATATATATATATATATATATATATATATATATATATATATATATATATATATATATATATATATATATATATGTATATATATATATATTTCATGCAAGTTTATGAAAATTAAAACAAATTTAGAGAAATAGGGAGATGCAAGCTTCACATACATCTCATTATGTTTTCGTTTCTACAATCAGATAAGCAATCAAATGAATAAATGGTCAGCTTCATGGATCTTTCGTTCATTTGACCTATTCAATTTCGGCAAATCATCCTAAGCACTAGCATATACTAAGCACTATTAACTCAGATTATAGAATTGTACTTTGTTTCCCCCATTTATTTCATATAGTCCAACTCTCCATCAGATCTTATTGTTTCTTTTACTTTTTATTTTATTTTTCTTTTTTTTTTCTTTTTCTCTTCATCTCAACTAAGCTCTTTTGCTTTTTATTTTTTTATTTTCACAAATCGGCCTATGCCAAAATTGGGTGTGACTCATGGACTTGACCACCCTGCCAAGTTTGTTCCACTTGTCTGCCAACCTCACATAGTGCACGACACACAACATGAGCCCTATATGAAATCGATGTCAGTTCGTGGTTCTGACCACTTGGCCAAAGTGACTCCACCCACCTATCGACCCATATAGATGCATGAAAACGTATAGGTCAGGCTTATGATAGAACTAGCATCAACTCGTGGCCTTGATCACCCGATCAAGGTTGTTCCACCCGCCTACTAACCCATTGCAATGCACTAATAACAAAAGCACATACACATATCGCTCGCTTGAGCATGAACATTTTCTTAAATCATAATCTTTTTGGAGGTAGGATCTCGTAGGAAATAAATAGTAGGATTCAAAGAATCCCACTCACTAAGTATTCAAGCTAGTAGCATATACATGTACTTATTTTAAGCATACTATCACATCCCAATTTTTCATTCTCGAAAGTTTCTAGTGTGACAACTGAATCTATTCATATCATTTCCAGTCTTTCATACTTCACACGAATCCACAATAGATGTTTGCTATCTTGATCCTACTTATTTTTCTTAAATTTGTACAAATCTTAATATATTTATTTACATGCAAAAATGCAATCCATATATTCACAAAGGAAAACAGAATTTAAATTGGAAACGTTTCACTTGATTATACTTATCGTCAATATTCATCTGTATCGTTCTCATCCAAGAATTCTTCGTCTATCTCATAGTTATTGATATATTTAGATAGTGATATGTGTGAACACACTAAGATCGTCGGGGAACTTTTTTCCCTCTTTAGGAGGTTTTTTTCCCCCGGCTTGTACATATGCCTATAGCCCTAATGGGTTACTTATCTTTGTACATTATAGTGGTATACATTCAGTATTATGTGTTGTGTTCCAAGCTTCTTCTTCTTCCTTGTGTTGTTCATGTGCTTCTGCAAATGTCTAACTCCACAATTGGTATCAGAGCAGGTTGCCGCTTCATCTAGGGTGTCATCAATACCTCTCCAGTTGGAGTCTTGAAATCGCACAAATTTCGGTGAGCATTCTCAAGGTGTTTCAGAGATCAAAACTGCTTCGCTTTGTGGTGCCGAAATTGCGATCTCAGCTTGTTTCGGCCTCCAAATGCACTATTGTAGGGCTTATGTAGGCTACTTTGTCTTTTTGTTCCAAAGGTATATACCAGTTTTGGTTCGCCAATATAAGCATCTCGAAGTCTACTAGAAGTTTAGCAGAATTCGTATGGGCAATTCTGTTCAACTTTCTGAGATATAGGGAATTTTCTGCATCAAGGTATTTTAGTCACCAACCATGGCTGAAAGCAGTGATGTATTCCATCTATTGGTTGTTGAGGATAAGTTGGATGCTACCAACTACCCCTTATGGGCTTATATGATGCGACATGTATTCGTTGCAAAAGGACTGTGCAACATTGTGCAGGGCATTGAAAAACGTCCTATCACACCTGCAATTGTTACAACTGCAGGTGTTGAAGCTGATGCAAAAGGTGTCGAAGATGGTGATATTTTGTAGATTCCTATTCATGCTGCAGTTTTTGTTGCACCTACTATAGAGCAAATTTGTTGTGATGGCAGAGATGCCCAGGCACATGCATTGATAGCTTTTTTTGTCAAACATGCCATTATTCCTCACATTCACTCTTGCAACACAACTAAGGATGCTTAGGATACACTTACCACATTGTACGAGGCTAGGAATGAGGCTCGTATCGCTTGCCTCTGAAAACAGTTGGAGAGTGAGCACATGAATGAAGGCGATTCTATGGAAAGTTTTATGACAAAGATCAAGGATTTGAAGGAACAACTGATTTCTGCTGATGAAGTCCTTCCTGACAGTTCACTTGTACAGACTAGTCTGAATGGTCTTCTTGACTCATATCAGAGTTTTGCTTGTACTCTTTGTTTGATGATGAAAGGTAATCCAAATGCCTTAATATTTGAAGAGTTAGTTTCTGTTATATTGCAGGAAGATCAATCTAGGCAGAACATGTCTATTATGTGTGTTGCAGATCAAGCTTTCCTGGCTAGTCAGAAGGGCAAAGGAAAATGGAGCTCTTCAACTAGTAAGCAAAAATCTGCTAATTCTGCACAATCAAAGAAGGAAGACAAAGATGAGAAGAAATCAGAAAAGTAGAAATTGTTTTACAAATACTGTAAAGAAAATGATCATGTCATTGAGAACTATCCAAAACTGGTTGCTAAAGAGGCAAAGAAGAAAGAGGCCAGAATGGTTGTTGTAGAGGTCTCTACACCGAAAATAGAGTTTGCTAATGTTGTGCAGGATGAAGAATGGGTGTTTACTACTGTTTGCAGTTTTGACCCATCTTCTCATGAGTAATGCATGTCTCGAGTAGACTCAGATGTTTGGTACTTCGATAGTGGGGTGACCAAACATATTAGCTTGCAGTGCAGTTTCTTTTCTTCACTCGATCCTACCTCTACAGGGAATACTGTCACATGCACAAACAACTCCTCTTATCCTATCATGGGAGTTGGTAAGATCATTTTGACTACTGGTGATGGTAGTTCTTTCACTTTGTCAGATGCTTTATTTGTGCCAGGGATCAAGAAGAATTTGTTATCAGTTTTGGCTTTAGCCAAGATTGGCTTGGTTGTGAAATTTGTTGATGATAGATGTACAGTTCATGATCTATCAAATGGCAACGTGATTATTGTTTCTAGAATCTTATCTTGTGGGTTGTATAAGCTCATAGATTATGAAAAATCTATGAATGATTTAGCATGTGCAGTACATGATTCTTAGGCTATGTCAGATGCAAAGCTTTGGCATGCATGCTTTGGTCATCTGAATTTTACTAGTTTGCTACGCATGTAGAAATATTGCTCAAGCTTGAGGCACCTGGTAAACATGAATGTGAAGGCTATATTTTGGGCAAAACGCAGCGTTCCTCATTTCCAAAAGATGGTTCTGTTCAAGCTACGCAGAAATTGTAGCTTGTTCATAGTGATATCTCTGGTCATATGCAGACTCCCTCTTTTGGAAATTTTGTTTACTTAGTGACTTTGATTGATGATATTTCTAGGCATGCTTGGGTATATCCATTGAAAGCAAAGTTTGAAGTGTTTATGTGCTTCAAATAGTTTTTGGTTTTGGCTAAAAATCTATCAGCATGTAAATTGGACACCCTCCGTTCTGATCGAGGGGGAAAATATATGTCTTCTGACTTTAATGCATTCCTGGCTGAACGTGGGATAAAACATCAGTGTACAATGTTGTATGCACCTCAACAGAATGGAGTTGTTGAATGGAAGAACATGTCACTCATGAAGATGGCAAGGTGTATTGTCAAGAGTCAGGCTTTACCACAAGTTTCTGGCTTGAGGTTGTTATGTGTGCAACATATGTACTTAATAGGTTGTTGATATATTTAGGTAGTGATGTGTGTGAACACTCTAGGACCGCTAGGGCACTTTTTTCCCTCTTTAGGAGGTTTTTTTTCCCCCAGCTTGTATATATGCCTATTGCTCTAATGGGCTACTTATCTTTGTACATTCTCTAATAATACATTCAGTCTTGTGTGTTGTGCTCCAAGCTTCTTCTTCTTCCTTGTGCTGTTCGCGTGCTTCTGCAGACGTCTAACTCCAACAATTGGTATCAGAGCAGGTTGCCGCTTCATCTAGGACGTTATCAACACTCCTCCGGTTGTAGTCTCAGATTCGCATGAAATTTGGTGAGCATACTCAAGGTGTTTCAGAGATCAAAACATCTTCGCTGTGTGGTGTCGAAATCGCGATCTGAGCTCGTTTCGGCCTTCGAACGCACTATCGCAGTGCTTATGTAGGTTATTTTGTCTTTTTGTGCCAAAGGTATATATTTGTTTTGATTCGCCAGTATAAGCGTCTCAAAGTCTGCTACAGGTTTAGCAGAACTTGCCTGGGCAGTTCTGTTCAACTTTTTGAGATACACTCAATTTTTTGCATCAATGTATTTTAGTCACTGGCCATGGCTAAAAGTAGTGATGTATTCCGTATGTTGGCTGTTGAGGATAAGTTGGATGGTACCAACTACCCATTATGGGCTTATATGAAAACATGTATTGGTTGCAAAAGGACTGTGGAACATTGTGCACGGTGTTGAAAGACATCCTGTTACACCTGCGACTACAGGTACTACAAATATAGGTGCTGAAGCTAATGGAGATGGTGTCGAAGATGATATTCTGCAGATTCCTATTCGTGCTGTTGTTTTTGTTGCACCTACTACAAAGCAAATTTGTTGGGATGGAAGATCCTCAAGCACATGCATTGATAGCTTTGTCTATCAAACGTGCTATTATTCCTCACATTCGCTCTTGCAGAACAACAAAGGATGCTTGGGATACACTTACCACATTGTACCAGGCTAGGAATGAGGCTTGTGTTGCTTACCTCCGAAAACAGTTGGAGAGTGAGCACATGAATGAAGGTGATTCTATGGACATTTTTCTAACAAAGATCAAAGACTTGAAGGAACAATTGATTTATGCTGATGAGGTTATACCAGATAGCTCACTTGTGTAGACCGTTCTGAATGGTCTTCCTGATTCATATCAGAGTTTTGCTTCTACTCTTCGATTGATGATGAAAGGCAATCCAAATGCCTTGTCATTTGAGGAGTTAGTCTCTGTTCTGTTACAGGAAGATCAGTCCAGGCAGAATAGGTCCATTATGCGTGTTGGAGATCAAGCTTTCCTAGCTAGTCAGAAGGGCAAAGGAAAATGGAGCTCTTCTACTAGTAAGAAGAAGTCTGCAAATGCTACACATTCGAAGAACCAGGATAAAGATGAGAAGAAATCAAAAAAGCAGAAATTATTTTGCAAGTGTTGTAAAGGGAATGATCATATCATAAAGAACTTTCCAAAACTGGTTGCGAAAGAGGTAAAGAAAAAGGAGGCTGGAATGGTTGTTGTAGAAGCCTCTACACCAAAAATAGATTCTGCTAACCTTGTGCAGGAAGAAGAATGGGCGTTTACTACTATTTGCAGTTTTGATCCATCTTCTCATGAGCACTGCATGTCTGCAGTGGACTCAGATGTTTGGTACTTTGATAGTGGGGTGACCAAACATATTGCCTCGCAGCATAATTTCTTCTCTTCACTCGATCCTGCCCCTACAAGGAATATTGTCACATGCCCCAACAAATCCTCTTATCTTGTTATGGGATTTGGTAAGATCATTCTGACTTCTACTGATGGTAGTTCTTTCACCTTGTCAGATGCTTTATTTGTGCCAAGGATCAAGAAGAATCTGTTATCAATTTCTGCATTAGCCAAGATTGGCTTGGTTGTGAAATTTGTTGATGACAGATGTACAGTTCATGATCTGTCAAATGGCGATGTTATTATTGCTTCTGGCATTTTATGTCATGGGCTGTATATGCTCATAGACTATGAAATATCTGTAAATGATTCGGCATGTGCAGTTCATGATTCTCATGCTAAGTTAGATGCAAAGCTTTGGCATGCACGCTTTGGTCATCTGAATTTTGCTAGTTTGCTACGCCTGCAGAAATCTGATATGATGTCTTCTTTGCCCAAGCTTGAGGCACCTGGAAAACATGTATGTGAAGGCTGTATTTTGGGCAAAACGCAGCGTTCCTCCTTTACAAAAGATGGTTCAGTTCGGGCTACGCAAAAATTGCAGCTTGTACATAGTGATGTCTGTGGTCCTATGTAGACACCTTCTTTTGGAAACTATCTTTACTTTGTGACTTTCATTGATGATTTTTCCAGGCATGCACGGGTATATCCATTGAAGGAAAAGTCCGAAGTGTTTTTGTGCTTCAAACAGTTTTTTGTTTTGGCTGAAAATATGTCAGGATGTAAAATGGGATCCCTCCGTTCTGATCGAGGGGGGGAATATATGTCTTTTGATTTTAATGCATTTCTGGCTGAACGTGGGATAAAACACCAATGTACAGTGCCGTATACACCTCAACAGAATGGAGTTGTTGAACAGAAGAATATGTCACTCATGGAGATGGCGAGGTGTATGGTCAAGAGTCAGGCTTTACCACATAGTTTCTGGCTTGAGGTTGTCATGTGTGCAACATACGTACTTAACAAGTGTCCCACTAAAGCGCTATAGTCTATCACTCCATATGAGGCTTGGTATGATGGCAAGCCATCTGTTACTCATGTGGGGGTTTTTGCTTGTTTGGCATATGCACTAGTGCCTGAACAACATCGCAGAAAATTGGATGATAAGGCAGTAAAATGTATTTTTGTTGCGTACAGTTCTGAAAGTAAAGGCTATCGTCTGTATCATCCACAGACTAAACGCATTCTGGTTAGCCGTGATGTTGTTTTTGTGGAAGATGCTATTCAGCCATTGCTTTCATGTACTAAGGAGAAATCTCTTAGCTCCAAAGACATGTATGATACTTTGATGCCTCTTTTTACAAGTGGACAATCTACTGCTGGTCTTAATGAGGCAACTTCTCAACCTTTGCAGGTTTCATGTAATAATGTAGATCATCCCATTTCTGATGTAGATTTACATGATGCACTTGTTGATGAGAGAGCTGATATTGAGGAGGCAAAAACTATGCCAAAATGGTTGGTGCAGACTTTGCGTGACAGCAAATTAGATGCACCTTTGTCATATCGTACTCGTTCAGGCTCTCATAGTGCCTCCTTTGCATCAGATTGCTATGCTATAGCTGCATCTACTCTCTGTGATGAGAATGAGCCTGTTTCTTTTGATGAAGCACAAAATTCAGAAAATTGGATGGCTGCTATGGAATTTGAATATGATGCTATAATGAAGAATGGTACTTGGTCTTTATGTGACTTGCCTCTTGGCAAGAAAGCCATTGGTACTAAGTGGGTATACAAGCTGAAGCATAAACCTGATGGTACAGTTGATAGGTATAAAGCTAGGCTTGTTGCAAAGGGTTATGCACAGGAAAGAGGCATTGATTTTGATGAGACCTTTGCACCCACATGTCCTATGACTATTGTTTGGAGCATCTATGCACTTGCAGCCCATCATGGTTGGAATGTACATCACTTGGACATTAAAACTGCATTTCTGAATGGTGACTTGCATGAAGAAGCGTACGTTTTTCATCCCCATGGTTTTGTGCAGAAAGGGAATGAAAACCAAGTGTGCAGGTTAAAAAAGGCATTATATGGTTTAAAGCAAGCACCACATGCTTGGTATGAGAAGATACATGCCTATCTGATTGCACATGGTTTTGTGAACAATCCAACTGAAAGCACCTTATATGTTAAGCGTGCTAATGATGTGCTTCTGATCATTGTTGTCTATGTTGATGACATGCTGCTCACTGGTCCTATTGAGAAGCATATTGCTGATTTTAAGGCTGATTTGCATGCCTCATTTGAGATGTCTGATTTGGGGCATTTGCATCACTATTTGGGCATTCAGTTTATGCAAGTTGATGGTGGATTGGCTTTGTGTCAAACAAAATATATTGACACATTATTGCAGCGATTTGGCCTTGAAGACTGTAAGCCTATTGCCACTCCTATGGAGACAGGTTTACAATTGAGTCTTCATGATGCTAGAGATGCATTTGATGCTGTCCTCTATCAGCAGGCTGTTGGATGCCTGCTTTACTTATGCATTACTCGGCCAGATATTCAGTTTGCTATCTCACAGATGAGCAGGTTTATGCATTGCCCAGGTGTCAAGCATTGGCAGGCGGTTAAGCGCATCTTTCGCTACTTGAGTGGTACTCGGCTACTTGGGTTGTTTTATCCCAAGGGGGGATCACTATTGCCAGATTTGCATGCTTTTTTTGACTCAGACTGGGCTGGTTCCTATGACACTCGTGTGTCCACTAGTGGCTTTTGCTTCATGCTTGGTAGCTCATGTATATCTTGGTTGAGCAAGAAGCAGCCTGCTATGGCCACTTCTAGTTGTGAGGCTTAGTATAGGGCAGCTCTCACAGCTACTGTTGAGTGTGTGTGGCTCAGACGCCTTATGGCTGATTTGGGTGTTGGTCAGTCCTCTACCACCACCACCTTCACTGACACTCAGAGTGCATTGGCAGTTGCGAGGAACCCTGTGTTCCATGCTCGCACTAAGCACATTAAGGTGCATTATCATTATGTCAGGGAGAGGTTCTCTGCTGGGGAGATCAGCTTGGCATATGTGCCCATGCACAAGAACATTGCAGACCTTTTCACGAAGGCTCTGCCTAGGGAGAAGTTTGAAGCTTTCCGCAAAGCTTTGGGCTTACTTCCTTTCGTGAAGTGATTTCCACATTGCTTGGCACTTCCTTATACATGAGTGCCAACTCCTTGTTCACCGCATCACTCCCAGGGGGGATTTGTTGATAGATTTAGGTAGTGATGTGCATGAACACTCTAGGACCACCGGGGCACTTTTTTCCCTCTTTAGGAGGTTTTTTCCCCCCGGCTTTTATATATGCTTCATGCTTGATGCTTGGTAGCTCATGCATATCTTGGTTGACCAATAAGCAGCCTACTATGGCCACTCCCAATTGTGAGGCTGAGTATAGGGTAGCTTTCATAGTGACTGTTGAGTGTGTGTAGCTCAGATGCCTTATGGTTGATTTGAGTGTTGGTGAGTCTTCTTCCACCACCATCTTCACTGACAGTCAAAGCGCATTGACAGTTGCAATGAACCCTATGTTCCACGCTCGCATTAAGCACATTGAGGTGCATTATCATTATGTCAGGGACACGTTCTCTGCTGGAGAGATCATCTTGGCATATGTGCCCACGTAGGAGAACATTGTAGACCTTTTCACAAAGGCTCTACCTCAGGAGAAGTTTGAAGCTTTCCACAAATCTTTGGGATTACTTCCTTTTCTAGATTGATTCCACATAGCTTGGCACTTCCTTATACATGAGTGCTAGCTCCTTGTTCACCGCATCACTCCTAGGGGGAATTTGTTGATATATTTAGGTAGTGATGTGTGTAAACTTACTAGGACCACCGAGGTACTTTTTTCCCTCTTTAGGAGGTTTTTTCCCCCCGATTTGTACCTACGCTTATAGCCCTAATGTGTTACTTATCTTTGTACATTCTAGTGGTATACATTCAGTATTATGTGTTGTGCTCCAAGCTTCTTCTTCTTCCTTGTGTTGTTCATGATCTTCTACAGACATCTAACTCCAACAATAGTCACTGCTTGCTCTTCATTTGAATAGCTTAATTCTCTTTCCTAGAATTCAGTTCCTTAGGGGAGTGCCATCTAACTCTTGTAAAGCATAGGTACCTGTAGAAAAAATAGAAACAACAATGTAAGGACCGCACCATTGTCTAGTTAATTTTCATTGTGCATTGTATTGGGTTTCAAAGGTACTGTCATAAAAGAGTTCCCGATCCCCACACTCTATTGATCATGGCCTAAGTCGATGTCTCTTATCGAAATCAATTTTATTTTTCAAATGTGATTCTTTTGATTTTTTAACAGCTTACTTTATATTTTCATTCCCTTGTTCTAAGTGTTTAATTCTTAAAGTCAATAAATCTTCTTGTGACAAGTTGTCTTCCCAATCTAAGCTCATCCAGTTTACTATTTGAGTATGTATAGGAAAAATCAGCTTTTGACAATAGAGTTCAATTGGCATAAAGCCAGTTGTTCTTGTGTATGTTATCCGATTGGCCCATAAAGCAAATGGTAGATATCTTGGCCATTGCCTGATATCTCCATGTCACGCTTTCGAGATCACCTTCACTATGGAAGGATGACCTCGCTCAATCTTTCCATTCGCTTCTAGGTTGTAGGTTGTCATGATGGACAAGCAAATCCCATGGTGATCAAAGAACTCTCTTGCCTCTCTAGCATGTAGCTCACCTCGATCCGCTACTGCTTTCTCAACACTGAATTTGGATATCACTTCTTCTAAAAGGAATAGGCATACATTATGAGTAGTATTAGACCAAAGTGCCCTACCTTCTACATGATTTTTTAAGTCTTCACATGAAAGTACTATATACCTCATACCATTGCTGGTTTTAGGCATAGTCACAAGGTCAACTACCCACTTCTTGCTTGTTGTACGGACAATCTTGAGCCATGTGGTTCATGTATTTTCTCTCAAAAGTTCAGTAGGGTGTCCTTGGGGTTGAGCCATGATTGGGAAAACATAAGCCATGTGGTCTCCTGCACAGTTGTAACATTGTTTCATTGAAAGCATCCTAGGGTTATGCTTATTTGCAACTCCTAACTTCTGGGCCACTTTTTTTGCCAATTCTTCTATTGATGTAGATGGTTCAGAGGTGAAACTTGTAGCACTATTCGAGCCTTTATAGATCTTAGAAAGCTCTAACTCTTCACCCAAGCTATCCTCTATGTCTATGCACATCTGCACACTCTGTTCTATGGATCTAGGCTCTTTCAAGTACACATATGATCTTAACTTGGCACTTAGTAAGCCATCTAAAAACAAGGCCACTTGTTTGGTAGGTGTGGGTAGTTCTGGAATACGACATTTTTCTATGTATTGTCTAGATCTTCTTCTTACTAGTCTAATAGTTTCTTGGGGTGTCTACTTGAAGCTATGTATCAATAATGAAGTATTGTGTCTGGTGCCACTTTTGGAGAATTCAGTAATGAATGCTTCTAGCAATTGGTCTATATTCTTGAATTGACCTTGGTGTAGTGGTTGAAACCAAGTTAAGGCAGTGTTCTTGAGAGTTAGATCAAAGGCATTGTACTGAGTGAATAGGTCCTCAACCTGTTCAGCTCTTAACACTTGTCTAAAACTTTTCTACATGATAATAAGGATCTCTAGTTCCATTGTAGTAATTCTTCATGGACTTAACTAGTTGGGTAGACCTCAAGATTCTAGGGTTTTCTCTAGGCCTAGGCAAGGGAAACTCATCCATGCCTCTTTGATGTCTCAAATTTCTATGTCTCTCCTGATCTATTCTTTCCACATCTAATCCTGATCACCCTCTTCCTAAGGGATTTGCATAGCTCACTTCAGGTCTCTCTCTAGCTCTTTCCCTCAAGGTTTCATGAGCTTGAGATGATCCTGCTCCTTGGAGGCCTTGGGAAACATTAGATCTTGGTGGAGGGAAAATCAATTCGCCTTTCCAAGTGTATGCATGCCTTCCATGATCTATTATCAAGAACATTCTCCCCGATGTTTAATCCAGATAGACAACTTTGTCTGGTGTCTCAAGATCTTTGAACTCGAAGATAGTGACTCCACTTATTTTGATAAGTTGATTTGGCTTGAGTCTCCAAAAAGCTTCCTCTGTTTCTCTGTTCAAGAATAGTTCTATGATTTTTTTGTCTTGGGGAACCCACTCTAGGTTGATTACTCTGGTCAAGATAGATTTGCCTCGAGGAGTCTTGGGTTCTAGTCCTAAATCTCCTTTCTCTAGGTCTCCTATCTCATTCTCGAGAATGACAATTTTGAACTCATCTATCGTATCTGGTAAACTGGTAACCACGTACATGGTTCCTTGCTCATCAATATATGAACCCTCTTTGAATTTCATTGTTGACAGTTGGATGTTCAAGTCCGAAGGGATGATCAAGATTCTTTGAGTTGGACAACTGATCGCCTCATACCATCCTCATAGATGCATGCACCCAATTGATTGGTCCTAATATATTTTGATTACTTTCATAGGGACCTTCTGGTGTCTGTAAATAGACAATGCTTGAGCTACTTGCAGGTCTCTCCATGCTAAAAGAAATTTTTGAATCACTTGTTTCCAAACTTAGCACATAGGGATAATCACTAAGTTGTTGTGCCCATGACCTAGCTGTGTGATTGACACTAGCTTCACATGATCTGATGCTTTGTCTATCCTGGCCTAGGTGTCTACGTGATCAAAGGTTCATAATCTTTGTCTACTAGTCCCAATTTTCCCAAGTACAACCATGTTGTAATGTTCTTTTGAATCAGTTACTTGTTCTTGTATACATTTCTCTCGTGTAATCTTGTCTGACAAATATCTTCATTAGGAATACTTGTGTTTTATTGCACTTTGAGATGTGATCTATCCACTTAAGTCTTTTTTCCTTTAGGGTTTGTCACAACAATATCCTAACTTACTCTTGAACTTGAGTAATTAGGGTTTCTTGGACTTGATTAGTGCCTAGCATCACCCTAATTAATCACTACCACTAACCACACTTAGCCTATACTAGAAAATGATTGAGGGGGCTAAGAGTTCTTCCAACCTTGACTCTGGTGCTCTGAAAAGCACTCTGATGTCCAATAAGCATGCTCCTCAAACCTTGCTTTGTTATGCACTTTACTTTCTCTAGACACCCTTGAATGGCTAGTTTAGATCAAGCTTTAACTCTAATTTATTTGACATACAATTTT
This sequence comes from Ceratopteris richardii, assembly GCA_020310875.1. NCBI lineage: Eukaryota > Viridiplantae > Streptophyta > Polypodiopsida > Polypodiales > Pteridaceae > Ceratopteris > Ceratopteris richardii. The sequence goes on from CM035427.1 coordinate 18,807,870, forward strand.
GATTCATGCATTTTTTAAAGACCCATTTTCCCCCTTGTATTGGTGAAAAATCCTTTGGATCTTCTCGACGAACTCTAGAGCTCAAAAAAACAGATTTTAAGGCATCCATGATTGTTTGAAAATGTCATGATTGTCTGAGAGAATCACGATGTTATGCGAAAATCAGGTTGTTGTGACAACTAGTGGCTCGTGATTTTGTGAGATCCAAACAATTGCAATGTTGAGAGAACCAAATAATCATGATTTTATGAGAGCTATACAATCATGATGCTGTGAGATAATCACAATTGCAGGAAACTAGAGAATCGTGATTTTTGAAAGTCACACAATTGTGATGCTATGAGACAATCGTGATGTTGAGACAACCAGAGAATCGTAATTTTGTGAATGATGCTGAGAGACAATCGTGATTTTGAGACAACTAGAGAATTACAATTTTATGAAAGTCAAACAATCATGATGCCATGAGACAATCATGATGTTGTGACAACCAAAGAATCATGATTTTGTGAAAGTCAGAGATTCATGATGCTATGAGACAATTGTGATGTTGAGACAACCAGAGAATTACGTTTTTGTGAAAGTCACACAATCGTGATGTTGTGAGACACCCAAAGAATCGAGATTTTCTGAGAGATTCTAGGCAGGAACTTCCAATACTGAGGTGATATTGATGCTCTCAAAAAATTTGAAATTTTCACAAGTCGTGATTTTTTCCACAAAATCATGATTTTTGAAAGTTTTGGTAGGAACTTCGAAATTGAGCATCAAGGCCTGTGTGTCATGCAGAGGATCACAAAAAACTTAGAGACTTGCACACACAAACTCGCTCTCTCTCTCTCTCTCACTCACACATAGCCATGAATGAAAAATGTGGTAAAAATAGGGAATATACAATCAAAAATGAAAAAAATCAATGAAGATCAAGATGGGAGAAGATGGTGATGAAGGTGGAAGAATAAGTCAAAAAATTAATAGAAAAATGACTATTTTTTTACTGCAAATATATGATCTTACTATCACAACACTTGTCCTCGAGCAATGCTCCCCCGGCAATGGCACCAAAATTTGGTGTAGCCCAAGCGTGAGCACCACCTCCTTTACTTTTCAATCCATCGAAACGTGAGGAGGATATGAAGATCATGAGCAATAGTGGAAAACAAATGTGAGTGACAAGCACCTACATGTGCACACACACATGTTGGAGTTAGATGTCTATGGAAGCACGCAAACAACACAAGGAAGAAGAAGAAGCTTGGAGCACAACACACAATATTGAATGTATTACCACTAGAATTTACAAAGATAAGTAACCCGTTAGGGCAATAGGTGTATATAGAAGCTCGCGAAAAAACCTCCTAAAGAGGGAAAAAAGTGCCCCGATGGTCCTAGTGTGTTCACACACATCACTACCTAAATATATCAACAAATCCCCCTTAGGAGTGATGCGGTGAACAAGAAGCTGGCACTCATGTATAAAGAAGTTCCAAGCTATGTGGAAATCACTCCACAAAAGGAAGTAAGCCCAAAGCTTTGCGAAAAGCTTCAAACTTCTCCCTAGGCAGAGCCGTTGTGAAAAGGTCTACAATGTTCGCTTGCGTGGGCACATATGTCAAGCTGATGTCTCCAACAGAGAACCTCTTCCTAACATAATGATAATGAAGCTCAATGTGCTTAGTGCCAGCATGGAACACAGGGTTCCTCACAGTTGCCAATGCACTCTGACTGTCAGTGAAGATGCTGGTGGAAGAAGACTGACCAACACCCAAATCAGCCATTAGGTGTTTGAGCCACACACACTCAGTAGTTGCTATGAAAGTTTCCCTATACTCAACCTCACAACTGGAAGTGGCCACAGTAGGATGCTTCTTGGTCAAGCAAGATATACATGAGCTACCAAGCATGAAGCAAAAGCCACTAGTGGACACACAAGTTTCATAGCAACTAGCCCAATCACTATCAGAAAAAGCATGCAAATCAGGTGGTAGTGATCCCCCTTGGGATAAAACAATCCAAGTATCCGGGTGCCACACAAGTAGCGAAATATGTGCTTAACTGCTTGTCAATGCTTGAGACCTCGGCAATGCATAAACCTGCTCATTTGTGAGACAACAAACTGAATATCTAGCCAAGTAATTCGTAAGTAAATCAAGCATCCAACAGCTTGTTGATAGAGAACAACATCAAATGCATCTCCAGCATCATGAAGACTCAATCGTAAACCTGTCTCCATAGGAGTGGCAATACGCTTACAATCTTCAAGGCCAAAACGCTGCAATAATGTGTCAATATATTTTGTTTGACACAAAGCCATTCCTCAAACTGAATGCCCAAATAATGATGCAAATGCCCCAAATCAGACATCTCAAATGAGGCATGCAAATCAGCCTTAAAATCAGCAATATTCTTGTCATGAGGACCAGTGAGCAGCATATGATCAACATACACAAAAATGATCAAAAGCACATCATTAGCATGCTTAACATATAGGGATCTCTCAGTTGGACTGTTCTCAAAACCATGTGCAATCAGACAGGCATGTATCTTTTCATACCAAGCATGTGGTGCTTGCTTTAAACCATATAATGCCTTCTTTAACCTACACACCTAGTTTTCATGCCCTTTCTCCATAAAGCCACAGGGCTAAAAAACACACACTTCTTCATGCAAGTCACCATTCAAAAATGTTGTTTTAATGTCCAACTGATGTACATTCCAACCATGATGAGCTGCAAGTGCAGAGATGCTACGAACAGTAGTCATTCGACATGTAGGTGCGAAGGTCTCATCAAAATCAGTGCCTCTTTCCTGTGCATAACCCTTTGCAACAAGCCTAGCCTTATACCTATCAAATGTTCCATCAGGCTTACACTTCAGCTTGTATAGCCACTTAGTGTCAATGGCCTTCTTGCCAGGAGGCAAGTCACATAAAGACCACATACCATTCTTCATTATAACATAATATTCAAATTGCATAGTAGCCATCCAATTTCCTAAATTTTGAGCTTCATAAAACGAAATAGGCTCATTCTTATCATAGAGACTAGATGCAGCCATAGTATAGCAATCTGATGCAAAAGAGGCACTATGAGAGCCTAAAAAAGTATGATATGATAGAGGTGCATCTAATTTGTTGTCACGCAAAGTCTGCACCAACCATTTTGGCATAGTTTTTGCCTGTTCAATATCAACTCTCTCATCAACAAGTGCATCATGTAAATTTGCATCAGAAATGGAATGACCTACATCATCACATGAAACCTACAAAGGTTGAGAATTTGTCTCATTAGGACCAACATTAGACTATCCACCTGTAAAAAGAGGTAGCAGAGTACCATACATGTCTTTGGAGCTAACAGATGTCTCCTTCGTACATGAAAGTAAGGGTTGAATAGCATCTTCCATAAAAACAACATCACAGCTAACCAAAATGTGTTTGGTCTATGGATGATACAAATGATAGCCTTTTCTTTTAAAACTATACCCAACAAAAATACATTTCACTTCTTTATCATCCAATTTTCTGTGATGTTGTTCAGGCACTAATGCGTATGCTAGACAACCAAAAACGTGTAGATGAGCAATAGATGGCTTGTGACCATGCCAAGCCTCATATGGAGTGATCACCAATGCTTTAGTGGGACCCCTATTAAGTACATATGCTACACACATAACAACTTCAAGCTAGAACTATAAGGTAAAGCTTGACTCTTGACCATACACCTCGCTATCTCCATGAGTGACATGCTCTTCCATTCAGCAACTCCATTTTGTTGAGGTATATACAACATTGTACACTGATGTTTATCCCACCTTCAGCCAGAAATGCATTAAAGTCAGAAGACATATATTCTGCCCCTCGATTAGAATCGAGGGTGCCCATTTTACATATTAATAGATTTTCAGCCAAAACCAAAAACTGTTTGAGGCACATAAACACTTCAGAATTTTCCTTCAATGGATATACCCATGCATGCCTAGAAAAATCATCCATGAAAGTCAAGAAGTAAAGGTAGTTTCCAAAAGAGGTTGTCTACATAGTACCATAAACATCATTGTAAACAAGCTGTAGTTTCTGAGTAGCTCGAACTCAACCATCTTTTGGAAAGGAGGAATGCTGCATTTTGCCCAAAATACAACCTTCACAGACATGTTTATTGGGTGCCTCAAGTTTGGGCAAAGAGGACATCATTTCAAATTTCTCTAGGCATAGCAAACTAGCAAAATTCAGATGACCAAAGCGTGCATGCCAAAGCTTTGCATCTGACATAGCCTGAGAATCATGTACTGCACATACTGAATCATTCACAGATCTTTCATAGTCTATGAGCTTATACAACCCATGACATAAAATGCCAGAATCAATAATCACATTTCCATTTGATAAATCATGAACTGTACATCTGTCATCAACAAATTTCACAAGCAAGCCAATCTTGGCTAAAGCCGAAACTGATAACAGATTCTTCTTGATCCCTGGCACAAATAAAGCATCTAAAAATGTAAATGGGTCAAGTAGATCAACCTCTTGAAGGGAAATTAAAAAACAATTAGTCACATTTGGGTATAAATCTTTAATATAGGTACTAAATGCAATAGAAATATTCTAAAAGGGAGGCCTATTTGCTCAAGAAGGGAAAATAGTGTGACTAATAAGAGTTTCCGGCAACCACGAAGTGCATGAACACAAAGTAAACAAATTTGGAGAATTAAAGTCCCAAAAGAGAAATTCAAGTTGATTCAATACCGCTTGATGAATCTTCAACAAACTTATGTTGAAGCTTTAAAACAAAAGCCAAAGGCAGAACCTCCAAAGCCACTAGGGATCCTCATTTGTATCATGATAGTCCTCAAGCACCTAAAGTGAGTATGAAAATTAGGTCCACATTCTAAGGCCCTCCATATGATGCATGATGACTTCCTAGAATGAGCATGAATGTAGTATATTTGTACTAGTGAGGAAACATGTCAAATTATGTATAAGGCCCACTCATGCTTCCACTTAGGAAACCCTAATCCCATTGGAATGTCCTTTGCCTTGTAAAACGTTGTTCTTTCTCTTCTTTTTTTTCTTTCACTTTTTGTTTTCTTCTTTTTTTTCTTTCACTTTTTGTTTTCTTCTTTTTCACACAAGCACTAGTATGGAATCAACATACAAATGTGCATGACGAATGAGTTTTAATGTGTGTTTTTTCCCTTTGCAACAAAGTATTGTGGTGAACCCATCTCCACTCTACTTGAGTCCAGGAAGAATGATCACATAAAGGGCTTATGGAATGATGGTGAATATATGTTTCTGATGAAATGATGAATGGACAAATAAAAAAATTGTTTCAGTTCAATTTAGTACAATTACATTCTAAAAGAGCGATATCATTTTGAGCGACTATAGGATGTGGTCAGTACTCCCACTTGCCATTGATAAGATCCAAGCTACCCCCACTTGCCATTGATAAGATCCAAGCTCCAAAGATGTACTGAGTTCATGAAATCTCTGGGAATTGAGGATGGGTGCATATTTGCTAAGATCTTAAACCTAGAAGGAGCCTTTGTGGATGTCAAGGTAACACACAAGATTGTACGAGAGCCCCTTAGCTTGAATGTGGATGAGTGGCCATGGATCAAGACGTACTACCATGAGTTAAAGGAAGTAAGAGCACTGAAAAATGAGGTGAACTTGATAAGAGATTCGGCATAGATCATGATTTTAGAGTAGAAATAGCCCTATGGAACCAACACTTCAACTTCCCAAAGGCCCATAAACACATAAGTCCCTAGAAGACAATTCTTCACTGTATGCCATATGGTATGGAAAACAAACGTATGGTGAACATGAGTGAATGGATCTTAGACGACCTCATATCCTTGTCTACAAGTGAAAGCTAGAAGCAACATCATGTCCTCCATGAGTCTCAAGCCATTAGACATCATTTACCGAGTCCTAGACATGGATGTCACCTTTGCACCAGCCTATGTATATTGTTGAAGCCCACCCCAAATAAAGAAAAAACAACAACCCCAAGCAAAAGTATCAAGTCAAGAGTCACATTTAAAATGAGGGTCTCCCTCTCACCAACAAGAAGTAATGTTGAAGAAAGTTCCATCCAAAAACAAAGGGAGGACAAAGAGACGGCTAGAACATTCTAATGAGGGAAAGAGCATAGCCCATGAAGATGTAGTAATAATGGAAGCACAAAAGTAGGCCGTAGGGGCTATTGAAGCTGAGCTTATTTTGTCACAAGAACATCCAAGAAGACACCAAGGTTTTTCCTCCCCCCCACCCATGCCTTCACCCCACCATCCCATGTATGACTATTATGACACCTTCGGAGAGATAGATGAAGAAGATGTCTCTTCAAGGTACACATGTGTCATAGACCTCCAATCATGCACACCACCACCCATTTCCACCCGCTACCACCTCCACTACCACCCCTACTACCATTCCCATCATGACACCCATAAGAGTTACCCCACTTCCAATGCCACCATCACATAGTAGGGATCTTGCAAGATCTTCATAAGTTCTTCAATCAATCACACATGCGCTCAAATCTTGTTGATTTGAGTCTATAGTAGTTTGTGGATACACCTTGTGTTAAGGTTTTATGGGTTGAGATTCGAATGTGATTGTAGTAAATCTTACGCCTTCTTTGTATATGATGCCACTTATGGTCAGATTGGCACTTACGTGGGAGATTTTTGGGATGGTGATCAAGGTTGATGTGACCCCCCGTTTTTACAGTCTATACAAATTATATCTTTACCCGCCCCCCCTTTTTTTTTACACTCTATGCATATTATATCTTTACACACACAAGTGGGTCATGAGATTGGGGAACGAGGCTCCTAGTATGTGTGCTTTGTGTCTCTTTTTAGTATGTGTGTTTTGTGTCTCTTTTCTCTCTCCCAACTTCCTTCTTGCGTCTAGATCCTGAAAGGACTTCATATTGAATTCATCATGCAAATGGAGGCAACCATGAATGTAATGTGTCTTTCCGTTGTTCACTAGTTAACGGATCACATAGAACCTCTTGAAGCCTACATAATGGATGTAGGAAGAAACCCACACCCTGCATAGGTGAAACACTTGTACTGGTACAAATTGGCAATGCCAACATGCTAACAACCATCCTATTATGTGACAATCAAGATCTCATAGAACCCATCATAATCGAACAAGCGTTGTTATTCCAATATTTAATAAATCTAAATATTAAGGTAGGTACACTATCAACTCAAGTCTATGCGTGAGAAATATCCTTCTTAGAGGAAAGCAACAAAAAAAAAACATAGCATTTGAAATTTTTGACCCAATCCTGTAGGAAAGTTATGCGCTTGAAGTTTTGCATGCAAAGCGCATTATCAATGCACAAAGAACTACACTTTTCATCTAGAGCTCCATTTATTCCCAATGACTAGTCCAAAGAGACACATTAAGTCTAGTATTTGAAGGGAGGAAAGGGGTGCAAAATAGAGTCCAAGCATAAGTCTCTACTACAAATGCCTTAAAGCGGACGATGTGAAGACACTCACAATTGAAGGCCCCATGACAAGTGTGGGTGAGGAAGAATTCATTACGATTGAGCATGTGAGGATGCACCCTTGTAAGTTGTAACGATCAACATAAAGATTGCTTTCCATTTATGTATAGACCCTTCACTTCACAGCTCCCATGTTTTTATTCATTCATTCATCTGCACGTGATTCTTATATTCATGGTTCATTTTTCATGGTGAAAAAGGAAAGTTCACTCACCCGGAGTGTCAATAGCTCTCTAATTCTAGACATTGCAAGTTCATCTACATGACCACCTGATCGATCATCAAAGCCGTTACCAATGCTACTCGAATATGGAGAAAGAAGAAAGCATTGCAAGGTACTCATGCACTCACTTTCATTTTCTTAAATGGGTTGGACTCTCGTATGTGCTATGCCGCATTGATATGACATCAATATATTTTTAAATAATTCCTCCTCGACACGCTTTTCATGCCTACAATAATGTTCAGATTCCCATAAGTGCTTTAGATGCAAAACAAGCTCTACGAGTGAACAAACATTCAATGTCAACTCGTTGTGGGCATATCACGCATCAATCATTAAAGACACCTATCCGCTAGGCTGAGGAAGCCACAATAAAGATAGTGCACCAAGACCCCTTAGAATTTGAAAGAGAAGTGGGTGGTTGGAACTTTCGTCTCTTGAGGAGGGGGTGAGGGTTCAACCCCCCTCTACGACAGGACATGTGTAGGCCTAAGGCTAGTGTAATGTCTTCCGGTAGTATTAAATTAGATGGTTTCGGGCAATTTCTCTTAGTGTTTACCTTTGGGTATTTTAGGTATCCCTACAATATGTGTTGTCGATACAGATTGTGATCCCGATCTTGTAGATATTCCAATTCCTGGTAATGATGATGCGAGATCCTCGATCCGATGGATATTGGATAAATCAATATTAGCTATTTGCGAAGGTCGGTCAACCTTAGAAGTTTCAGAGGTATTTTAAGTTAATAGAAACAAAAGTTGATAGTTAAAAACTAGTAAGTACTACATCAACAAATTCTCTTGGAAAATTTATTAATGATAACAACTATTTTGGATAGTCAAATTTTACTCTTCATTGAGTAAGGAAGGGGGTATTATGCAAATTGAGCAACTACAAATTTTTGAAATTGATAATCCACATCAAGTATCAAGTGTAGAAGTAGGTTAACACTTTTATTGGCAAATAGGAAACTTACAGGTTCACGCTCAGGTTCTTATAACTTATTGGGTTGTCATCGCTCTCTTGATAGCTTTACCTGTTGTGGCTACCAGAAATTTACAAACGATACCAACTGGTCTACAAAATTTTATTGAGTATGTTCTTGAATTTATTCGAGATTTAACACGGACCCAGATGGGGGAAGAGGAATATCGTCCTTGGGTTCCATTTATTGGAAAACAATTTTTTTGTTGTGGATTGGAACGAATCTAAACAAAACTAACGGAAATGAGCAAAAGCTTTGTTAGCTTCCGCAACTTTATGAGTCTCCTCTTTTTTCCGTATGGCACTACCAGAATTTCTGGCAGCATCCATCAATTCATCACTCAATCTTAAAGCCGTACTTCGACCTGAGCAGTCTAACCCCGGCTTCGTGGGATATGAGGGGTCCCATGGGTACTACGCTCGTTCACTTGTAGAGTTGTTCTTTCAATCAATTCAAGAAATGGAAGATTAAGCTTCGATCAAACTTCCTCTTTAAAAAAAAAAGTTTAAAAAATGAAGGAGAAGTGGCATGGAGGAATTTCAATGCCAAGCCACTAGAATCACCATTCACCAATCTCCCATTCCTCTCGAGATGATAAGAAACCAAGATTATACTTGAAGATGATCTCAAACTCCAAAAAACTCCACGTTCAATTCCACGATTGTAGAATTATGTCTTATCAACTTGTAATCTTCTATTATGAGATCGCACTTAGTCTTTTCTTGTATCTTCTTCATCTTTGTCAAGGGAGATCTTGTAATTATGATACGATATTTCATATGTATAATCCAAGTTGTGAGATCTCTTGCATCTTGTTTGGTCTTACTATCCATACCTTTTAATACTAGGGTGTGGGAATTTCTATGCTACCTATAAATTCCTTTGTATTTTCCTGCATGAGATGTCTTATAATCAAAACAATATTTCAATAATCTTGTTCTATTCTAGTCTATGAAGGCACTATAAAGTCCTTCCATAACAGTTTGGAAAGACTAGGGGTTTGAGGATAGGACTTTCATTGTGATGATAGACCATTAATAAGTGATACCCTAGTATCACTTTCAGGAAAAAGTGAACTAGCTACTTGAATTGCATAGTAGCTAAGAGCTTTGCAACCAACTAGTTTTTCACTTTTCCTATTTGTCTATCTCGAGTTAAAAAAAACAAGTAATGATTAAGAAAGTACATTTTTTCAAATACTTAGCAAAAAATTAGCAAAAAACCATGCTTCTTCATATATCAATGCATGTTCTTGCATGCATATGTATATGAGTGCAATCATGTGTTTGCATGTGTTTTCCTTTTCATGCACCAAACTTAAATCAAGCAGTTGTTGAGCTTGCCATGCATGCATCCATGCACAAACAATCTACTTGCGACCTTTCAAAAAGATATAGATATACATGTGCACAAACTTGAGTGCATCTTATACTTTTTCCAAGCAAGATGAAAATGTGTGTTGTGCATGAAAACACTCTTTTGAAAGGAGAAGTGCACCAACAATAATTTCTTTTTTGGGCATGAACTTCTAGATGCATGCACGTGCTTGATGTATTTCCCAATACTGCTATGTCCATTTAGCTTTCATTGAATTCATAGCGTTTGCATGATCATTCTCCATCCTTTGGTCCATGAGAAAAACTACATACTCCTCAAAGGCAAGGAAAGATTCTAGGACACATAGTTTCAAAGAATGGAATATCCACAAATGAGGATAAATTTAGAGCTATTGCAGAGCTACCAAGGCCAAACAATATCAAGGAAGTACAAGCTTTCATGGGGCATTGCGGCTATTATCGAGGTTTCATTCATATGTATGCGATCATTGCAAATCCTTTGTACAACCTTTTGACTAACTTTGAGTGGACGGATGAATGTGAAAACTCTTTTAATGAGCTTAAGCAACAATTGTGTTCAACACCAATGTTGACTACACCAAATTGGAACAAGCCATTCCATGTTCATGTGGATGCACCCAATTATGCTATTGGGTGTGTACTACCACAACCTATTGGTGAAGGTAATATAGATCTTCCAATTGCTTATGTCAGTAGTCAATTGAATGCAGATGAACACAATTATACCACAATTGAATGACAAGGTTAGGCATGGTTTATGTGGTTAAAAAGTTTAGACATTATTTGCTCGCAAATAAGTTTAAATTTTTTTATAGACCATTAAGCATTACTTTATCTAGTGAACAAACCTTGCAATACTAGTAGATTAGTAAGGTGGTTCCTCTTACTGATGGAATATGACTTTGAAGTTCTGGTTAAGGTAGGTGGGACTCACCTTAAGGCAGATCACCTTTCTAGACTAACTTCAGGAGAGACCCCTGAAGAAGTATCAGATGAATTTCCTCATGCTTACTTCTTCAATCTGGAAGTAGCACCTAAATGGGCCAAGACTATAATGCCTATTCTAACCTTTGGAGCCAAGCATCCCGTACTGAAAGACAAAGATAAAGAAGTACTGAGGTCTCAAAAATATCACATATTGGTGATAGTGTGTATAAACATACCAATCAAGGCATACTGGATTGTTGTGAGGAAGAAGACAAACAAGAAAAAGGGTTGCAATTAGCACATGTAGGTCCACTACAACAACACCACTCTAAACATCAAACACTACAAATGCTATGGAGACTAGGAGTGCATTGGCCAACCATGGAAGCAGATCTCCATAGGGTGTGCAAGGAATGCCCAATATGTGTTATTAGACCACCAGTGGAACATGCCATTCTATATCAAGTGTCTTTAATTGGAGTAAACCTTTAGTAGCCTCTTTCAGGACAAAAACATTCCCTCAAGAGATGACATTGGCTAGACGAAAGAGTTTAGAACATGAAGCACTAGAATATGCGCTCATTGGAGATAAGTTATACAAATGCAGAAGAGATGAATACCTAAGAATGTGTGTCTATGAAAGTGAATATCTTAAGATCTTAGAAATTGTTCACCAAGGTGTGGTAGAAGGACATTTTGGACGAGACCCGGTGGCAATTCTTTTCACAGGTCTTTGGTGGCCAACTCTTCACATGGATGCACATACCTATGTGAAGGAGTGTGACATTTGTCAACGAACTCAATATCCGATACATGAGGACAAGATGACACTGAGACCCATGATGGGATGACATGCATCCTCTAAGTGGAGAGTAGAATTTGTAGGTCCTATTAATCCCCCAGCTAAGAGTTCATATGTTGAATACATTATTGTTGCCACGAATTTACCTAACTAAGCCAATAGAGGTGAAAGTCACCAAGAAGAATGATGCATAAACCATAGCCAAGTTCTTGTTTGAAAATGTATTTAAGAGATATGGTTTGTCGATAGGATTGGTTAGTGATCTTGTCAGTCACTTCTTGAATGATGTCATCGAATACTTGTTACAAGAATTCATGGTTATTCACAAGAAGTCAGCTCCATATCACCACAAGCCAATGGCCAAGCCAAAAGTATGAACAAGATACTTTGCAATGTTTCGACTACATTGGTGAATAATAAGCGCTCTGATTGGGACAAACAACCACATCATGTTGTTTGGGCTTATCGAGTGGCTAATAAATGGTACTTGAAGCCACATCCTTTGAGATGGTATTTGGCCAAAATGCAGTGTTACCATTAGAATTCACGATACCCACATTGAAAGTAGCACAAGAGCATCAATGGATAGGTCGCAAGCTTTCCTCTAGGATTTTTAACTTAGAACGACTAGGAGGAACTCCATTGAGGGTTGTTGTAAGGATCTATGCAGCTAAGAAGGGATAGAAAGCCTACTCTGATGCACACATCAAGGATAGGTTTGAAATAAGGAGACTTAGTCTTGGTGTATACTCTGAAGCAACATGCAAGGAAACCAGAGAAGTGTGGTGTAAGCCGCCGGATTGGCAATTGTAAAATCTGACTCTTAACGAACCGAAAGGTCGTTGCGTAAATGTGATAACCTTGATTGATGTTGTAACCTTTATATAAAACAATGAAAAAAGACGCTTTGGTGACACTCAGAGGAGTCGCCAAACTGTTCGTCTGGTTGATGATGTCTGTGTAGTTTCTGTGGTGTGTTTGAGAACTCTAAGTTATTCTGTGTCTTTCTGTTCTGTTTGATTATCTGCACCTGTACGGTACAGATTGAGTTACTGTTATTGTCTCTGTTGTTTACAGTGATTATGTTTGGATCAGCTCTTAAGTTAGACCAAGTGATTCTGTATTATGGTAATGATAGTTTCGCCGCTGTCTGTTGAGAACGCATCAACTGGATTGTAATCTGAAGGTTGTATTTTGGCAAAAATGCAGCATTCCTTGTTCCCAAAAGATGGTTCAGTTCGAGCTACTTAGAAATTGTAGCTTGTTCACAATGATATCTGGGGTCCTATGTAGACATCCTCTTTTGAAAACTATCTTTACTTCATGACTTCCATTGATGATTTTTCGAGGCATGCATGGGTGTATCCATTGAAAACAAAGTGTGAAGTGTTTGTGTGCTTCAAATAGTTTTTGTTTTTGGCTGAAAATTTATCAGCATGTAAACTAAGCACCCTCCATTCTGATCAAGGGGAGGGAATATATGTCTTCTGATTTTAATGCACTTTTGGCTGAATGTGGGATAAAATTTCAGTGTACAGTGCCATGTACACCTCAATAGAATGGAGTTGTTGAATGGAAGAACGTGTCACTCATGGAGATGGCAACGTGTATGGTCAAGAGTTAGGCTCTACCACATAGTTTCTAGCTTGAGGTTGTTATGTGTGCAACATATGCACTTAACAAGTGTCCTACTAAAGCATTTGTTGCTCACTTGCATGTTTTTGGTTATTTGGCAAATGCATTAATGCCTGAACAATGATGTAAGAAATTGGATAATAAAGCAATGAAATGTATTTTTGTTGGGTACAGTTCTAAAAGCAAAGGCTAACGTGTGAATCATCCACAAACTAAACACATTTTGGTTAGCCGTGACATTGTTTTTGTGGAAGATGTTATTCATCCATTACTTTCATGTATTATGGAGACATCAATTAGCTCCAAAGGCATGTATGACACTTTGCTGCCTCTTTTTACAGGTGGACAATCGAGTGTTGATCTAAATGAGGCAACTTTTTAGCCTTTACAGGTTTCGTGTGATGATGTAGATCATTCCATTTGTGATGCAAATTTACATGATGCACTTGTTGATGAGAGAGCTGATATTGATGAGGCAACAAATGAGATGTCATGCATAGTGATTCTTTTGCATCAAATTTCTATGTTATGGCTGCCTCTAGTCTCTATGATGAGAATGAGCGTGTTTCCTTTGATGAAGCACAAAATTCAAAAAATTGGGTGGCTACTATGCAATCTGAATACAATGCAAAGAGTGGTACCTGGTCTTAATGTGACTTACTTCCTGGAAAGAAGGCCATTGGCACGAAGTGGGTATACAAGTTGAAGCGTTAGCTTGATGGAATAGTTGACAAGTATAAGGCTAGGCTTGTTGTAAAGGGTTATGCTCATTAAAGAGGCATTGATTTCGATGAGACCTTTGCTCCCACTTGCTGAATGACTATTGTTCGTAGCATCTGTGCACTTGCAGCTCATCATGGTTGGAATGTACATTAGTTAGACATTAAAACAACATTTTTGAATGGTGATTTGCATGAAGAGGTGTATGTTTTTCAGCCCATAGCTTTGTGGAGAAAGGGCATGAAAATGAAGTGTGCAGGTTGAAAAAGGCATTATATGGTTTGAAGCAAGACCCATGTGCTTGGTATGAAAAAATACATGCCTATGAGATTGCACATGGTTTTGAGAATAGTCCAATTGAGAGCACCTTATATGTTAAGGGTGCAAATGGCGTGCTTATGATCATTGTTGTTTATGTTGATGACATGCTGCTCACTAGTCCTCATGAGAAGCATATTGCTAATTTTAAGGCTGATTTGCACGCCTCATTTGAGATGTCTGATTTGGGGCATTTGCATCATTATTTGGGCACTCAGTTTATGCAAGTTGATGGTGGAATAGCTTCGTGTCAGATGAAATATATTGACCCATTATTGCAGCATTTCGGCCTTGAAGACTGTAAACCTATTGTCACTCCTATGGAGAAAGGTTTACAATTGAGCCTTCATCATTTGATGCTGTTCTTTATTAGCAGGCTGTTGGATGCTTGATTTTCTTATGTATTACTCGGTTAGATATTTAGTTTGTTGTGGCACAAACGAGCAAGTTTATGGATTGCCTAGGTGTTAAGCATTGGTAGGCGGTTAAGTGCATCTTTCACTACTTGAGTGGTACCTGGCTACTTGGATTGTTTTATCCCAAGGGGCGATCACTATCACCAGATTTACATGCTTTTTCTGACTCTAGCTTAGCTAGTTGCTATGACACTCGTGTGTCCACTAGTGGATTTTACTTCATGCTTGGTAGCTCATGTATATTTTGGTTGAGAAAGAAGCAACCTTACTATGGCCACTTCCAGTTGTGAGGCTGAGTATAGGGAAGCTTTCATAATGACTGTTGAGTGTGTGTGGCTCATATGCCTTATGGCTGATTTGGGCGTTGTTTTGTCTTCTGCCACCACCATCTTCACTTACACTTAGAGCGCATTGCAGTTGTGAGGAACCCTATGTTCCATGCTCGCACTAAGCACATTGAGGTGCATTATCATTATGTCAGGGAGAGGTTCTCGGCTGGAGAGATCAGCTTCACATATGTGCCCACATAGGAGAACATTACAGACATTTTCACGAAGGCTCTGCCTAGGGAGAATTTTGAAGCTTTTCGCAAAGCTTTGGGCTTACTTACTTTTGTGGATTGATTCCACATAGCTTGGCACTTCCTTATACATAAGTGCCAGCTCCTTGTTCACCGCATCACTCCCAAGGGGGACTTTTTGATATATTTAGGTGGCGATGTGTTTGGACACACTAGGACTGTCACGACACTTTCCCTCTTTGGGAGGTTTTTTGGCCCCGGCTTGTATATACATCTATTGCCCTAATGGGTCACTTATCTTTGTACATTCTAGTGGTAATACATTCAATATTGTTTGTTGTGCTCCAAGATTCTTCTTCTTCTATGTGTTGTTTGCGTGCTTTCACAGACCTCAAACTCCAACATGAAGACCCGATGGAACTTTCTTCTTTTCCAAAACCGATGGAAAATATAGCAAATAGAAGAATCCTAGAGACAGATAAAGAAGACAACCCTCACATATAGTCAAAAGAAGACTCAAGACAAGCTGATTTAGAAAGTGAAGCAGATATGGGTGTGCAAGCATGAGCAATCCCCTACTCTGGAAGCAATACCTCAAAGATACACCAAACATATAACACAGTCAATGACTACAACCACAAAATCTTCCAGTAGTCGACCAAGGTGGACTATTACTATTTGGATCCCAAAGTGATCAATGAAGGAAATCCCTCATGCGAGACAACTGTAAATACAATGCTCCAAGTTCCCACACCCTTCAGAGGTCCCTTACCCATCATGACCAATCCTATATTCACACCTACCACAAACACAACACCTACCATACCTATCTTTATGCTAGGCACCTCACACACTCTCACATCCGATCCCATGGACATATCACCACCCATGGCACACTCCCTAACCACCACTATTTCACCAATTCCCGTCCCCGTATAACTCACATCATTGACTATCACAACAGTAGGCACGGCGTCCACTCACCCCATACCCATTTCCCAACCCCCTGCATTACCACATATACCCACTGTATACATTCACGTTAATCATGCATTAGACATGATGATTCATTATGCCACTCAATTGAGAGGCGAATATGAGAGGCTATGAGAATGCAACAAGACACTTCAAGAACAATCAATTCAATTGCAAGCACGTGTTTGCCCTCCAAAATTCACAAAGCTTCAACATAAATATTAGGTCTTATAGCAATCCCACACAGAAGTTGAGTCCAAGCTCCAGGATGCAGGTAAGGAAGCAGACGACCTTCTACGGTCACAAATGGAACATAACACAAAACTCCAGAACAACATGGCTTTACTCCACATACATTTAGCAGCTTCACAAGACGAGAATAAGAGACTCCAACAACAAAATCAAGAGAAGCTAGAGGCAGCCATAGAGAATACGTCAGGGGAACCCATTAGTCCCTCTAAATTTTAGGATGTTCCTTCTGAAAGTATTTGAATCATTGTAGAAGATTATGCAAAATTACTCAAGGCACACAAGCAATTGTCCAAACAGTTTTCCCAACTCCAACACCATCAAGAACCTGTTACAATAGCAACAACTCCATACGTATCATTGCATCAACAATCAATGAATAAATCAACTGACTTAGTGGCCTTACAACAACAGATTATGGAATTATGAATGAAGGTTTTATGATACAAGAGGCCTCCATCCCCACTTGAGGCACTGGCAAAAAAAGAAAACATTTCCATTCTAGTAGAGCAAAGCTTTGAAGATGACTACGAGCCTCAACTTGTTCCAGGAGGCAGAGTCATATAAGAGGGACAAGAGACATTTGAAGCCCTGTGTCCCCCATGGCTTAAGCAGGTAGAAGACATTGGACACACTCATAAAGAGTGCATAGTAGTTCAGATGTAGGCCATGAAAGTTATAGAAGAAAGGGTACTCCAATCAGCATATTTCCAGAATTTAGCCCATTCACATCTGGTCACCACCTCAGAACTCCAATATTGGCCATATTTTTTGATTCTATCCAATTATAATGCATAAATTTAGAGAGTCACAGGAAAAACCCCCACTTTTGCTACACAATTCTAGCCTGAGGATTTACCACCAGTAGCACGAAGACGTACCATTTTTCAACCAACTTGTCAAAAAACTCTTCTCAAAACCTACCCCAAAATGTTGTGCACATGGAACAATGCATCTCTTCATCTTCTATACAATCCATGTTACGGACCAGTCCCAAGTTGTAGATCATGAAAATCTTTTGCCATCAAAGTACATAACATACAATGCAAGGAATGGGTCAACTATCCATACATCGCTCCACGTTGGGACCACCATCTATATCTTACTTGATGGCAACTATATATCACTGGATCCCTTAATTAAAACCTATGCCAGATGTCACAGTGCAAGTGATGTTGAAAAATCTTGACATGATGCAAATTGTCTTCAAAACCTTCACAAAACACATGCCTCGTAGATTGCCCTCCCTAGCTTTACAATTGATAACTATGATTTTGTGTGCGATATGAGAACTACCCCTAGCATTCGTGTGGCTTACACCTGGCATGCTTGCATTCAATACCTCCCAACTTGATATAAGACAACTTTCGAAGATATGTTTACTATAGATTTCTGGGAGTATCACTCTGAATTCTTCACTCCAAAACCCACACATCTTCTTCATTCATTTGCATGTGAGCATACCATGTATTCAGAATACTATACCACACCACATCCAAAGATCCCTGGTGATATCAATTTGGATGCACTACAATTCGACCTTGCCAAAGAACTATGAGTACAAGACCATGAATTGGCAACAGATATCCTCCAGTACTACATTGACCATCCTATAGAAAAAAGGTCTATCAGGGATGATAGATGCAAGAGAGGGGGGAGTGTTGGTCAACAAGGGCAAGGATCCAGTGAATAAAGACATGGATAGAGAGAAGAGAAACCAAGAACAAGCAGACAAGGGAAGCAATGATGATTAGGGAAATAGGAAAAAATGTTTTCTTTTTTTAATTGAAAGAGCCATCCAAGAATGATTTTCATCACTCCACCACCTTGTAAATTCATTTTTGATTACTCCAACTCCATTTTCTTCAAGCCGAGTCCTCGAGCATGAGGAGTATTAGAAGTATATACATATGAATTTCCATGATTTTTATACTCCATTTGAGCCCTCAAATAAGCCTTGTAACCTAATTTTTAACTAGGTCAGACACTAGGTCTAGATAGGGCCAAAGCTAGTGAAAAACTATAAGTAGAGTTAGAAAGCTCATTTTTGAGGTTAGCTAGTTGGAGAGTGAACATAATCTTGAGCATTATATACTTTCTTGGAGCTTTTTAATAGAGTATTCCATTGTTCCACTCTTTGTCTTACCTTGTGTGTGTATGTTTTGGTTGTATATTCTTGTATTGTATTCCCTTATGTGGGTTATCTTGTAATTAGAAACACATTTTAGTACTCTTTTATGTATTATGGTCTTGAACAAAACGATTTAGTGTTCCATTGATAGTCCATTACTTCCTCCTTTTGATGGAGTTTGGCCTCAAAGTAGTGTTTAAGAAGGGTAACACACATTGTAATTGATCATTTTTTCTTGGCTAAACCAATGGCAAGCCACCCACAATTACTTTTGATGACCTCGCGAATGCATATTTATTCATTCTTACGGAGACATCAAGAGTGTACACTAGCCCAATATGGAGAAACACATACATGCTCATGCTCAATCATATGTAACATGTAGAGCCAATCACTTGTTGGAATATGCTACTTTGCATCACACGTTCATAGTCCCCACAGTGCAAAGGAAACCAAGTTCGATGCCATGATTGTAGAACTACTAAAACATACATGAGAGGGCGTGATAGTTTGTAGCCACCAATGACAATGACAAGAACAACAATTAACATAATAGCCGATCCAATTATCAATGGCCCAAGACACTACATACTTGCCTGATGGAAGGGATGTGAGTGTTCCATTGAAAGGGATCTTATAGGTACTTGATGAAGTAGATTTGAAATCGTGTGGGAGTTTCTCATAGATTTGTGGATTTGTAGTAGTTAATTGCATCTAAAGAGCATGTCTCTTGGGGGGGGGGGGGTGCTGAAACAC
Source organism: Ceratopteris richardii (assembly GCA_020310875.1). Taxonomy (NCBI): domain Eukaryota; kingdom Viridiplantae; phylum Streptophyta; class Polypodiopsida; order Polypodiales; family Pteridaceae; genus Ceratopteris; species Ceratopteris richardii. The sequence goes on from CM035427.1 coordinate 18,827,429, forward strand.
AAAACGAGAGAAGCCACCAAAACAACTCACATAATAAGAAGTAAGGATTGCATGAAGTTCTAGCCAAGGAGTGTCTAGATTGCTTTTTTCTTAAAAATTCTTGTGTAACACCTTTGAGATGCATGAAGGCATGCCATAAAGCCATAATTGTTGTATCCACATACTTGAAGTTTGTAATGTTCCTCTAACTCCAATATTCATTTCTACCCCATCGAAAAAACTCTAGCTTTATCCAAGTCTATGTGAGAGGGGCCTTGCATGAAGCATAAAGGATGATGTTGCAAGTGGTAAGTAGGCTTTTTGACAAAGTAATATATCTTCTTCTTCTTCTTCTCCAATTCTTTAGTTCCATAACCCAACTTTAAACACAATTTTGGCTCTTCTCCTTGTAAACTTGGAGCATATGAGACTTGAAAAATCTATATATCGATGTCCCAAAAGGGGACTTGACCTTGTTTATTTGTTTTTAAATGCATTTGTTCTTAGGCCCTTTAAGGCTTCTCAATGCCTCTAAAGGGGGGACTTCACCTCTAGACATGTTGCCGAAAAGTTGAGCGTGTTTATTGCTAAACCACACTTTCCTTCGTTGTTGGATTTATTGTTATGGACGAACTTATGAAGGTATATGTATACCCTTTTTTTAAAATTATTTTTCTTCGTAATCGTGCATCATAACAATTGCATATTACTACATAGTTCCATTTGAGAGCTTCGAAATGAGCCCCATAGGGTTTATACATTGGGGCACTTAGAGGTATGCATGTGCCATCATCACTATATATTTACATGCATCTTGTAATTTTAAATTGTGATTGCCAAACCATCATTGTGCATGCTTCCTAGGTAAGTTGTGGGATCACGCTTCTTATCTTGGGGTACACCACACTCCCTAAAAAAGAGCTTCAATTTTAAAAAAGCAAGGGAAAGTACACCCACAAAGCATTTGAAGATGCCTCTCTATTTGTGCTTATATGTATGAAATATGCCTTCAATGATGAAAGAAAATAACCTTTTCACTTGCTCTATATATGGGAGGGATGGTGTGAATTTTTCATAACAGAGAGTCTAGCCTATATGGTGTTTTGTGAAAAACAAAGAAAAAAACGAGAAAGTTCGAAAGAATTTTAACTTCTCTTGCTTGAATCGATTGAAAGAACGATTATACAAGTGAATGGACATAATACTCATGGGACCTCCCATATTCCACGATGTAAAAAGTAAAAATAAATTGAAAACAATTACCCAAAAGCAATTGATTTAATTTTACCCAAAATAATACATTAACTTAAAATCCATAATTATCCTACGCTAAAAAGAGATTGAACCCTCTCATCCACCTCAAAATACCAAAGACCCAACCAAACAACCTTACGCGCGCGAACAATTCTAAATGCTCTTGTAAATTGTAATGATGCAAACGGCCTTGCAGAATAGTGGGGAAATGGCGTATATAATATTGTAATAGTAGTGACAAATATACGCATCTCCATTTAAAATTCAACCCCGAGCTCACGGGCCCTCGCTTTTCGTTGGACACAATCCTCAAGGCTCAAAATTCACTCTCTGTCTCTAAGTACAGAACTTGAGAGTCTCTCTCCGGAATCCGTAGCCGCTGCCTAGTTTCTCTCTCTCTCTCTCTCTCTCTCTCTCTCTCTCTCTCTCTCCCCAGCCACTCACACACATGACACATTCAAGCAGACGCACTTTGCACACGCGAGCAAAGGCTCCTATCCCAGCACTCCTGTAAACGAGGAGGCTAACCTGTCTCTCGTAGACTTGATTACCATCGGGAGCAGGCTAGCCCTCATCATCCTATATCCAAGCATAGGCTTGCAAGCTTCCGGTTTAGAAAATTGTCTTGCTTTCGCACCTCATTGAATCTAAATTTGGTGGATCGCTGGTTCGACCGTATCCCTCTACGCATCGAACAGATCGCGTCTCCAGATCTTTGTCAAGACAAGGTACTGGAGACTGTTTCGCAACTCCCGTTCCATGGGAGCAGACCATTTCCGAAATTTGTAGCTCCCTGTGACGAGCGCCATCAAATCAGTCATGGTTAGTGTTCAGCTCTGAAATTCCTCTTTTAAGTTTTTCGTGTTTGAATAAATTATCGGGGCGCAAATTTGCAAGTTCCGCTGTGCGATTGAAAATCAGTCTCGAAAAAGGGAGATTGTCGGAATGCCCCATACTGTAATGCGTGCAACATGATTTTCTTCTATTAGATCCCTATAATATACAATTTACGGTTTCACGATCAAATATCCGGCTCGATACATATCAACGTTGACGGACACAGGGTGTCGATAATGTATTTTCCATGCTTGATGAGATAATCTTAATGTATCGTGCTTGCTAAAACATTAAATTTTTTTAAGTTGTACTATCTCCGGTGGTATATCTCTTCCTTTGACATCGAGAAGTGTCCTTTTAAATGCTGTTGTTCATATATTACGGCGATAGTTTGCGTCAACAATGTAGAATTATAAAAGAAGTTCTCGATTTTTAAACTTTTGGTCAATGGGTATCCAGTGACTTAATTGTATGTGGATGTTATGGTGTGGTGCTCGGTTTATTAGCAGAGGTATAATCGCATTTCATATGCGTAATTGAATTGAAGGATAAAATTATACGAAAATCTTCAACTGGTCTGGAGCCTTTTTGTATACGTGGATACTTCTTTTGATACTTTGCAAATCTTTTCTTTTTGTTCTCATTTTTCAAACTTCTCCACTTCTGAAGTAGGTTTGATTAATATTCAAGCTAGAACTTACTGTATTCACTTGGTACATGGAAGCAAGTATAGCATCTGTAGAAATAAAAACTGTAAGTTTACAGACATATGTAGTTAAAACAGGCCTTTTTTCCTTCTGAATTAATGATGAATTTTGACAAAGAGCTTAGATAAAAGGAGTTTGTTATCATAAAATAGAAGAATTGCAAAAGTGTTAGATGGCTAATTTAGCAAGGGGGCTACTAGCTTACTAACTTCTACGGTTGACCAACACATGTTGGACTTTTTTGCGAATGTGTGTGGTCTTCTTGAAAGGATTTTGTGACTTTGACATGGAAGGCAATGTGGATACATGTAAATCTGCGAGTGAATATGTGTACACTCTTGGAGGAGGTGCTATTTCTTGGTGCTCTAGACTTCAAAAGATAGAAGCACTATCTACTATAGAGGCGCATATGCTGAATATATTTCATCCACATAAGCTTCTAAAGCAGCCATTTGGTTAGCACATCTATGAAGTGAGTTTGGTTTGCTTAACAAGGCACATGTTCTCGATTGTGATAGTCAAAGTGCCATGTGTGGCAAAGAATGCCATGTTCCATGTTCGCACAAAGCATATTGATGTAAGATATCACTTCATTGGAGAGGTGTTAGAGGACGATGTCATCACTTTGATCACGGTCAATACTTCTCAGGATCCTATAGATGCTCTCACTAAATGCCTATCGAAGGCACATCAGTTATGATATAGATAGTAGGAGTTACTTAGCTTAGAGGAGCCTCCTTTGGGGATAAAAGCCCCAATGACTCGTTATGTATATTTTGACCCCTCTAAGTGATATCTCTCTTTGAGAGCCTTCGAGCTATATTTTACTATAGCTTTTGGCCCCTAATTGGAGAGATATAAGCATTTATATGTTTTTAAAGACTTATGGTCACTTTGGCCGGTACAAATGTTGCCAAGTGGTCAAAGCCTTCATTTTAGGAAAATTAAGATCATATCTCATATTTCAAGATAAGGATTTTTAAAGACTTTGTACATACTTCTTCTTCATTGTCCTCTTCATTTTTTTTTGCACATTGAGATTTTGAGTGTTTGTGAAACTTGGAGTAGGTAGACTAATGTGAGTTCATGCTCGTGGTGTCTGTGTGTGGTGTGGGGTGCATGTGAGCATGTATTCATTCTTACTTCTATACCCACTAGTGGGCACTGATGACCTTAGTCGGGATGTCATAATATTGAGTCTATACTATGCACAATGGAGTTGATATGTTGTATAGTCTTGTGGTTGATTACCAAGAGCTTATTGTTGTGCTTTCATTTGAGGGTGACTTTGGGGTTTGCTTAGATTCATTCTGGCATATGTAACATGAAAATGTCCTAAAAGTTTTTGTAGTCAAATGCATTTTATAGTAGCTTGATATTTAGCTTCAGAAGTTGAAGTAGCAACAAAGTTCGATTTCTTGCTTAGCCATAAAGTCAACAAATTTTCCATAAAGGAAGAATGGCAAGGTGGTATCTCTCTTGAAATCATAGTTCATTGTTCAATATGAGTGAACAAAGCTTGAGAGCTTAAAATCATTGTTTCCTTTTTGAAAGTATAGACCAAGCTTATATGTTCCTTGGAGATATTTCAAAATTCCTTTCATAGCTTACCAATGTTGCATCATTGGATTATACATGCACTTGTTGCCAACTTAAGAAAATGCATATTGAATGTCTACTTTAGTAATGCACAATTATATAGAATGTTGAATAGCTTGGTTATTGAATATGAGGGAATGTTTTATCATCTAAATCACTCAATAACTTTGAATTTGTCCATACGTGAACTATCTTCAATCTTTCATATCGAACTTGTCAATTAGTTAACAAACGTTCTTTGTGTCATAACAATGTGATCACCCCTTTTCTTGAGAACCAAATAGTTTTGAAGTAGTCCCATGTTCGGCATAGCAAACGCTCCTCTTCATTGTTGCCTATGGGGATATTGTGATTTATAAAGATGATCACAATAATGATGTCCCTACCTTGAATGCAAACACGTTGGAATCTAATTGATGGACATGTATATTGCATTTATTTTAACCCTTCTATCTTTAGCTTGTTTCATGTTAGGCTTCATTATTATTCAATTTGCTCATCACTCCCATTAGTGATAGAAATTGAGTTTGCATAGCCTCCTTTGAGTTCATGCTTATGGTCGGTACTTGAATATGCCTTCGTTCTTGGTTCTATATCCATTATTAGGCACTAAAAATGCCGGTGGGGATGTTATAATGTTTAGTTGGTATTATGCATGATGGAATTGAAGGCTATATAGTCTTTTGGTTGGCTACCATGAACTATAGTAATACACAATAACTTATGGTTTTTTTAAGAATACGCAATAAGTAAACACTGTTGATATATTTAGGTAGTGATGTGTGTGAACACACTAGGACCGCCGGGGCACTTTTTTCCCTCTTTAGGAGGTTTTTTTCCGCCGCCTTGTATATACGCCTATTGCCCTAATGGGCTACTTATCTTTGTACATTCTCTAGTAATACATTCAGTATTGTGTGTTTGTGCTCCAAGCTTCTTCTTCTTCCTTGTGCTGTTCGCGTGCTTCCGAAGACGTCTATCTCCAACAATTGGTATCAGAGCATGTCGTCGCTTCATCTAGGGCGCCATCGACACTCCTCCGTTTGCAGTCTCAGAATCGCACGAATTTTGGTGAGCATACTCAGCGTGTTTCCGAGATCAAAACTGCTTCGCTCTGTGGTGCCGAAATCGCGATCTTAGCTCGTTTCGGCCTCCGAACGCACTATCGAAGCGCTTGTGTAGGCTATTTCGTCTCTTTGTGCCAAAGGTATATACCAGTTTCTGTTCGCCAGTTTAAGCATCTCGAAGTCTTCCACAGGTCTAGCAGAACTCGTATGGGCAGTTCTGTTCAATTTTTTGAGATACAGTCAATTTTTTACATTAGGGTATTTTAGTCACCGGCCATGGCTGAAAGCAGTGATGTATTCCATATGTTGGCTGTTGAGGATAAGTTGGATGGTACCAACTACATTATGGGCTTATATGATGCGACATGTTTTGGTTGCAAAAGGATTGTGGAACATTGTGCAGGGTGTTGAAAGACGTCCTGTTACACCTGTAACGACAGGTACTACAAATACAGGTGCTGGAGCTGATGAAGATGGTGTCGAAAATGATAGTGTGCAGATTCCTGTTCGTGCTGCTGTTTCTGTTGCACCTACTGTAGAGCAGATTCGTTGGGATGGCAGAGATGCCCAGGCACATGCATTGATAGCTTTGTCTGTCAAAGGTGCCATTATTCCTCATATTCGCTCTTGCAGAACAGCTAGGGATGCTTTGGATACACTTACCACATTGTACCAAGCTAGGAATGAGGCTCGTGTTGCTTACCTCCGAAAATAGTTGGAGAGTGAGCACATGAATGAAGGTGATTCTATGGACAGTTTCCTAACGAAGATCAAAGATTTGAAGGAAGAGTTGATTTCTGCTGATGAGGTTATACCAGATAGCTCACTTGTGCAGACCGTTCTGAATGGTCTTCCTGATTCATATCAGAGTTTTGCTTCTACTCTTCGGTTGATGATGAAAATAGTTGGAGAGTGAGCACATGAATGAAGGTGATTCTATGGACAGTTTCCTAACGAAGATCAAAGATTTGAAGGAAGAGTTGATTTCTGCTGATGAGGTTATACCAGATAGCTCACTTGTGCAGACCGTTCTGAATGGTCTTCCTGATTCATATCAAAGTTTTGCTTCTACTCTTCGGTTGATGATGAAAGGCAATCCGAATGCCTTATCATTTGAGGAGTTAAGATCAGTCCAGGCAGAACAGGTCCATTATGCGTGTTGTAGATCAAGCTTTCCTCGCTAGTCAGAAGGGCAAAGGAAAATGGAGCTCTTCTACTAGTAAGCAGAAATCTGCAAATGCTGCACATTTGAAGAACCAGGATAGAGATGAGAAGATATCAGAAAAGCAAAAATTGTTTTGCAAGTACTGTAAAGGGAATGATCATATCATAAAGAACTGTCCAAAACTTGCTGCAAAAGAGGCAAAGAAAAAGGAGGTTGGAATGGTTGTTGCAGAAGCCTCTACACCAAAAACAGAGTCTTCTAATCCTGTGCAGGAAGAAGAATGGGCGTTTACTACTGTTTGCAGTTTTGACCCATCTTCTCATGAGCAGTGCATGTCTGCAGTGGACTCAGATGTTTGGTACTTTGACAGTGGGGCGACCAAACATATTACCTCGCAGCGCAGTTTCTTCTCTTCACTCGAGCCTTCCCCTACAGGGAATACTGTCACATGAGCCAAGAACTCCTCTTATCCTGTTATGGGAGTTGGTAAGATCATTCTGACTACTGCTGATGGTAGTTCTTTCACCTTGTCAGATGCTTTATTTGTGCCAGGGATCAACAAGAATCTCTTATCAGTTTCTGCATTAGCCAAGATTGACTTGGTTGTGAAATTTGTTGATGACAGATGTACAGTTCATGATCTGTCAAATGGCGATGTTATTATTGCTTCTGGCATTTTATGTTGTGGGCTTTATAAGCTCATAGACTATGAAAGATATGTGAATGATTCGGCATGTGAAGTTCATGATTCTGAGGCTATGTTAGATGCAAAGCTTTGGCATGCACGCTTTGGTCATCTAAATTTTGCTAGTTTGCTACGCCTGCAAAAATCTGATATGGTGTCTTCTTTGCCCAAGCTTGAGGCACCTCGAAAACATGTATGTGAAGGTTGTATTTTGGGCAAAATGCAACGTTCCTCCTTTCCAAAAGATGGTTCAATTCGGGCTACGCAGAAATTGAAGCTTGTACATAGTGATGTCTGTGGTCCTATGCAGACACCCTCTTTTGGGAATTACCTTTACTTCGTGACTTTTATTGATGATTTTTCCAGGCATGCATGGGTATATCCACTCAAAGCAAAGTCCGAAGTGTTCATGTGCTTTGAACAGTTTTTGGTTTTGGCTGAAAATCTGTAAGCATGTAAAATGGGCACCCTCCGTTCTGATCGAGGGGAGGAATATATGTCTTCTGATTTTAATGCATTTCTGGTTGAACGTGGGATAAAACACCAGCGTACAGTGCCGTATACACCTCAACAGAATGGAGTTGCTTAATGGAAGAACAGGTCACTCATGGAGATGGCGAGGTGTATGGTCAAGAGTCAGGCTTTACCACATAGTTTCTGGCTTGAGGCTGTTATGTGTGCAGCATATGTACTTAACAGGTGTCCCACTAAAGCGCTGCAGTCTATCACTCCATATGAGGCTTGGCATGACCGCAAGCCATCTGTTTCTCATCTGCGTGTTTTTGGTTGTTTGGCATATGCATTAGTGCCTGAACAACATCGCAGAAAATTGGATGATAAGGCAGTAAAATGTATTTTTGTTGGGTACAGTTCTGAAAGTAAAGGCTATCGTCTGTATCATCCACAGACTAAACGCATTCTAGTTAGCCGTGATGTTGTCTTTGTTGAAGATGCTATTCAGCCATTGCTTTCATGTACTAAGGAGACATCTGTTAGCTCCAAAGACATGTATGATACCTTGATGCCTCTTTTTACAGGTGGACAGTTTAGTGCTAGTCCTAATGAGGCAACTTCTCAGCCTTTGCAGGTTTCATATGATGATGCAGATCATTCTATTTCTGATGCAGATTTACATGATGCACTTGTTGATGAGAGAGCTGATATTGAGAAGGCAAAAACTATGCCAAAATGGCCGGTGCAGACTTTGCGTGACAGCAAATTAGCTGCACCTTTGTCATATCGTACTCGTTCAGGCTCTCATAGTGCCTCCTTTGCATCATATTGCTATGCTATGGCTGCGTCTAGTCTCTGTGATGAGAATGGGCCTGTTTCTTTTGATGAAGCACAGAATTCAGAAAATTGGATGGCTGCCATGCAATCTGAATATGATGCTATAATGAAGAATGGTACATGGTCTTTATGTGACTTGCCTCCTGGCAAGAAGGCCATTGGCACTAAGTGGGTATACAAGCCGAAGCGTAAACCTGATGGTACAGTTGACAGGTATAAGGCTAGGCTTGTTGCAAAGGGTTATGCGCAGGAAAGAGGCATTTATTTTGATGAGACCTTTGCACCTACATGCCGTATGACTACTGTTCGCAGCATTTGTGCACTTGCAGCCCATCATGGTTGGAATGTACATCAGTTGGACATTAAAACAGCTGTTCTGAATGGTGACTTGCATGAAGAAGTGTATGTTTTTCAACCCCGTGGCTTTGTGTAGAAAGGGCATGAAAACCAGGTGTGCAGGTTAAAGAAGGCATTATATGGTTTAAAACAAGCACCACGTGCTTGGTATGAGAAGATACATGCCTATATGGTTGCACATGGTTTTGTGAACAGTCCAACTGAAAGCACCTTATATGTTAAGCGTGCTAATGATGTGCTTCTGATCATTGTTGTCTATGTTGATGACATGCTGCTCACTGGTCCTATAGAGAAGCATATTGCTGATTTCAAGCTGATTTGTATGCCTCATTTGAGATGTCTGATTTGGGGCATTTGCATCACTATTTGGGCATTCAGTTTATGCAAGTTAATGGTGGAATGGCTTTGTGTCAAACGAAATATATTGACACATTATTGCAGCGTTTTGGCCTTGAAGACTGTAAGCCTATTACCACTCCTATGGAGACAGGTTTACGATTGAGTCTTCATGATGCTGGAGATGCATTTGATGCTGTTCTCTATCAGCATGAGATGCATTTGATGCTGTTCTCTATCAGCAGGCTGTTGGATGCTTGAGTCTTCATGATGATGGAGATGCATTTGATGCTGTTCTCTATCAGCAGGCTGTTTGATGCTTGATTTACTTATGCATTACTCGGTCAGATATTCAGACAGGTTTACGATTGAGTCTTCATGATGCTGGAGATGCATTTGATGCTGTTCTCTATCAGCATGAGATGCATTTGATGCTGTTCTCTATCAGCAGGCTGTTGGATGCTTGAGTCTTCATGATGATGGAGATGCATTTGATGCTGTTCTCTATCAGCAGGCTGTTTGATGCTTGATTTACTTATGCATTACTCGGTCAGATATTCAATTTGCTGTCTCACATATGAGCATGTTTATGCATTGCCCATGAGTCACGCATTGGAAGGCGGTTAAGCGCATCTTTCGCTACTTAAGTGGTACTCGGCTACTTGGGTTGTTTTATCCTAAGGGGGGATCACTACCGCCAGATTTGCATGCTTTTTCTGACTCTGATTGGGCTCGTTGCTATGACACTCGTGTGTCCACCAGTGGTTTTTGCTTCATGCTTGGTAGCTCATGTATATCTTGGTTGAGCAAGAAGCAGCCTACCGTGGCCACTTCCAGTTGTGAGGCTGAGTATAGGGAAGCTTTCACAGCGACTGTTGAGTGTGTGTGGCTCATACCCCTTATGGCTGATTTGGGTGTTGGCCAGTCTTCTTCCACCACCATCTTCACTGACAGTCAGAGCGCATTGGAAGTTGCGAGGAACCCTCTGTTCCATGCTCGCACTAAGCACATTGAGGTGCATTATCACTATGTCAGGGAGAGGTTCTCTGCTGGGGAGATCAGCTTGGCATATGTGCCCACGCAGGAGAACATTGCATACCTTTTCACGAAGGCTCTGCCTAGGGAGAAGTTTGAAGCTTTCCGCAAAGCTTTGGGCTTACTTCCTTTTGTGGAGTGATTTCCACATAGCTTGGCACTTCTTTATACATGAGTGCCAGCTCCTTGTTCACCGCATCACTCCCAGGGGGGATTTGTTGATATATTTAGGTAGTGATGTGTGTGAACACACTAGGACCGCAGGGGCACTTTTTTCCTTCTTTAGGAGGTTTTTTTTCCCCCGGCTTGTATATATGCCTATTGCCCTAATGGGCTACTTATCTTTGTACATTCTCTAGTAATACATTCAGTATTGTGTGTTTGTGCTCCAAGCTTCTTCTTCTTCCTTGTGCTTTTCGCGTGCTTCCGCATACGTCTATCTCCAACAAACACCACTCAATGAAGAATATGTAAGAGAAAATAATTGTACAAATTTGAGTGTATTTACAAACTCTAAATCGATATAAATTCCATGAGCATGGGCCAACCATAATATACAAAATCTAAAGAAAGTATGTCGAAATGTGACGTTAAACAAAAGTTGGAATTCTTCTAAAATAGAGGCTGAAGTAAACTCTTTTGAAAGTAGAGTCCGAAAACTGAAATAATGCCACCAAAGGTGGTTGAGATAGGTGCTGAAATAATCTATGGAAGATGGTTGAGATTAAGGTTGATATTGAGAAGCCTTCTCTACGCTAGTCCTCTTGAAGAAGTTCAGAATTCCTCTTGATAGATTTTGAGATCAACTCCAAGACATTTTTTTAAAAAAAGTTGAGAATATGTGTTGAGGAATATCCATGGTCGCTTAATAGAGTTTTTGGACATGTTAAAAAGAAAGCAAGAAAACACTTTTTCAAGTTGAAAATCTATGTTTAAAATAAAAAGAAAATTCAAAAAGCTTATTTTTTAAAAGCTCTAACGATGCTAAACACATGAAACTTGTTACCCTCGAACAATTCCCTTTCTAACTTGAACGAGGAGTTTGTGAAGATCAATTTCAACTCATTGAGAATGGAACGATAGAGTAATGATCCTTTCTCTTACATTAATACTATCCATGAGGATAGAGATGAATAGGATCTTTCCTTAAAAATTGGCGAACAAATTTAATGTGCTTTTTTTAAAGGAGGGACAAAGAGAGAAACAAAATACTTTTCCAACCTCTAAGGAAAATAGGTATAGGGAGACCTTGGGAGCAACAAATAGAAAAGATGTACTCAAGTTCGGCTGTTTTGACTGGGCTTGTGTAGATTTGAGCAGATCTGTGGGACTCTGTGGAATGGACCAGATTTGTATATAGTTGATTGGATATGTGCAAGTCTGAGAGAGTTGACCATACTTGTGCAGAGTTAACTAGAGTTGATGGTGGTTGATTTGAGTTTGCTAACAACTTTCCTTGCAAATCAACAAATTTAACGAGTTTCACTAGAGAAATCAAAGAATTCTAAGATTTCTCGTGCTCCAAGGTAAAAAATACAGAAGTTGAACACTTATTCACCACTTCCACTATTCCTGAGTGTAGATGAAGATAAGGCAAGCTAAACCATGCTATGATACCAAAATGTAAGGACAGAGTATGTACAGAAATGCCCTCACATGAGCTTGAAACGCTGAAGTAAACATTCACAAAGTTCTCTGTGTAGCCCAGGATCACGCCCAAGGAGGTTACAACAAGAAACTCTTGCCAAAAGTGCTAGATTACATTGATTGAAATGTTATGAATAAGCCACCATGGCACATGCACATACATCTATAGCTGCACTAGAGGCCAGAAAATAAATCTAAAAAGTAAAGTTAAATGTGAAAAGCTAAAAAAAGAAAAAGCTGAAAAAATTATGGGCCTTGGCTTTTTTGGGCCAAAAGTTTAAATATTACTTTTCTTTTAGAATTAAAACCATTTTCTTTTCACATAAGAAAAATCTTCTTTACAATATAAAAACTCTTATTTATCTAAAATTTGGTGCTTCGGTTTTTATGAGGATATTTATGATGAAACTTTGAGAAAATATTGGCTTGAAAAGCTTATCTATATGCAAGTCAAATTTGCTTCAGAGGCTGGTGATGGTTGTTTTGCTTCTACCTCTCTCTAAATTTGTTGATTGGCTTGATTGACTTCTCATGTTTTTTTGTGCGTTAAATCTTATTTGCATTTGAAAATAGGCAGAACAATAAAAAAAAATATGAATATATGAATAAATGAACAAATAAACCACCCCACTTTCTTCTTTCCCTGAATCTTCACACATAAATATTCTTTTTGCAGGCGACAGAGAAGAACATATCAGTTGGCTCACAAGTGTGGCTGGAGGACAATGAGCTAGCTTGGATAGATGGTGAAGCACTGGATATTAATGGACAAGAAGTGACAGCTCGTACAAGCACTGGAAAAGTGGTATGCATGAAGTATTGGAGCAACAGTAGTTGATGTTTCAGAGAACTGGATGCTACTTTGAGAGGGAGATCTTTGTTTCATCAAAATACTTGGCTGAAGTATTTCATTCCATGTTTTTTTCAGGTGACTGTCAAATTATCAAATGTACACCCTAAAGATCCAGATGCCCAACCTGGGGGTGTTGATGACATGACCAAACTTGCTTATTTGCATGAGCCAGGTGTTTTATACAATTTGGCCAGCCGATATGAGCTTAATGATATATATGTAAGATTACTTTTTCCTCAACTTCTTTCACGTGAAAAAGTTGTTCCATCTATCACTTTAAGCATGCTTCTGATCTTCATCCACTCCTGTTTACTTCTAATTTGATGATGACTTGGAGGGATTGAACTTGTGAAATAAAGAAAATGATTCACATGCACTGCAGTAATTCTGGAGGTTGAACTTACGACCTGATCCACATCAACCACAAGCACTCGAAATAGAGATGTGGTGCAGAAATGGCATTGCATGTAGGTAAAACGTACGAGGTAATGCATGGATTATAATATAATTATGTACTTCTAGCGGGGAAGCTTTGGTGGAATAGCATGAGAGCATGCATTTCCTAAGGCTTATGACTTCTTGCTTCAACTCCATGGTCCTTGGGTTCTTCTCAACAGTGGATATATACGTTGTAGGTTTGTTCTCTTGTCAAACATTACCGATTCATTCAGGATATAGCTTGCTACATTCTAAATTTGCATAGGCATAATGATTGTTCATAGAGATTGGGGTTCCTAACTCAATCACTATTGATAGTGTGTACAATAGAGATATTGATTAGGGCTTCTTTTTTTGTTCAATTAAAAAAAAAAAACTTAGGCAAGGTACTATTTGTTACTCGTAGCATATTTCCTATGACTTCAACACCATCTTAGACTTGGAGATTGGGAATAATCCTTCAGCTGATGCTACATCAACACAAGCTTTCACTGGCACCTTTCGAACCTTCCTTCAAGAGGGTTTCAATAAAGATTCATTAGTGCAAGCTGATTGGAAATGAAGTTACAACACTCATGTTATGTCAAATAGAGATCTTGACCTTCATAACTAGACTCTTGGGAAGGTGTCTTCAATCTTGGAAGTAGCCCAAGAGCTCAACAAGCCATTTAAAAGAGATGTAAAACATAACGTCTTCTATTCTGGACAAGGAATTTTCAAAGTTTCTTTCAAAGAAATGAAAGACAGGTGAAATCCTAACATATTAGACCATGCAAATAATGAGACAAATCGTTTACATCATGCAATGGGAACCTATTTGCTTTTTGCACAACACATACAAACTTCTCTCTCTTGCAGACAGCTATATCTTCTAGCTTTCCTCCTTTGCATTACCATCATGTCGCAACAGAGGTCTTCTATAGCTAGTTTACTCTTCCTTAGAAGCTTTGTTTTGTATCTCAGAGCTTATTCAAGAATTTTCATTGTAAGAATTTTCTTTAGAGCATTATCTATTTGTTATTATAACCAAATTTCTGCACATAACAACCAATTAAATATTTTTGGTGAAGTTATCTTATTATTCTTTTTTCCAAATTATTTTCATCTTTTTAAGCATTAAGCATTGCTGTGATTAGTTTATTTTCAACGTATGATCTATAATAATAATCTTTCTTGTTTTCTTGCATCATGTGTGTTATTGTGTCTTAATAGTATTTCCTCTTACATGAGTATTTTCTATAATATTCTATTTCTGTTACAGAAGTACATGTCTATCATTCTATATCCTACGGTAAAACACCCCCCCCCCCCCCCCCCCCCCCCCCCACCAAACCCCCCGCCAAAAAAGAAAACCCACCCACCCACACACACTCTCTCTCTCTCTCTCTCTCTCTCTCTCTCTCTCTCTCTCTCTCTCCCCCCCCCCCCCCCCCCCCTCCCCCCTCCCTTCCCCCCCCCCCCCCCCCCCCCCCCCCCCCCCCGCCAAAGTTCAGTTTGCCTCAGAGCCATGATACATCCCTGACCCCTAGGAGCCATGTTACACACCCACACACAGACCCCCCCCCTCTTTTTTCGGGGCTGTCCTATTCCTTTCACCATCTCATATATAGATGCTTTCCAGAATCCAATCATGAATGCATGTTGGACAGATGTCAAGCATGCCCTTTTCCATGAAGGGAGGTTCTTGCCTAAGGTAGCACAAGGCCCGGTGAAACATTCCGAACACATCTAGGATTAACCTTGCATTAAACAATTGGAGAATTGACTTTACATTGATTTGTAGAAAGTTTATATAAAAAGAAGCTAAGAGAAAACTAAATACGCTAGGGCAGGACTAAACGTCAAAGGTTCACACAAAAAAACACATACTTAGAAAATTACATGTGTAACTTAAATGTGCTTCCACCTTACATGTTGTGAGATTGGAATTAAACTCTATAGATAAATGTATTTAATTATTTCAAATCAGATGACGTTCTTAGAAGAACAAAATGAAGAATCATTTTGGTTCTTTGCCAGAAGAAGAATTCTTTCTCAATACTTTAAGAATTCTCTTGTAACACTTCAATCAACTTTTTTGAGTGTTCCAGATACTCTTTTTGACATTATATAGATTTAAGACATCATCAAAGTCCATTACAATTTTTTCGGGACAGGAATGTAATACATTAAAGTAGCTGCATGGCCCAAAAGAAATTACTAAATGCTCTATTGTGGAATGTCCGTACATTATTCTAAATGGTTGTCTTTTGACTGTCGTTAGGTTGAATCCTAACTCAGTTATACCCTAATCTAAGGTCGTTGCAGCTTATTGTTGATAAAAAGAATTCTCTTCTTGACCTCTTGGTGATTATCATTTGAGATGTATGTTGTTTTAATTTTTGTGTATTTCCTTTTATGCTACATATTTTTGCTGTTTCCTCCTCATACCTGCATCCCTTTTGTATCATGACTAGACGTTGAATATGGGAAATGTTTCTTTTGCTCCTTTTCTGTGGTCGAAGTTTCAGCTGTTGATAATCTTATGATGTGCAGACTTACACAGGAAATATCCTTATTGCTGTTAATCCTTTTGCCAAACTTCCACATCTTTATGATGTTCATATGATGGAACAATATAGGGGAGCTACATTTGGTGAATTAAGCCCACATGTATTTGCCATAGCAGATACAGCATACAGGCAAGTGAACATTTCTGTGTTTTCAGCTGTTTTAAATGTCGTTAAATTTAAGTCCTTATGATTCACTGAGGCTATGTTTTGCAGGGCCATGATTAATGAAGGGAAGAGTCAATCTATACTTGTGAGTGGAGAAAGTGGAGCAGGTAAAACAGAAACAACCAAGCTATTGATGCAGTATATTGCTTTCATGGGTGGTCGAGCGATGACTGATGGCAGAACTGTAGAACAACAAGTCTTGGAGGTAATCTTGCGAGAAGCAAGACTAGATGTGCTAACAACTTGTGCAGGTTCTGCCGGATACATTTTGCAAATGAAGCAGATTTGTTTTTGAAGCTGATCCAAGGCTGTCAGCTAACAGAGATTTTGCTCATTGCAGTCAAATCCACTTCTTGAAGCTTTTGGAAATGCAAAAACTGTCCGAAATGATAATTCCAGGTAAGCTGTCATTTGTTTTTCCCTTTGCTTTAGGTATGATTGATATGTGGTAGCATACAGGACAGATCTGCAGAATTGCTAGGCTTGGTCTAACATTGAGCCCCACTAAGGAAAAATTTGAAGTAGTTTCCTGGAAAGAGCTTTTTTTTTTCTTCTTTTGAATAGGGAAAATAGGCCTATGGGGAACAGAAGGGCAGAAATGGAAATGAAGTGAAATGATGTATTAATGTTTTAAAATGCCACAATCATTTATGAGACCAAAGAGTTAATCGTGGTGGATTTTATATGGGTAAAATAACGGAAAGAACAATGATGGGGAATATATATTATACTCAGCATTTAAATGGAGAGTGGGTAATTACACAGATAATGACCACATTGTGTGCAAGAGGTAGCAATCTAAAGATGCGTATCTGAGTGGGATGGGTGGTATCCCCTCTGCTGATCATGTCATGAATGTATCCTCACGATCTTGTCCTGGTGCAGTCGCGTTATCCAGTATCCAGGAACATGGGGTCGTCATCTGGCCCTCTGTGCCTGAGTCTGCTGAAGTGGGGGGAGGGGGGGGGGGGGGGGAGGGAGAGGGGGGGGAGAGAGAGAGAGAGAGAGAGAGAGAGAGAGAGAGAGAGAGAGAGAGAGAGAGAGAGAGAGAGAGAGAGAGAGAGAGAGAGAGAGAGAGAGAGAGAGAGAGAGAGAGAGAGAGAGAGAGAGAGAGAGAGAGAGAGAGAGAGAGAGAGAGAGAGAGAGAGAGAGAGAGAGAGAGAGAGAGAGAGAGAGAGAGAGAGAGAGAGAGAGAGGTAGGTAGGTATATTAATGTCTTCCAAAGGCCAAACTTGGCCTATGAGACAAAATCATATACAACCGTGGTAATCTTTGTGTAGCAATGGAAAGGAAAAAATAGTCGCTACACAAAACTGTGTAGGCAGAAAACAACAAAGGATGGTGTACTTGGTAATGAGTAGGTAGTGGGAATAAAATAATGGTGCCTGGGGGGAGCGTGGCTTGGCTCAGCAGACAATGACCACCTGATACAAGGGGGACCCATGAGGGAGTGAATGTGTGTATATCCTAACTGCTGATGATAGGTGGAGGTGGGTGGAGTATGTGGTACATCGGCGGCGGTAGGAGTGCCTCCTGGAGGAAGCCTGTCCAAGTGGTGGCAATGGGCCTGTGCTCCATCATGCAGTCCTGGGCTATCTTGATGCGTGAGATATCCTCCTTGTGTAGTCGTGGTTGTCGGTACCCAACTCTGAGAGAGAGAGAGAGAGAGAGAGAGAGAGAGAGAGAGAGAGAGAGAGAGAGAGAGAGAGAGAGAGAGAGAGAGAGAAGAGAGAGAGAGAGAGAGAGAGAGAGAGAGAGAGAGAGAGAGAGAGAGAGAGAGAGAGAGAGAGAGAGAGAGAGGAGAGAGAGAGAGAGAGAGAGAGAGAGAGAGAGAGGGAGGGAGGGAGGGAAGGGAGGGGGGGGAGAAGAGAGAGAGAGAGAGAGAGAGAGAGAGAGAGAGAGAGAGAGAGAGAGAGAGAGAGAGAGAGAGAGAGAGAGAGAGAGAGAGAGAGAGAGAGAGAAAGAAAGACTTTTTAACGTCTATTAGAGGCCAAAATCGGCCTATGAGACAAAACATATACATCAGTATGATCCAATCCACTGTGATCCAAAACGAAAATAAAGTGTGAGTACTACAAACGGGTATAAAAGGAGGGATAGTAGCTGGCATCAAGGGTGTGGGGTGCTATGGGTATGCACTCTATATGCTCAATGGGTGAGATACAAACATGATATGCATAGGGAGGGGAGGCTCGATGGTGTCACAACCCCCTAAATGCCTGGAGTGGGTGTAGGATATAATGCATCGGTGGGTAAGGCATCATGGCGATCCTCAAAATGCTCTGGGCGTCCAAATCGATAGGGGTGCGCTGCTGACGTCTCTGTATCTCCATGTCATGGCGTGCGTGAATCGCCTGAATCTCTCTCTGATGTGGACGAGCTCTCCGGACAGGGGGTCTCGGTCGTCGACGCTGTTGTCTAAGCTCCTCTGCTCTGTGTAATGTGACACCCCGCATCGAGCTGGGCCCTCGAGTGTATGTGGGTCTGAAAAAATCTGTAATATGAGTCTGAGGGGGGGGGGGGGGCGAGGTGTATCTCCATCTGCTGCTGGAGGAGTGATGCGCGGTGGTGCTGGAGCTCTACTATGAAACGACCTAGAGGGCGCTGGTCCTCTGTCCCCAATAAAGCCCTGATCTCTCTAGGCCCCCTGAAGAGCTGTGGGTAGCGGTCTCTGATGTCCTCATATGCCTGGCATCTACATGTGTAGTGCTCCTCGTCCTCCACCTCCTCTCTACATATCCTGCATAATCGCTCATCCCTGGGGGTATGTGTGGCTCGCCCAATCTCAATCTCGAGCTGGTGTGATGATACTCTGAGCTGCCCAATGGCCACTCTCTCAGCTGGTGGCATATATGTATCCATGTATCGTGGTCTCTGAATGAAACCATCCGCTGTCACAGTCAGGAAGTGCTCTCTGTAGTGTTGCCTCTTTGTGGGAAGAGGCTCTCGTGGTGCTATCCATGTCTCCCTGACGTGTATCTGTAGTAGGTCCTGACGGATGATCCTATTCCTCTCCGAACGAGAGAGGGTAATGTGGGGGGAAGAGAGGTCATACTGAAAAGGGGGGAGATCCGTAATGCTCATGCCATGGTCTGCTAACCATCGGTAAGTCTGTGCATACCATACTCTCTCATGCCCTGTCTCTGCCAAATGTCTAGAGCTCTCAAATGCAAGCCTGGTGAGTCGGCTAGTGGGGAGCTCACTGACTCTCAGAATAAAGGTCACCAACTGGAAGAGGGCCTCCACTAGCATCGGTGGTGTGCCAAGCTCAGCTCGTATAATGTCATGTGGAACGGAGGGCTTGCTGCGCAGCAAGCGTGATATCATGGTGATCTGGGGCCTCTCAATCTGTGTCCACATCGCCTCTGTGATCCCTGGTGCCCATACTGCTGCTGCGTACATCAATGCGGGTGTCACTAGAGTGTCAAAGAGCCACCCCTTAGTCCGGGGCTCCTGAAAATGTGTCTGAAAGCAGCGTCTCTCCAATCCTGCAAGTGCTGCATAACCTCGCGTCAATCTATCTCTCGGAGCCTGTGCCATGGAGAATACCCCTGTGCTGCCCGAGAAGGTGATACCTAGGTAGACGTAGGAGTCCACTACCTCTATCTGTCCTCCAGCTGCTGTGAAAGAGGCGTGATGGCGTACTGTCCTGGAGGTATGGAAGATCATGACCTTGGTCTTGCCAAGGTTCACTGTGAGTCCTCTCTCCATGCAAAAGGTATCGAGCACCTGTAAATGTGACTGCAACCCCTCCTGTGACTCTGAGAGGAGGACAATGTCATCAGCATATAATAGGATATGTATTGGCGTACCTCCGATGTCTCCTCCTCTCCGTCCTGCTCGCTGTATATACTCCGTGATCTCGTCGATGTAGAGACCGAAGAGAGTGGGTGAGAGGGGGCAACCTTGTTTCACACCAATGGTGCTAACAAGGCTGTCTGATAGACTGCCGGGGCAGCGTACCCTGCCTGTGACTCGTGCATACAAAGCGTGGATGGCCCATAGCATGTCTGATGGAAGCTGTAACTCTTGGAGCCTCCGTAGTAGTCTCTCTCGAGGGACCATGTCGAAGGCTTTGCGGAAATCCACAAAGCAACAGTATAGTCTCTGCTTCCTCGCCTTCGCGCTCTCAATCAAGCAACGAAGCACGAAGATGTGGTCGATGGTGGAGAAAGTGCGGCGGAAGCCTCCCTGGCCGGGTGCTCTGATCCCTGCTGCCTCCGCGTGTGTACTGAGCTCTGCCTCTAGTACTGCCTCATAGATCTTGGCCAGGATATGGCCTATCATAATAGTCCTGTAGTTCCCTGGGTCCATCATATCACCGGACTTATGGATAGGCGTAATGGTATGCATAGTCCATGAGTCGGGTAATCCCTCGACCAAAGCACGGTTGAAGAGATGGGCGATCAAGTGGGAAACTACATCTGCTGCGTATATAAAGTGCTCTCCCTGTAGCCCCGTGTGGTCTGCTGAACGGCAATGCTGTAGCCTATGGATGGCCTGTCGTACCATGCGTGCTGTGAAGAGGGTGGATATCACCGGACGCGGTGTGGAAGGAATCGGTAATGGTGGCTGTCCTGGGACGTCATATAACCTCTGGGCGTAGGTGTGCCAAGTCGAAGGATCGGCTATGGGTGTAGGTGGACGTGGCTCACGTAGGGCCCTCCACGCGGTGGCACAATCCCTACTCATGAGAAGGTAGATCAACTCTGCCTCCTGTCGCTCCTCGAAAGCTCGCCGCTTCCGGCGTGTGAGGGCTCGCATCTGTCGTCGTGCCTCCCTCTCTGTGATGGATCCAAAGATACTCTGTGCTCTGAGATGTCGGTATAGTCGCCTACACTCCTCATCGTACCATCTATTCTGGGGTGTATGCCCCAGCCGTGTCGGATGTGCAGTGCTGTGGGTGGTGTATGGGAAGCTGAGAGTAGCAGATGTATGGAGGATCGAGGAGAAGTGGGCGGTGAGGGTGTCCAAGGAGGCAGAGGGATCAAGGGAGTAGATGCGCTCTCGAACATGGGAGCTATAGATATGTGCTAGCTCATGTCTAAAGTGAATGGTGGCACGGGCTCGTGGTTGTGTGGTGACGGGGTGGGGTATGCATGGTGAGCCGCGAATGGATAGGGCAAGATATGCGTGATCAGCTCCAATCGGTAAGGGTGGGATAGTGAATGAGGTGATCAGATGTGTCGCCTCCGGGGGTCCGATAACATAGTCTACCACACTGCCCCCCTGTGGTGTCGTGGGTGGAATGCAGGTGAGACCGCACGAGGTGGGCCAGCTCCCCATCCCATTATATATAACGAGACGGTGTGCTGCTCCCATCTCGAGTAAGTGTCGGCCATATAAGGTGGGTGTGGCAGTGTCGGCTGAGGCTCTGAGTGTAGGCATGAGAGAGAGAGAGAGAGAGAGAGAGAGAGAGAGAGAGAGAGAGAGAGAGAGAGAGAGAGAGAGAGAGAGAGAGAGAGAGAGAGAGAGAGAGAGAGAGAGAGAGAGAGAGAGAGAGAGAGAGAGAGAGAGAGAGAGAAAGAAAGAAAGAAAGAAAGAAAGTCATATTAACGTCTTCTGGAGGCCAAACTTGGCCTATGAGACAAAAACCATGTACAAGTGTAGTAACCCTGTGTAGAAGATAAAATGAAATAAAAGGTATATCGCTACACAAAGCTATATAGGGCTGGAAAAGGCTTGGGAGACGTGGCTCTGACTCTGCAGATAGTGGCCACCTAATACATGGGGGGATCCAAAATGTGAGTAAAACGCCCTAGAGAGAAGTGATGGGTGGAGGTGGGTGTAGTATGTGGTACATCGGTGGTGGTCTGAGTGCCTCCTGAAGGAAGACAACCCAGGGGGTGGTGGTACGCCTATGCTCCATCATGTGGTCGCAGGCAATCCTGATGCGTGAGACATCCTCCTGATATAGTCGTGGTCGACGATATCCGCCCATGCGTGGTCGGCGCCGTGCTCTCTGTGCTGCTTCCTGGTGGAGCGTGAGCCCTATAGATGGACCTCTCTGATGTAGCTCAACTCGTTGAAAGAACTGGGTAATGGTCTGCTGGGTACTCACCCGTGGCTGATGTATGTGCTGTAGTGACCGCTCTCGCCTCTCGTATGCTGCTGTGAGAAAGCATCCCAAGTGTCTCTGGTCTCCCATAGTCATGCACAGCTGGAATGACTCCTCGATCTGGAACTGTGCTCGTAGGTCTAAGTATGCTGGACATCTGATAACAAAATGCTCCTCACTCTCTACCTCTGTCTCGCATACTGGGCACCACCTCTCCTCACGGGGGACTCCCCTGGACCGACCCCTCTCAATCTCGAGCTGATGTGATGAAACCCGGAGCTGCCCAATGACGACTCGTAGGTGGTGGGGAAGGTAGGTCTGCATGTATCTCGGAATCTCGATGAAGCCCGTGCCTGATATATGTAGAAAATGCTCACGGTAGTAGAGCATTTTCGGTGGCAATGTACCCCTAGGGCTCACCCATGTCCTCTGTATGTATGTATGCCATATCTCCTGACGAATGATCCTATTCCTCTCTTGATGAGAGAGTGAGTAGGTGGGTGCATGAGAGTCGTACTGTAGTGGTGGTAGCATGTCTATGTCAAAGCCATGGTGGGCAAGCCAGTCTCGTGTCTGTGCATACCATGAGGAGGTGTCTCCTGCTAATGCCATATCACGTGATGCCTCGAAAGCACGATAAGCAATACGCTCTGTATCCATGCTCCGAAGTCTGTGTAATAGGCATACTGTCTGGAATAGTGCCTCAACTAGCATCGGTGGTGCAGCGAGCTCTGCTCTAATGATGTCATGTGGTACTAAAGGCTTACTGCGGATAAATCTGGCAATCATGAGGATCTGTGGCCTCTCTAATGCTGTCCATACTGATGTAGCTAATCCTGGTCCCCATATGGCTGCCCCATACATGAGCGCTGGCGTAACCAAAGTGTCAAAGAGCCACCCCTTTGTGCGGGGCTCCTGAAAATATGCCTGGTGGCACTGTCTCTCCATCAAAGCTACTTCTGCGTACCCACGTGTGATGCGGTCACGGGCTGCCTGAGCCATAGAGAAGACTCCTGATGCTGCTGTAAATGTCACCCTCAAGTAAACATATGATCCGACCACCTTGATCGGTCCACCTGCAGCTGTGAACAAACTATGTCTGCGTACCTGTGCTGATGTATGAAAGATCAAGACCTTGGTTTTACCAAGGTTCACAGATAACCCTCTCTGTCTGCAAAAGTCATCTAGGCCGTGTAGATGATGCTTTAGACCTTCTGCAGACTCTGAAACCAATACAATATCATCAGCGTATAAAAGAATATGGACAGTGGACCCGTGTACCTCAATGCCATCTCCCCCCTGCTTCTGTATGAAGTCCACTATCTCATCAATGTAGAGACCAAAGAGGGTGGGTGAGAGAGGGCATCCTTGCTTCACCCAGATAGTGCTAGCAAGTGGATCAGATAAGCCCCTTGGACATCTGACTCTACCAGATACTCTCTCGTATAAGGCGTAGATCCCCCATATCTTCCCTCCGGAGCTCCGATGTCAAGTAGTTGTCTGAAGAGTCGATCCCTAGGAACAGTGTCAAATGCTTTGCTAAAGTCCACAAAGCAACAATATAATCTCCTCTTCCTCATCGTGGCCTGGTCGATCAGGCATCTGAGAGTGAAGATGTGGTCAATGGTAGAGAAATCTCGTCTGAACCCTGCCTGTCCTAGAGCCCTGATGCCCTTCCTCTCAGCGAGAGTACTCAACTCTGTCTCTAGTACGACCCCATATAACTTGGCCAATATAGGGCCAATCATGATCGTCCGGTATGTAGCTGGATCCATAGTGTCACCTGACTTATGAATGGGCACTATGGTGTGCTCAGTCCATGAGTCTGGGAACCACAGAGCGATTAACGTCTTCAGGAGGCCAAACTTGGCCTATGAGACAAAACCATGTACAAGTGTAGTAACCCTGTGTAGAAAATGAAATGAAATAAAAAGTACTCGTTACACAAATGTATATAGGGGTGGAAAAGGTTGGGGAGACGTGGCTCTGACTCTGCAGATAATGACCACCTAATACATGGGGTTCCATAATGTGAGTGAGTAAAATACCCTAGCTATTGATGATGGGTGGAATGGGGTGTAGTATGTGGTACATCGGTGGTGGTTTGAGTGCCTCCTGAAGGAAGACAACCCAGGGGGTGGTGGCACGCCTCTGCTCCATCATGCGGTCGTAGGCTGTCCTGATGCGTAAGATATCCTCCTGATAAAGTCGTGGTCGACGATATCCATCAATGCATGGTCGGCGTCGTGCTCTCTGTGCTGCTGCCTGGTGGAGCGTGAGCCTTATAGATGGACTTCTCTGATGTAGCTCAGCTCGTTGAAAGAACTGAGTAATGGTGTGCTGGGTACTCAACTGTGTCTGATGTGTGGGCTGTAGTGACCGCTCTCGCCTCTCGTATGCTGCTGTGAGGAAGTGCCCCAAGCGCCGCTGGTCTCCCATAGTCATGCACAGCTGGAGCGACTCCTCTATCTGAAACTGTGCTTGTAGGTCTAAGTATGCTGGGCATCTGATAACAAAATGCTCCTCACTCTCTACCTCTGTGTCTTGCATATTGGGCACCACCTCTCCTCACGGGGGACTCCCCTGGACCGACCCCTCTCAATCTCGAGCTGATGTGATGAAACTCGGAGCTTCCCAATGACGACTCGAAGGTGGTGGGGTATGTATGTCTGCATGTATCTCGGAATCTCGATGAAGCCTTCGTCCGATATATGTAGAAAATGCTCACGATAATAGAGCATTTTCGGTGGCAATGTATCCCTAGGGCTCACCCATGTCCTCTGTATGTATGTATGCAATATCGACTGACGAATGACCCTATTCCTCTCCTGATGAGAGAGCGAGTAGGTGGGTGCATGTAAGTCGTACTGTAGTGGTGGTAGCTTGTCTATGTCAAAACCATGGTGGGCCAGCCAGTCTCGTGTCTGTGCACACCATGAGGAGGTGTTGCCTGCTAATGCCATATCACGTGATGCCTCGAAAGCACCATAAGCAATGTGCTCTGTATCCATGCTCCGAAGTCTGTGTAATAGGCATACTGTCTGGAATAGTGCCTCAACTAACATCGGTGGTGGAGCAAGCTGTGCCCTAATGATATCATGTGGTACTGAAGGCTTGCTGCGGATAAGTCTGGCAATCATGAGGATCTGTGGCCTCTCCAATGCTGTCCATACTGATGTATCTAAGCCTGGCCCCCATATGACTGCCCCATACATGAGCGCTGGCGTAACCAAAGTGTCGAAGAGCCACCCCTTTGTGCGGGGCTCCTGAAAATATGCCTTGTGGCACTGTCTCTCCATCATAGCTAGTGCTGTGTACCCACACGTGATGCGGGCACGGGCTGCCTGAGACATAGAGAAGACCCCTGATGCTGTTGTAAATGTCACTCCCAAGTAAACATATGATCCGACCACCTTGATTGGTCTGCCTGCTGCTGTGAACAAACTATGTCTGCGTACCTGTGCTGATGTATGGAAGATCATGACCTTGGTTTTACCAAGGTTCACAGATAACCTTCTGTGTCTGCAAAAGTCATCTAGGCCATGTAGATGATGCTGTAGAGCTTTTGGAGACTTTGAAACCAGTACAATATCATCAGCATATAAAAGAATATGGACAGTGGACCCGCATACCTCAATGCCTTCACCTCCCTGCAGCTGTATGAAGTCCACTATCTCATCAATGTAGAGACCAAAGAGGGTGGGTGAAAGAGGGCACCCTTGCTTCACCCCGATAGTGCTAACAAGGGGATCAGATAAGCCCCTTGGACATCTGACTCTACCAGATACTCTCTCGTATAAGGCGTAGATCCCCCATACCGTCTCCTTTGGAGCTCCGATATCAATTAGTCGTCTGAAGAGTCGTTCCCTTGGAACAATGTAAAATGCTTTGCTGAAGTCCACAAAGCAGCAATATAATCTCCTCTTCCTCACCCTTGCCTGGTCGATCAAGCATCTCAAGGTGAAGATGTGGTCAATGGTAGAGTAATCTCGTCTGAAACCTACTTGTCCTGGAGCCATGATACCCTCCCTCTCAGCGAGAGTACTCAACTTTGTCTCTAGTACCGCTCCATATAACTTGGCCAATATAGGGCCAATCATGCTGTATGTAGCTGGATCCATAGTATCCCCTACTTATGAATGGGCACTATGGTGTGCTGAGACCATGAGTCAGGGAACCCTTCAACCAAAGCACGGTTAAAGAGGTGGGCAATGAGCGGTGCGATAGTTGTGCCTCCGTAGACGAGGTTCTCTGCCTGTAAGCCGAAATGATCATGGGCCCTACCATGCTGTAGACGGGCAATAGCGCGTCCCACCATAGTGGGTGTGAAGAAGTCAGAGGTAGCGGGACGTGAGCTCTGCGGCCTAGGAATGGTGGGCTGGTATGGGATCTCGTATAGGCTCTGTGCATAGCTTTGCGAAGTGCTCGGGTCTCGGATGGGTATCTGCTGTCTCCTCTCTCTCAAATGTTGCCACGCCATTGTACTGTCTCGACTCATGAGCAAATGGTAAATATCTCAGTACTGTCTCTCCTCCCATTCTCGCCGTTTGCGGCGAGTAAAGCTCTGCATTCGGCGCTGTGCCTGTCTGTGTGTAATATCCCCTCTATGCTCTAAAATCCGTAGGTGCTTCCGTAGCTCACGACAAACTGCATCATACCAACGGTTCTTGGGCATGGATCCTGTGTGTGGGGGGTGTATGTGTGTGCGGTGTGGGAAGCTGCGGAGAGCTGAGTCCTGTAGGATGGTGGTGATCTGTGATGAAAGTGTGTCCAAGGGTGAGAGTGGATCAAGGGAGAGTAGACAGGTGTGTAAATGGTGTGCATAAACATGTGAGAGCTCCTGTGTGAAGTGTATCGTGGTGTGTGTCTTAGTGGGTGAGGGAGGGTCTAATGGAATAGGAGATGAAAGTGTGAATGTGATAAATGTATGGTCAGCACGAAGTGGGCGTCGTCCAATACTAAGTGAGGCGATGAGTGAAGCTCCAGAGATGGTACCCAGAATGTAGTCAACCGTGCTCTCACCCCCTCCGTGAGGGAAGCAAGTGAGTCCGTCGGAATCGGAACCTGGCCAACGGTTCATCCCGTTATACATAACGAGATGGTGTCGGATGCCTAGCTCAAGGAGACGTCTGCCATACCCAGTGGTGTCTTGACCCATATCTGCTTATACTCTATTGGTGCTCATCTCATCCGGGTCTCTGCACCTCATGATATGTGGATGATCCATGTCATATGCCTTGCATTGATGTGACTGGGTGTGGCCATTGAAATCCCCCATAAGGAAGACTTCACCTAGAGTGCTGTAGTGTAGTATCTCATCTGAGAGTGCTGTGTATGGTGAGTCTCTGTCCCGGATCGGTCCCCCAAGGTCATGTCCTGCATATCGGGATCCACCTGGTGGGAAGTAGCATATGGCAATGTAAATCAAGCTCCCTGGTGCTATCTCCATGCTGACCCATATGTATCGTGCTTTCTTGTCTCTTCTTAGGATATGGATTTGACTCTGTATCTCCTTTCTAAATATGATGGCAACACCCGCCGACCCTCGTGCTGTACTCTGTCTTGTCGTGGTCCTGAATGCCGATCCCCAATGAAAACCCGCAATGCGAGGTAGGCCTCTCTCTGGGCTCTCTTGGGTCTCTGTGATGCAAGCAAAATCATGTGACTCAAGGATCTCCTCGAGCCTGTCTGGTCGCGTCTACATCGCCCCATTGCAGTTCCATACTGCTACCGTGAGTGGTGCCTCCTGGTGTAGTGATGTCTCATAGGCCGCGTGGCGCTATTTGATAGGGCGCCCGTCTATGAAGACCTTACCATCACGATAAAAAGCCTTTCTTCCCTCTCGACGTGCCTGGAGTATCTGTGGCATGCAAGCACGTCGGTGTGCTACCTGCATCCTCGTGAGGTCCTCATCCATGTAAAAGGTGCCACCACGTAGTCCACGTAGTACTGATTGATGTCTAAAGAAGGTGGACTGTGTCTCCTCGGAGCTCATTTGAAGGATGAGTGCTTGCGAGCGAGATGTATCCCTCCCAGCCCTCCATGCACCTGTGAAGGGCATGCTCTCGTATCCAAGTCGACGGCAAATGTCGGTAGCATCGGACTCCAGTGATGCTCCCTCTGGTAGGGCCGTAATCCGAATGTGGAGTCTTCGAATGTGGCGAAGTCTCTCCTCAAGTGTATCTTGAATCCGTGTGAGTTCGTCCTTCTTCACGTCTTCCTTGACTTCCTTCCTTACAATCCATGTTTGTGACAAAGCATCATTCACAGTAAGCAAGGCATCAATCAAATCCCTCTTTGTGATCTGCACATCTTGTGCATGCATATTAATAGAAGCATCAATAACTTCGGCATGCTCTGCTTCCATAGTAGCACAAAGTATATCTTCTGCATATGATAGCTCTTCAATGATGACACTAGAGGCCACATTGGCCTTCTCTTTGTCTTTGTCCTTTGAGGTATCATGTGCTTCATTCTTGGTGTCCTTTTTCTTTCTGTCACTTGTGTTCTTTCTTTCTAGTTCAGCTTTGTAGTATCTGCAATCCGGCTTCTTGTGACCTTTCCTACCACATTGATAACAATTCACTTCAGCCTTGCCTTTGCTTTTGCTCCTGATCCTCTGTACATTTCCACTTTTCTTTTCTGTTCTTCCTCTAGCCACATTGGCTGAACCATTGCCCTCTCCTCTAGCTTTCCTCCTGATATCCTCATTCAAAATAGAACCCCTTACACCATCAAAGGTAAGACTGCAACTATTCGAAAGTGAAACAACCAATGTTTCCCATGAATCAGGTAAGGTCATCAACAAGAAGATGGCCTTAAGCTTATCATCAAATGGAGGTAATCCAGAGTTCTTCAATTGTGAAAGAGTACCTATAAACAAAGATAAGTGCTCAGCAGCACTTTTTGACTCATCAAGCTGCATACACACTAGCTTATGCATAAGATGCACTTGATTTATAGGCGTGGTATTTTCATAAGTGGCTTTTAGCTTCTCCCATACCTCAAAAGCAGTTGTAAGGCCTATTTCATCTGATACAACCATCTTGATGTAAGTGATGGCCTTCTTGTTTAGGTTCATCCATGCTGCATCTGTCATATCTTCAGGCTTGACTTCCTCAAGAGCCCCTTCACAATCTTTAAAAAAGAGGATGCCCAACATTCTCTTTTTCCACAAATCAAAACCGCTACCTTCAAATCTCTTGATCTCAAACAAGCTTTTGACATCAGAGGAGGTAGAGGTCATGTTTGCACGCTAAGAACTTCAAAATTTCACCAAAGAAGGTAGTATTCACCTGTTGTCTTGTGCGCAATTACCTTACGAGACTATAGCTGAGAAATTAAACCCAAAAACTGTCCAAAACTTGCAAAAATCAATTTCTCGAATTTTCTGCAGAAAATTTCAAAAAATTCCAGCAAGCTGTAATTGCATCAAAAACAACAAATTTGTTGTTTTTCAACCACAAAAGGCATACATAGATGCAAAACCAAGTCAATGGGTGCTTGTTTTCACAAAAGCCCCAATTTTTTGCAGCAATATGACCTGTAAAATCAGAGGAATGACATGATGTAATAAGTTTCCAGCAAGTATGCACTTCCTCAATCTTTGTACATGTCCTCCCACTTGAAATGAGAGAGAATTTCTGCCACAAAAGACTTGTAGATGAAAGAATCAGCAATGTGGATGCTGAAAATGACCGGTGGGGATACGAAAGGAAGAATAGAAGAGATTCTTCGCGATGAAACTCTCTAAAAAGCACAAAATTTGCTTCAGCTTTGCTCGGGGTTGAAGTAATCCTCCAAAAATAGCACTTTATTGCGAAAAAAGAAGGTTTTTCGCGATGAAATTCTCCCAAATGCAAGAAAACACCTTCGGCTTAACATAGGCTGAAGTAGAAAAGCACTTCGAGCAACTTTGTCGTGATGGAACAACTCAAAGCTCTGATACTAGTTGAAAGAGGCCGCAGAGAGCTACGTTGTCGTCTTCTCGACTGCTTCAAACGCCAAAGGAGTGGGTTGTTGTGTGAGGAGAGAGAAATTAGAGAGAGAAACCTGTGCAGAAATTTGGAGAAGAAGATGGAGAAGCTGAAGTTGAAGAAGTCCCAATCAAGTTATGAGAGATTTGGGACCAAGTCTTATTGATAAGTGACTTTTAGGTCATTTGGGCATGTTCACACATAGCCAATTACCAAAAGTCATAAAAAATAATGTAAATGCCTATAAGTCCCCAATTTGGGGTCCAAAAATATAACAAAAATATGTTTGGAAAGCTCTCGAAGAGAGCTTTCACATGGAAGGGCCAAAATATACAAAAGAAGAGTCCTTGGGGCCTTTATCCCCAACATCTGTATGGCATACTACTCTCTATCTCTGTATGGCATACTGGGCACCACCTCTCCTCTTGAGGGACTCCTCTGGCCTGGCCCCTCTTGATCGATCGATCGATCGAGAGAGAGAGAGAGAGAGAGAGAGAGAGAGAGAGAGAGAGAGAGAGAGAGAGAGAGAGAGAGAGAGAGAGAGAGAGAGAGAGAGAGAGAGAGAGAGAGAGAGAGAGAGAGAGAGAGAGAGAGAGAGAGAGAGAAAGAAAGTGTTTTTACGTCTATTAGGAGGCCGAACTCGGCCTATGAGACAAATCGATGTACATGGGATGTATCTTCTCTCTATCAGAGAAGATAAAAGTGCTGAAAAAGAAACTGGTAAAGCTGATACATATCTCTGTGATATGCATGTGGAGATACCCATGAAAGTGGGGGGGGGGGGTGTATGGAGTGCGATATCAATGATAGTCTATATGCAAAGGGCTAGTGCAACAAGCATGGGAATGCATCTGAAACGACTAACTAGCTCCATCCTGTGCTAGTGGGCAGGTGTAAGATGTGATACATAGGTGGAGGTGGAATCAGGGCCATCGTGATAGCTGCAGCGGGATCAGCCATCATCTGGAATCGTCTCTCCTCCATGGCACGATGGTGACGAGCCTGGATCTCTGCAATTTGATGTCGGTGAAGTCTTGGGGCTCGATATCCTCTAGCACGGGGTCGTCTCCTAGCTCGAGCAGTCTCAGCCTGCTGAAGAGTCACCCCTCTCGGTGTGTGAGCTGAGGGGGGGAGGACTGCAACACGTCGGGGAATAAAGAACTCAGTGAGTTGACTCTGTCTCCCTCTTGTATGCATAGTACAAAAAAATCGACGATTTTTAAATAAAAATCGTTTTTTAAATCGTTGGAACGATTTAAATGATTTTTTACGATTTTTATGAAGGTTTAAAAAAAAAAAAATCATTTTCAGCCAAACACCTAGGGTCATCTATTTTCAAATTCGCTTCGAGCTTCACTAATAGTGTTTTGTCTTCTCTTCCAGACTCATCTTGAGAGCTTGCATTACGAAGAAGTTAGAACATAAGGTGAGCATTAGAGCATTCAGCAATAGAGCACGATCAGCCCCTTGCAAGTTGCTTTAGAATTCAACCTTCTCTATTTTCTCTTTGCTTCACTCTTCTCTATTTGCCCCTTTTTTCAAGCTTCACTTTGACACTATTTGCCCTTTGCCACTTTCATTATAGAGTCTAGATGGGTAGAAAGTAGTCTGAACACTAGGGATTATAGACTATTAGGTGATTTTGTATGTTATTCATGTCAGCTATATAAAAAAGGTGTTAAACATGCATTGGTACATAGCTTTATGTTTCAAAAAATAAAAATCTCTCATAGTGAATAAAAACCTCGATTTTTATTTTGGATTTTATAAACCTCTACGAATTAAACGATTTAAACCTCGATTTAAATCTCGTTTTTAAACCTCTTCTTGTACTATGCTTGTATGGGATGCTATAGTAGGCTGGAGTAGGGAATCTCTGTGACTCTGTATCTCTAGTAGGAATCGCCCGAGCTGTCGCTGGACTCTAGAGTCCATGATCTCTCGGAGGGTGGGCTGCCTTGTAAATAGAGTCCCGTATCTACCTCTGATGCCATCATATGCGCTACATCTGCATACAAAGTGCTCCTCATCCTCCATCTCTACTCTGCAAACCCTGCATATCCGCTCCTCTCTGGGAATGTCTGCGGCTCTGCCCGTCTCAATCTCTAGTCTATGTGATGAGACTCTCAACTGACCAATCACTACCCTCGAGCTATGAGGCATGTAAGTATCCATGTAACGTGGCCGCCGGATGAAACCGTCCGCTAGGATGTCTAAGAACTGAATGCAATAGTCTCAATCCCATGTGTGGTGTGTGCCATGTCTGACTAATGTAGAGCTTCCAAAGATCCTGTCTCAGCACAACATTCCTCTCATGACGAGAGAGGTGGATGTGAGGTGAGTCTGGGTCGTACTGAAAAGGCGGCAATCTGTCCATATCAAGCCCATGACTATCAAACCATACTCTAATCTGAGTGTACCAAGCTCTCTCATATCCTGTCTCTGATATCTGTATAGATGCCTCAAAAGCTCTGCGTGTGAGTCTGTCTGTAGGGAGCTCCCTCATCCTCTGAATAAAGGAGACAATCTGGAATAGTGCATCTACTACCATGGGTGGTGCAGCTAGCTCTGCCCTGATGATGTCATGTGGTACCGACTGTTCCCCGCGAAATAGTCGCGAGATCATACGTACCTGGGGCCTCTCGATCGCACTCCACTGGGTGACTGTGAGGCCTGGGGCCCAAACTCTCGCAGCATACATCATAGCTGGTCGGACTAGTGTGTCAAATAGCCATCCCTTTGTGCGGGGCTCCCGGAAGTGTGCCTGGTGACATCTCCGCTCTAACATGGCTAAAGCTGCATATCCTCGTGTGAGTCTATCGGTGGCTGCCTGTCTCATGCTGAAGGGGCCAGGTAAGCTCGTGAATGTGACAGCTCGTGAATGTGACTCCGAGGTAGACATAAGAAGTGACCACCTCAATCTGTCCACCGCCGGCTGTGAATCCTGCTCCATTCCTCACCATGGGGGAGGTGTGGAAGATCATGACCTTGGTCTTGCCAAGGTTTACTGTCAAGCCCCTCTGTGTACAAAACTCTTTGAGGGCATCCAAGTGGCGCTGCAATCCCTCGGGTGACTTTGAAATCAAGACAATGTCATCGGCATATAATAAAATGTGGACAGGTGTACCCGCGAGGTCTGCACCCTCTCCTCCAACTCGGAGAATGTAGTCCTCAATCTCATCGATGTAGAGACCAAATAGAGTGGGAGAGAGCAGGCAGCCTTGCTTAACACCGATGGTGCTAGCAATGGCCTCAGACAGACATACCTCTTGGACACTGTACTCTCCCAGTCACCTGCTCATAGAGTGCATAGATGGCCCAAATCATCCCTGATGGTACTCCCAAGCTGTGAAGGCATTGGAAGAGCCTCTCTGGTGGGACTGTATCAAAAGCTTTGCGGAAGTCCACAAAGCATCAATATAGTCTCTTCTTCCGCACCCTTGCCCCGTCAGTGAGGCAGCGCAAAATGAAGATATGATCAATAGTAGAGAAAGCTCGCCGAAAACCTGCGTGGCCTCGTGCTCGTAGCCCCTAAGTCTCTGCATATGAGCTGAGCTTTGCCTCAAGTATGGCACCGTATAGTTTGGCCATGGAGAGAGAGAGAGAGAGAGAGAGAGAGAGAGAGAGAGAGAGAGAGAGAGAGAGAGAGAGAGAGAGAGAGAGAGAGAGAGAGAGAGAGAGAGAGAGAGAGAGAGAGAGAGAGAGAGAGAGAGAGAGAGAGAGAGAGAGAGAGAGAGGGGAGAGGGGGAGGGAGGGAGGGAGGGAGGGAGGGAGGGAGGGAGGGGGGGGGGAAGGGAGAGAGAGAGAGAGAGAGAGAGAGAGAGAGAGAGAGAGAGAGAGAGAGAGAGAGAGAGAGAGAGAGAGAGAGAGAGAGAGAGAGAGAGAGAGAGAGAGAGAGAGAGAGAGAGAGAGAGAGGGAGGGAGGGGGGGGGGAAGGGAGAGAGAGAGAGAGAGAGAGAGAGAGAGAGAGAGAGAGAGAGAGAGAGAGAGAGAGAGAGAGAGAGAGAGAGAGAGAGAGAGAGAGAGATATTAACGTTCACGGGAGGCCGAAATCGACCTATGGGACCGATCAGGTACATCAAAACATTACATTCCACTTGGGGGGGAAGCCCTCAAGGGGCTATAATAAAAGGGAAAAATCAAAATAAAAATAAAAGGGGGGGGGATGTGGCTTCCAAAGCGCTCTTATGACTCATAAGAGTTTCAAAATTACATCAATATATATTACAAATGAGGGAGATAGCTGTTTCTTCCTATGTGGTATGGGTATGGAAATCTCTGATAATAGCTTGACCGCCTTTATATACTGCCCACTTTCCATTCTTCCTGGCTTCTCTGACTTTAGTTAACTCTGCTGGTCGATTTTTAAGTTGGAGTGGGGTGAGTTCATCTGCTATCCATACTTTAGTACCTTGTAGTGACTTTGCTTGCTTCATGACAGCTATCTTATCTGACATGTCAAAATAGCTTACCCTTGCCTCAGTTCCTTTGGGTGTGATGAAGACCGGAGACCCTAGATTGATGAAGGGGACCACCTTGGTTAGTTGTGCTTCTAGTACTTCTGTTTCAAGGATGGAGTCATCTTTTAACTCGGGTGCGATGTCCTCCCTGTCCCATCCTAGGGGGAGGCCTCCAATCCTGATAACTTTCTTGTTGCTGTCCACCAATTCCTGCTCCTTTACCACAGACATTACTTCTTTTGAAAAATGTGTAGAGCTGGATAGTTTTACCTCGGATAATTGTGTTGCCAAGTCGACTTTATTTGTTGATTCAACTCCTGTTTGCTGGCTGTTTCCTTGTGTTTCATCAAGCTTTTGTTGCAATCTGGCTATTTGTTCATCTTTCTTACTAATTTCCTGCTTCATTGCTGCCATTTCTCCTTGGAGTTTCTTCACTTCTTGGAGTAAGTAAGACTCCCATGCTGTTGGTTTGTTGACTGGGGCTGGTATAGAAAGCGGTTGGTGCAAGAGGGAAGAGGCAAAGCTTTTCCTGCCTTCCCTATTGTTGCTGTAGACAGGGAGCGAGGAGAAGGGTGCTGGAAAGCTCAAGGAGAGGGTCCCCTCCTTCACCCTCCCCTCGAGATGAAGAAAGAGGCGGGCTGCTCCCCTCCCGCCTTACCTGCTGTTGTCTCTGTGGGGGGGGAGAGAGAGAGAGAGAGAGAGAGAGAGAGAGAGAGAGAGAGAGAGAGAGAGAGAGAGAGAGAGAGAGAGAGAGAGAGAGAGAGAGAGAGAGAGAGAGAGAGAGAGAGAGAGAGAGAGAGAGAGAGTTATATTAACATCTTCCAAAGACCAAACTTGGCCTATGAACAAAATCATGTACAACTATGGTAATCTCTGTGTAGAAATGAAAAGGAAAAATACTTGCTACACAAAATTGTGTAGGCTAAAAACAACAAAAGGATGGTGCACCTGGTAATGAGGGGTAGTGGGGATAAGGTGGTGGTGCATTGCTCTGACTTTGCAGATAATGGCCACCTGATACAAGGGGGCCCCACAGGGAACTGAATGTGTATACCCTATCTGCTAACGATGGGTGGAGGTGGGTGGAGTATGTGGTACATTGGCAGCGGTCTGAGTGCCTCCTGAAAGAAGGCTTCCCAAGTGGTGGTGGTACGCCTCTCCTCCATCATGTGGTCGTGGGCTATCCTGATGCGTGATATATCCTCCTTGTGGAGTCATGGTTGTCGATACCCAACCATACATGGTCGGCGTTGCACTCTCTGTTCCGCTTCTTGTTAGTGTGATCCCTATGCCTCATATATATATATATATATATAGATAGAGAGAGAGAGAGAGAGAGAGAGAGAGAGAGAGAGAGAGAGAGAGAGAGAGAGAGAGAGAGAGAGAGAGAGAGAGAGAGAGAGACCTTTTAACGTCTATTAGAGGCCAAAATCGGCCTATGAGCCAAAACATATACATCAGTATGATCCAATCCACTGTGATC
This sequence comes from Ceratopteris richardii, assembly GCA_020310875.1. Classification (NCBI taxonomy): domain Eukaryota; kingdom Viridiplantae; phylum Streptophyta; class Polypodiopsida; order Polypodiales; family Pteridaceae; genus Ceratopteris; species Ceratopteris richardii. Next base: position 18,863,372 of record CM035427.1, read on the forward strand.
CCAAAAGGAAAATAAAGTGCGAGTACAAAAGAGAGTATAAAAGGAGTGGATAATAGTTGCGGTCAAGGGTGTTGGGTGCTATGGGTATGCACTCTATATGCTCAATAGGTGAGAAAATATGATATGCATAGGGAGGGGAGGCTCGGTGGTGTCATAACTCTCTAAATGTCTGGAGTGGGTATAGGATATAATGCATCCGTGGGTAAGGCATCGTGGCGATCCTCAAAATGCTCTGCACGTCGAGATCGACAGGGGTGCGTTGCTGACGTCTCTGTATCTCCATGTCATGGCGTGCGTGAATTGCCTGAATCTCTCTATGGTGGGGATGGGCTCTCCGGAGTGGGGGTCTCGGTCGTCGACGCTGTCGTCTAAGCTCCTCTGCTCTCTGTAATGTGACACCTTGCGTCGAGCTCGGTCCTCGGGTGGCTGTGGGTGTGAAAAAATCTGTAATATAAGTCTGGGGGGCCAGGTGTATCTCCATCTGTTGCTCGAGGGAGGGAGGGAGGGAGGGAGGGAGGGAGGGGGGAGGGAGGGGGGGGGGGGGAGAGAGAGAGAGAGAGAGAGAGAGAGAGAGAGAGAGAGAGAGAGAGAGAGAGAGAGAGAGAGAGAGAGAGAGAGAGAGAGAGAGAGAGAGAGAGAGAGAGAGAGAGAGAGAGAGAGAGAGAGAGAGAGAGAGAGAGAGAGAGAGAGAGAGAGAGAGAGAGAGAGAGAGAGAGAGAGAGAGAGAGAGAGAGAGAGAAAGAAAGAAAGAAAGAAAGAAAAGAAAGTGTTTTTACGTCTATTAGGAGGCCGAACTCGGCCTATGAGACAAATCGATGTACATGGGTGTATCTTCTGTCAATCAGAAAAGATAAAAGTGCTGAAAAGAAACTGGTTAAGCTGATATAGATCTCCGTAGTGTGCATGTGGGGATACCCATGAAAGTGGTGGGGGGTGTATGGAGTGTTATATCTATGATAGTCTATATGCAAAAGGGTAGTACAACAACCATGAGAATGCATCTAAAACGACTAACTAGCTCCATCCTGTGCTAGTGGGTGGGATGTAATATGTGATACATAGGTGGAGGTGGAGTCAGGGCCACCCTGATGGCTGCAACGGGATCGGCCATCATCTGGGATCGTCTCTCCTCCATGGAGCGATGGTCACAAGCGTGGATCTCCGCAATCTGGTGTCGGTGAAGTCTCGGGGCTCGATATCCTATATCACGGGGTCGTCTCCTAGCTCGAGATATCTGAGCCTGCTGAAGAGTCACCCCGCTCGGTATGTGGGCTGAGGGGGGGAGGGCTGAAGCACGTCGTGGAATAAAGAAGTCAGTGAGCTGACTCTGTCTCCCTCCTGTATGGAGTGCTACAGTAGGCTGGAGTAGGGAATCTCTGTGACTCTGTATCTCTAGTAAGAATCGCCCGAGCTGTCGAGAGAGAGAGAGAGAGAGAGAGAGAGAGAGAGAGAGAGAGAGAGAGAGAGAGAGAGAGAGAGAGAGAGAGAGAGAGAGAGAGAGAGAGAGAGAGAGAGAGAGAGAGAGAGAGAGAGAGAGAGAGAGAGAGAGAGAGAGAGAGAGAGAGAGAGAAAGAAAGAAAGACTTTTTAACGTCTATTAGAGGCCAAAATCGGCCTATGAGACAAAACATATACATCAGTATGATCCAATCCACTGTGATCCAAAACGAAAATAAAGTGTGAGTACTGCAAACGGGTATAAAAGGAGGGATAGTAGCTGGTATCAAGGGTGTGGGGTGCTATGGGTATGCACTCTATATGCTCAATGGGTGAGATACAAATATGATATGCATAGGGAGGGGAGGCTCGATGGTATCACAACCCCCTAAATGCCTGGAGTGGGTGTAGGATATAATGCATCGGTGGGTAAGGCATCATGGCGATCCTCAAAATGCTCTGGGCGTCCAAATCGATAGGGGTGCGCTGCTGACGTCTCTGTATCTCCATGTCATGGCGTGCGTGAATCGCCTGAATCTCTCTCTGATGTGGACGAGCTCTCTGGACAAGGGGTCTCGGTCGTCGACGCTGTCGTCTAAGCTCCTCTGCTCTGTGTAATGTGACACCCCGCATCGAGCTGGGCCCTCGAGTGTATGTGGGTCTGAAAAAATCTGTAATATAAGTCTGAGGGGGGGGGGGGGTCAGGTGTATCTCCATCTGCTGCTGGAGGAGTGATGCGCGACGGTGCTGGAGCTCCACTAGGAAACGACCTAGAGGGCGTTGGTCCTCTGTCCCCAATAAAGCCCTGATCTCTCTAGGCCCCCTGAAGAGCTGTGGGTAGCGGTCTCTGATGTCCTCATATGCCTGGCATCTACATGTGTAGTGCTCCTCGTCCTCCACCTCCTCTCTACATATCCTGCATAATCGCTCATCCCTGGGGGTATGTGTGGCTCGCCCAATCTCAATCTCAAGCTGGTGTGATGATACTCTGAGCTGCCCAATGGCCACTCTCTCAGCTGGTGCCATATATGTATCCATGTATCGTGGTCTCTGAATGAAACCATCCGCTGTCACAGTCAGGAAGTGCTCTCTGTAGTGTTGCCTCTTTGTGGGAAGAGGCCCCCATGGTGCTATCCATGTCTCCCTGACGTGTATCTGTAGTAGGTCTTGACGGATGATCCTATTCCTCTTTGAACGAGAGAGGGTAATGTGGGGGGAAGAGAGGTCATACTGAAAAGGGGGGAGATCCGTAATGCTCATGCCATGGTCTGCTAACCATCGGTAAGTCTGTGCATACCATACTCTCTCATGCCCTGTCTCTGCCAAATGTCTAGAGCTCTCAAATGCAAGCCTGGTGAGTCGGCTTGTGGGGAGCTCTCTGACTCTCAGAATAAAGGTCACCAACTGGAAGAGGGCCTCCACTAGCATCGGTGGTGTGCCAAGCTCAGCTCGTATAATGTCATGTGGAACGGAGGGCTTGCTGCGCAGCAAGCGTGATATCATGGTGATCTGGGGCCTCTCAAGCTGCGTCCACATCGCCTCTGTGATCCCTGGTGCCCATACTGCTGCTGTGTACATCATTGCGGGTGTCACTAGAGTGTCAAAGAGCCACCCCTTAGTCCGGGGCTCCTGAAAATGTGTCTGAAAGCAGAGTCTCTCCAATCCTGCAAGTGCCGCATAACCTCGCGTCAATCTATCTCTCGCAGCCTGTGCCATGGAGAATACCCCTCTGCTGCCCGAGAAGGTGATACCTAGGTAGACGTAGGAGTCCACTACCTCTATCTGTCCTCCAGCTCTTGTGAAAGAGGCGCGATGGCGTACTGTCCTGGAGGTATGGAAGATCATGAGCTTGGTCTTGCCAAGGTTCACTGTGAGTCCTCTCTCCATGCAAAAGGTATCGAGCGCCTGTAAATGTGATTGCAACCCCTCTTGTGACTCTGAGAGTAGGACAATGTCATCAGCATATAATAGGATATGTATTGGCGTACCTCCGAGGTGTCATCCTCGCCCTCCTTCTCGCTGTATACACTCCGTGATCTCGTCGATGTAGAGACCGAAGAGAGTGGGTGAGAGAGGGCAACCTTGTTTCACACCAATGGTGCTAACAAGGCTGTCTGATAGACCGCCGGGGCAGCGTACCCTGCCTGTGACTCGTGCATACAAAGCGTGGATGGCCCATAGCATGTCTGATGGAAGCTGTAACTCCTGGAGCCTCCGTAGTAGTCTCTCTCGAGGGACCATATCGAAGGCTTTGCGGAAATCCACAAAGCAACAGTATAGTCTCTGCTTCCTCGCCTTCGCGCTCTGAATCAAGCAACGAAGCACGAAGATGTGGTCGATGGTGGAGAAAGTGCGGCGGAAGCCTGCCTGGCCGGGTGCTCTGATCCCCGCTGCCTCAGTGTGTGTATTGAGCTCTGCCTCTAGTACTGCCCCATAGATCTTGGCCAGGATATGGCCTATCATAATAGTCCTGTAGTTCCCTGGGTCCATCATATCGCCGGACTTATGGATAGGCGTAATGGTATGCATAGTCCATGAGTCGGGTAATCCCTCAACCAAAGCACGGTTGAAGAGATGGGCGATCAAGTGGGAAACTACATCTGCTGCGTATATAAAGTGCTCTCCTTGTATCCCCGTGTGGTCTGCAGAACGGCCATGCTGTAGCCTATGGATGGCCTGTCGTACCATGCCTGCTGTGAAGAGGGTGGATATCACCGGAAGCGGTGTGGAAGGAATCGGTAATGGTGGCTGTCCTTGGACGTCATATAACCTCTGGGCGTAGGTGTGCAAAGTCGAAGGATCTGCTATGGGTGTAGGTGGACGTGGCTCACGTAGTGCCCTCCACGCGGTGGCACAATCCCTACTCATGAGAAGGTCCATCAACTCTGCGTCCTGTCGCTCCTTGAAAGCTCGCCGCTTTCGGCGTGTGAGGGCTCGCATCTGTCGTCGTGCCTCCCTCTCTGTGATGGATCCCAAGATACTCTGTGCTCTGAGATGTCGGTATAGTCGCCTACACTCCTCATCGTACCATCTATTTTGGGGTGTATGCCCCAGCCGTGTCGGATGTGCAGTGCTCTGGGTGGTGTATGTGAAGCTGAGAGTAACGGATGTATGGAGGATCGAGGAGAAGTGGGCGGTGAGAGAGAGAGAGAGAGAGAGAGAGAGAGAGAGAGAGAGAGAGAGAGAGAGAGAGAGAGAGAGAGAGAGAGAGAGAGAGAGAGAGAGAGAGAGAGAGAGAGAGAGAGAGAGAGAGAGAGAGAGAGAGAGAGAGAGAGAGAGAGAGAGAGAGAGAGAGAGAGAGAGAGAGAGAGAGAGAGAGAGAGAGAGAGAGAGAGAGAGAGAGTCATATTAACGTCTTCTGGAGGCCAAATTTGGCCTATGAGACAAAAAGCATGTACAAGTGTAGTAACCCTGTGTAGTAGAAGATGAAATGAAATAAAAAGTATATCGCTACACAAAGCAATATAGGGCTGGAGAAGTCTGGGGAGACGTGGCTCTGACTCTGCAGATAGTGGCCACCTAATACATGGGGGACCCATAATGTGAGTAGAACACCCTAGCTACTGGTGATGGGTGGAGGTTGGTGTAGTATGTGGTACATCGGTGGTGGTCTGAGCACCTCCTGAAGGAAGACAACCCATGGGGTGGTGGTACGCTTATGCTCCATCATGTGGTCATAGGCTGTCCTGATGCGTGAGATATCCTCCTGATATAGTCCTGGTCGACGATATCCACCCATGCGAGGTCGTCGCTGTGCTGTTTGTGCTGCTGCCTGGTGGAGCGTGAGCCCTATAGATGGACCTCTCTGATGTAGCTGAGCTCGCTGAAAGAACTGGGTAATGGTCTGCTGGGTACTCACCCGTGGCTGATGTGTGGGCTGTAGTGACCGCTCTCGCCTCTCGTATGCTGCCGTGAGAAAGCGTCCCAAGCGTCGTTGGGTCTCCCATAGTCATGCACAACTGGAGCGACTCCTCTATCTGGAACTCTCCTCGTAGGTCTAAGTATGCTGGGCATCTGATAACAAAATGCTCCTCACTCTCTACCTCTGTCTCGCATACTGGGCACCACCTCTCCTCACCGGGGACTCCCCTGGATCGACCCCTCTCAATGTCGAGCTGATGTGATGAAACCTTGAGCTGCCCAATGACGACTCGGAGGTGGTGGGGTAGGTATGTCTGCATGTATCTCGGAATCTCGATGAAGCCCTCGTCCGATATATGGAGAGAATGCTCATGATAATAGAACATTTTCGGTGGCAATGTATCCCTAGGGCTCACCCATGTCCTCTGTATGTATGTATGCCATATCTCTTGACGAATGACCCTATTCCTCTCTTGATGAGAGAGAGAATAGGTGGGTGCATGTGAGTCGTACTGTAGTGGTGGTAGCCTGTCTATGTCAAAGCGATGGTGGGCCAGCCAGTCTCGTGTCTGTGCATACCATGAGGAGGTGTCGCCTGCTAATGCCATATCACGTGATACCTGGAAAGCACGATAAGCAATGCGCTCTGTATCCATGCTCGGGAGTCTGTGTAATAGGCATACCGTCTGGAACAGTGCCTCAACTAGCATCGGTGGTGTAGCGAGCTATGCTCTAATGATATCGTGTGGTACTGAAGGCTTGCTGCGGATAAGTCTGGCAATCATGAGGATATGTGGCCTCTCTAATGCTGTCCTTACTGATGTAGCTAATCCTGGTTCCCAGATGGCTGCCCCATACATGATGGCTGCCCCATACATGAGGGCTCGAGTAACCAAAGTGTCGAAGAGCCACCCCTCTGTGCGGGGCTCCTGAAAATATGTCTGGTGGCACTGTCTCTCCATCAGAGCTAGTGCTGCATACCCAGGTGTGATGCGGTCACGGGCTACCTGAGACATAGAGAAGACCCCTGATGCTGCCGTAAATGTCACTCCCAAGTAAACATATGATCCGACCACCTCAATCGGTCCACGTGCTGCTGTGAACAAACTATGTCTGCGTACCTGTGCTGATGTATGAAAGATCATGACCTTGGATTTACCAAGGTTCACAGATAACCCTCTGTGTGTGCAAAAGTCATCTAGGCCATGTAGATGATGCTGTAGACCTTCTGCAGACTCGGAAACAAGTACAATGTCATCAGCATATAAAAGAATATGGACAGTGGACCGGCGTACCTCAATGCCATTACCCCCTGCTGCTTTATGTAGTCCACTATCTCATCAATGTAGAGACCAAAGAGGGTGGGTGAAAGAGGGCATCCTTGCTTCACCCCGATAGTGCTAGCAAGTGGATGCGATAAGCCCCCCGGACATCTGACTCTACCAGATACTCTCTCGTATAAGGCGAAGATCCCCCATATCATCTCCTCCGGAGCTCCGATATCAAGTAGTCGTCTGAAGAGTCGTCCCCTAGGAACAGTGTCAAATGCTTTGCGGAAGTCCACAAAGCAACAATACAATCTCTTCTTCCTCATCCTTGCCTAATCGATCAGGCGTTTCAGAGAGAGAGAGAGAGAGAGAGAGAGAGAGAGAGAGAGAGAGAGAGAGAGAGAGAGAGAGAGAGAGAGAGAGAGAGAGAGAGAGAGAGAGAGAGAGAGAGAGAGAGAGAGAGAGAGAAAGAAAGAAGAAAGAAAGAAAGTCATATTAACGTCTTCTGGAGGCCAAACTTGGCCTATGAGACAAAAACCATGTACAAGTGTAGTAACCCTGTGTAGAAGATAAAATGAAATAAAAAGTATATCGCTACACAAAGCTATATAGGGCTGGAAAAGGCTGGGGAGATGTGGCTCTGACTCTGCAGATAGTGGCCACCTAATACATGGGGGGGGTCCAAAATGTGAGTAAAACGCCCTAGCTACTGGTGATGGGTGGAGGTGGGTGTAGTATGTGGTACATCGGTGGTCGTCTGAGTGCCTCCTGAAGGAAGACAACCCAGGGGGTGGTGGTACGCCTATGCTCCATCATGTGGTCGTAGGCAATCCTGATGCGTGAGATATCCTCCTGATATAGTCGTGGTCGACGATATCCGCCCATGCGTGGTCGGCGCTGTGCTCTCTGTGCTGCTGCCTGGTGGAGCGTGAGCCCTATAGATGGACCTCTCTGATGTAGCTCAACTCGCTGAAAGAACTGGGTAATGGTCTGCTGGGTACTCACCCGTGTCTGATGTATGGGCTGTAGTGACTGCTCTCGCCTCTCGTATGCTGCTGTGAGAAAGCGTCCCAAGCGTCTCTGGTCTCCCATAGTCATGCACAGCTGGAATGACTCCTCGATCTGGAACTGTGCTCGTAGGTCTATGTATGCTGGACATCTGATAACAAAATGCTCTTCACTCTCTACCTCTGTCTGGCATACTGGGCACCACCTCTCCTCACGGGGGACTCCCCTGGACCGACCCCTCTCAATCTCGAGCTGATGTGATGAAACCCGGAGCTGCCCAATGACGACTCGTGGGTGGTGGGGAAGGTAGGTCTGCATGTATCTCGGAATCTCGATGAAGCCCGTGCCCGATATATGTAGAAAATGCTCGCGGTAGTAGAGCATTTTCGGTGGCAATGTACCCCTAGGGCTCACCCATGTCCTCTGTATGTATGTATGCCATATCTCCTGACGAATGATCCTATTCCTCTCTTGATGAGAGAGCGAGTAGGTGGGTGCATGAGAGTCGTACTGTAGTGGTGGTAGCCTGTCTATGTCAAAGCCATGGTGGGCAAGCCAGTCTCGTGTCTGTGCATACCATGAGGAGGTGTCGCCTGCTAATGCCATATCACGTGATGCCTCGAAAGCACGATAAGCAATGCGCTCTGTATCCATGCCTCGAAGTCTGTGTAATAGGCATACCGTCTGGAATAGTGCCTCAACTAGCATCGGTGGTGCAGCGAGCTCTGCTCTAATGATATCATGTGGCACTGAAGGCTTGCTGCGGATAAGTCTGGCAATCATGAGGATCTGTGGCCTCTCTAATGCTGTCCATACTGATGTAGCTAATCCTGGTCCCCATATGGCTGCCCCATACATGAGCGCTGGCGTAACCAAAGTGTCAAAGAGCCACCCCTTTGTGCGTGGCTCCTGAAAATATGCCTGGTGGCACTGTCTCTCCATCAAAGCTAGTGCTGCGTACCCACGTGTGATGCGGTCACGGGCTGCCTGAGCCATAGAGAAGACCCCTGATGCTGCTGTAAATGTCACCCCCAAGTAAACATATGATCCGACCACCTCGATCGGTCCACCTGCTGCTGTGAACAAACTATGTCTGCGTACCTGTGCTGATGTATGAAAGATCAAGACCTTGGTTTTACCAAGGTTCACAGATAACCCTCCTTGTCTGCAAAAGTCATCTAGGCCGTGTAGATGATGCTGTAGACCTTCTGCAGACTCTGAAACCAATACAATATCATCAGCGTATAAAAGAATATGGACAGTGGACCCGTGTACCTCAATGCCATCTCCCCCCTGTTGCTGTATGAAATCCACTATCTCATCAATGTAGAGACCAAAGAGGGTGGGTGAGAGAGGGCATCCTTGCTTCACCCCGATAGTGCTAGTAAGTGGATCAGATAAGCCCCCTGGACATCTGACTCTACCGGATACTCTCTCGTATAAGGCGTAGATCCCCCATATCATCTCCTCCGGAGCTCCGATGTCAAGGAGTCGTCTGAAGAGTCGATCCCTGGGAATAGTGTCAAATGCTTTGCGAAAGTCCACAAAGCAACAATATAATCTCCTCTTCCTCACCCTGGCTTGGTCGATCAGGCATCTCAGAGTGAAGATGTGGTCAATGGTAGAGTAATCTCGTCTGAAACCTGCCTGTCCTGGAGCCCTGATGCCCTTCCTCTCAGCGAGAGTACTCAACTCTGTCTCTAGTACCGCCCCATATAACTTGGCCAATATAGGGCCAATCATGATCGTCCGGTATGTACCTGGATCCATAGTATCACCCGACTTATGAATGGGCACTATGGTGTGCTCAGTCCATGAGTCTGGGAACCCTTCAACCAATGCACGGTTGAAGAGATGGGCAATGAGCGGTGCGAGAGTCGTGCCTCCATAGATGAGGTGCTCTGCCTGTAAACCGAAATGATCATGGGCCCTGCCATGCTGCAGCCGGGCAATAGCGCGTCCCACCATAGTGGGTGTGAAGAAGTCAGAGGTAGTAGGACGTGAGCTCTGCGGTCTGGGAATGGGAGGCTGGCCTGGGATCTCGTATAGGCCCCGTGCATAGCTATGCCAAGTGCTCGGGTCTCGGATAGGTGTCTGCTGTCTCCTCTCTCTCAAATGTCGCCATGCCACTGCACTGTCTCGACTCATGAGCAAATGGTAAATATCCCAATACTGTCTCTCCTCCCAGTCCCGCCGTTTGCGGCGAGTAAGGCTCTGCATGCGACGCTGTGCCTGTGTGTGTGTAATATCTCCTCTATGCTCTAAAATCCGTAGGTGCTTCCGTAGCTCACGACAATCTGCATCATACCAGCTGTTCTGGGGCATGGATCCTGTGCGTGGAGGGTGCCTATGTGTGCGGTGTGGAAAGCTGCGGAGAGCTGAGTCCTGTAGGATGGAGGTGATATATGATGTAAGTGTGTCCAAAGGTGAGAATGGATCAAGGGAGAGTAGGCGGGTTTGTAAATGGTGTGCATAAACATGTGAGAGCTCGTGTGTGAAGTGTATCGTGGTATGTATCTCAGTGGGTGAGGGAGGGTCTAATGGAATCGGAGATGAGAGTGTGAATGTGATAAATGTGTGGTCAGCACCGAGTGGGCGTCGTCCAATACTAAGTGAAGGGATGAGTGAAGCTCCAGAGGTAGTACCCAAAATGTAGTCGACTGTGCTCTCACCTCCCCCGTGAGGGAAGCAAGTAAATCCGCCTGAACCTGGCCAACGATTCATCCCGTTATATATAACGAGATGATGTCGGCTGCCTAGCTCGAGTAGATGTCTGCCATAGCCGGTGGTGTCCTGACCCGTATCTGCTGATACCCTGCTCGTGCTAATCTCATCGGGGTCTCTGGCCCTCATGATCTGTGGGTGGTCCATGTCGTATGCCTCGCACTGATGCGACTGAGTGCGGCCATTGAAGTCCCCCATAAGGAAGACTTCACCTAGTGTGCTGTAATGTAGTATCTCATCTGAAAGCGCTGTGTATGGTGAGTCTCTATCTCGGATCGGTCCCCCCAGATCCTGTCCTGCGTATCGAGATCCGCCTGGTGGGAAGTAGCATATAGCAATGTAAATCGAGCTCCCCTGTGCTATCTCCATGCGAACCCACATGTATCGTGCCTCCTCATCTCTACCTATAATATGGATCCGACTCTGTATCTCCTGTCGAAATACGATGGCCACTCCTCCCGATCCTCGTGCTGTACTCTGTCTCATCGTGGTCCTGAATGCAGATTCCCAATGAAAACCTGCAATGCGTGGTAGACCTCTCTCTGGGCTCTCGTGTGTCTCTGTGATGCACGTAAAGTCATGTGATGCGAGGATCTTCTCGACTCTGTCTGGTCGCGTCCAGAGTGCCCCGTTGCAGTTCCACACTGCTCCTCTGAGTGGTGTCTCCTGGTGTAGTGATGTCTCATAGGCCGCATGGCCCTATTTGATAGGGCGTCCATCTATGAAGACCTTACCATCACGGTAAAAGGCCTTCCTCCCCTCTCGACGTGCCTGGAGTATCTGTGGCATGCAAGCGCGTCGGTGTGCCACTTGCATACGCGTGAGGTCCTCGTCCATGTAGAGGGTGCCGCCGGGTAGTCCACGTAGTACTGATCGACGTCTAAAAAAGGCGGTCCGTGCCTCCTCGGAACTCATCTTGAGGATGAGTGCTCGCAAACGCGATGTATCCCTCCCCACCCTCCATGCGTCTGTGTAGGGCATGCTCTCGTATCCAAGTCGACGGCAAATGTCAGTGGCATCTGCCTCCGGTGATACCCCTTCGGGTAGGCCTGTAATCCGAATGTGAAGTCTTCGAGTGTGTCGAAGCCTCTCCTCCTCAAGTGTATCCTGGACTCGTGTGAGCTCTTCTTTTTGCACGTCTTCCCTTACTTCCTTCTTAACTCTTTTGTGTACTACTTCCACCCATGACTCTCGAGTAGATTCTACCTCCGTTTTGATTTCCTTCTTTATTTCTTCCTTGAGTATCTCCACGTTGGAGATCTCCCCCTCTTCTTTCATGTGCTCATAAGCTGTCCTCCAGTGGTCTCGTTCTTCTGTGAGAGTCTTCACTTGTTCTTCTAGTCCTTTAACTTTATTCATTACTTGTTCTTCGAGTCCTTTGAACTTTTCCATCATCTTTCGTATCTCCATATTGAGGTTGCGGTCTGCTTCCTTTTTGGCCTCTTTGAGAGCTTTAGCGATAAGGTCGTCCACTTCCTTTCGGTCCATGGGAGCCATTTCAATGTTTAGGATTAGAGAGAGAGAGAGAGAGAGAGAGAGAGAGAGAGAGAGAGAGAGAGAGAGAGAGAGAGAGAGAGAGAGAGAGAGAGAGAGAGAGAGAGAGAGAGAGAGGGATGTGGGGGTTTCTTAGGGTTTGGGATTAGGGCTAAGGTTCAGGTTAGGGTTAGGGTTAAGGTTAGGGTTAGGGTTGGGTTAAGGTTAGGGTTAGGGTTAGGTTTAGGGTTAGGTTTTCAGGAGATTGCATGGGCATGAGGAGGTTAGGTTACGATTTGGTTAAGTTAGGTTAGGGTTTCGATTAAAGATCGAGGGTTAGGGTTTCGATGAGGTTAGGGTTTCCATGGGGTTAGGGTTTCCATGGGGTTAGGGTTTCGAAGGTTTCAGACCGACTCCGGGCACTGATTAGGTTTCCAGACCGTCAGTGAGAGAGTGATGCCGAGTGATCTCGCAGGAGTGATGGCGCTGCAGCTAGAGAGAGATGGTGATGGCGCAGGAGGGATGATGGCACAGCAGTCGCTTGATACTTCCATCAACAACAGCAGCTCGAGAGGGAGCAACAAGTTGACGGGATGCTTCAGCAGGAGCTCGAGAGAGACCAGCAGGGCGACGGGCTGCTTCAGCAGGGCGACGGGCTGCTTCAGCAGGGCGACGGGCTGATTCAGCAAGGCGAGGGGAGAGCAGCAAGGGAGAGAGAGAGAGGGAGAGAGAGAGAAAGAAAGTCATATTAACGTCTTCTGGAGGCCAAACTTGGCCTATGAGACAAAAACCATGTACAAGTGTAGTAACCCTGTGTAGAAGATAAAATGAAATAAAAAGTAGGGCTGGAAAAGGCTGGGGAGACGTGGCTCTGACTCTGCAGATAGTGGCCACCTAATACATGGGGGATCCAAAATGTGAGTAAAACGCCCTAGCTACTGGTGATGGGTGGAGGTGGGTGTAGTATGTGGTACATCGGTGTTGGTCTGAGTGCCTCCTGAAGGAAGACAACCCATGGGGTGGTGGTACGCCTATGCTCCATCATGTGGTCGTAGGCAATCCCATAGTCATGCACAGCTGGAATGACTCCTCGAGCTGGAACTGTGCTCGTAGGTCTAAGTATGCTGGACATCTGATAACAAAATGCTCCTCACTCTCTACCTCTGTCTGGCATACCGGGCACCACCTCTCCTCATGGGGGACTCCCCTGGACCGACCCCTCTCAATCTCGAGCTGATGTGATGAAACCCGGAGCTGCCCAATGAGGACTCGTAGGTGGTGGGGAAGGTAGGTCTGCATGTATCTCGGAATCTCGATGAAGCCCGTGCTCGATATATGTAGAAAATGCTCGCGGTAGTAGAGCATTTTCGGTGGCAATGTACCCCTAGGGCTCACTCATGTCCTCTGTATGTATGTATGCCATATCTCCTGACGAATGATCCTATTCCTCTCTTGACGAGAGAGTGAGTAGGTGGGTGCATGAGAGTCGTACTGTAGTGGTGGTAGCGTGTCTATGTCAAAGCCATGGTGGGCAAGCCAGTCTCGTGTCTGTGCATACCATGAGGAGGTGTCGCCTGCTAATGGCATATCACGTGATGCCTCGAAAGCACGATAAGCAATGCGCTCTGTATTCATGCTCCGAAGTCTGTGTAATAGGCATACTGTCTCGAATAGTGCCTCAACTAGCATCGGTGGTGCAGCGAGCTCTGCTCTAATGATATCATGTGGTAGTGAAGGTTTGCTGCGGATAAGTCTGGCAATCATGAGGATCTGTGGCCTCTCTAATGCTGTCCATACTGATGTAGCTAATCCTGGTCCCCATATGGCTGCCCCATACATGAGCGCTGGCGTAACCAAAGTGTCAAAGAGCCACCCCTTTGTGCGGGGCTCCTGAAAATATGCCTGGTGGCACTGTCTCTCCATCAAAGCTAGTGCTGCATACCCACGTGTGATGCGGTCACGGGTTGCCTGAGCCATAGAGAAGACCCCTGATGCTGCTGTAAATGTCACCCCCAAGTAAACATATGATCCGACCACCTCGATCGGTCCACCGGCTGCTGTGAACAAACTATGTCTGCGTACCTGTGCCGATGTATGAAAGATCAAGATCTTGGTTTTACCAAGGTTCACAGATAACCCTCTGTGTCTGCAAAAGTCATCTAGGCCGTGTAGATGATGCTGTAGACCTTCTGTAGACTCTGAAACCAATACAAAATCATCAGCGTATAAAAGAATATGGACAGTGGACCCGTGTACGTCAATGCCATCTCCCCCCTGCTGCTGTATGAAGTCCACTATCTCATCAATGTAAAGACCAAAGAGGGTGGGTGAGAGAGGGCATCCTTGCTTCACCCCGATAGTGCTAGCAAGTGGATCAGATAAGCCCCCTGGACATCTGACTCTACGAGATACTCTCTCGTATAAGGCGTAGATCCCCCATATCATCTCCTCCGGAGCTCCGATGTCAACTAGTCCTCTGAAGAGTCGATCCCTGGGAATAGTGTCAAATGCTTTGCGGAAGTCCACAAAGCAACAATATAATCTCCTCTTCCTCACCCTGGCCTGGTCGATCAGGCATCTCAGAGTGAAGATGTGGTCAATGGTAGAGTAATCTCGTCTGAAACCTGCCTGTCGTGGAGCCCTGATGCCCTTCCTCTCAGTGAGAGTACTCAACTCTGTCTCTAGTACCGCCCCATATAACCTGGCCAATATAGGGCCAATCATGATCGTCCGGTATGTAGCTGGATCCATAGTATCACCTGACTTATGAATGGGCACTATGGTGTGCTCAGTCCATGAGTCTGGGAACCCTTCAACCAATGCACGGTTGAAGAGATGGGCAATGAGCAGTGTGAGAGTTGTGCATCCATAGATGAGGTGCTCTGCCTGTAAACCGAAATGATCATGGGCCCTACCATGCTGCAGCCGGGCAATAGCGCGTCCCACCATAGTGGGTGTGAAGAAGTCAGAGGTAGTAGGACGTGAGCTCTGCGGTCTGGGAATGGGAGGCTGGTATGGAATCTCGTATAGGCTCCGTGCATAGCTATGCCAAGTGCTCGGGTCTCGGATAGGTGTCTGCTGTCTCCTCTCTCTCAAATGTCTTCATGCCACTACACTGTCTCGACTAATGGTAAATATCCCAATACTGTCTCTCCTCCCAATCTCGCCGTTTGCGGCGAGTAAGGCTCTGCATGCGACGCTGTGCTTGTGTGTGTGTAATATCTCCTCTATGTTCTAAGAGAGAGAGAGAGAGAGAGAGAGAGAGAGAGAGAGAGAGAGAGAGAGAGAGAGAGAGAGAGAGAGAGAGAGAGAGAGAGAGAGAGAGAGAGAGAGAGAGAGAGAGAGAGAGAGAGAGAGAGAGAGATTGAGAGAGATTTTACGTCTATTAGGAGGCCGAACTCGGCCTACGAGACAAATCGATGTACATGGGTGTATCTTATGACAATCTGAAAGGATAAAAGTGAAAGCTGATATAGATCTCCGTAGTATGCATGTGGAGATAATACAACAAGCATGAGAATGCATATGAAACGACTAACTAGCTCCATCTTGTACTAGTGGGTGGGTGTAAGATGTGATACATAGGTGGAGGTGCAGTCAGGGCGGCCTTGATGGCTGCAGCGGGATCAACCATCATCTGGGATCGTCTCTCCTCCATGATGCAATGGTCACGAGCCTTGATCTCTGCAATCTGGTGTCTGCGAAGTCTCGGGGCCCGATATCCTATAGCACAGAGTCGTCTCCTAGCTCGAGAGGTATGAGCCTGTTGAAGGGTCACCCCTCTCGGTGCGTGAGCTGAGGTGGGGAGGGCTGCTACATTTCGTGGAACAAAGAAGTCAGTGAGCTCACTCTGTCTGCCTCCTTCCTGTGTGGGCTGTTGCAGTAGGATGGAGTAGGGAATCTTTGTGACTCTGTATCTCTAGTAAGAACTTCCCTAGCTATCGCTGGTCTCTAGAGTCCATGATCTCTTGGAAGGTGGGCTGCCCTGTAAATAGAGTCTCGTATCTGCGTCTTATGTCTCGTATGTGCGACATCTGCATACAAAGTGCTCCTCATCCTCCATCTCTACTTTGCATACCCTCCATATCCACTCCTCTCTGGGAATGTTTGCGGCTTTGGCCATCTCAATCTTTAGTCGGTGTGATGAGACTCTCAACTGGCCAATCGCTACCCTCGAGCTATGAGGATTGTAAGTATCCATGTAGCGTGGTCGCTGGATAAGACTGTCCGCTAGTATGCCTAAGAAGTGGTCTCGGTAGTGCGATAGTCTCGATCCCATGTGTGGTGTGT
>CM035427.1:18884431-18926931 GCA_020310875.1 Ceratopteris richardii
GCCATATCTCGTGTTTTATAATACTATTCCTGTCTTGTCTAGAGAGTGAATAGGTGGGAGCATGTGTATTGTATTATATAGATGGGAGCTGATCAATGTCAAATCCATGTCTAGTCATCCAATCCTGAGTCTAAGCATACCAAGACGTAGAATCCCTTGCAAGGGCTAACTCTTGCAAAGCTTGAAAAGCACTCTATGCGATACACCCTTTATCCATATCCTGAAGCCTATGTAACATACATTCTATTCTATCTGGAATAGTGCCTCGATAAGCATCGAGGGTGCAATAAGCTCTTCTCCAATAATGTCATGTGGTATTGAAAGCTTACTGCGAATGAGCTTGAAAATCATAAGTATATGTCGTCTCTCTACTAAAGTCCATATCGAATCGGCTAACCTTGGTCCCCAAATCGATGATCCATACATCAATGAGGATGTGACGTATCAAATAGCTACCCCTTCGTAGGAGGCTTCTGAAAATGTGCATGATGATATTGTTTCTCCATACGAGATAATGTTGCATATCCATGTGTGAGTTGATCATGAGCTCCTTGAGCCATTGAGAATGCCCATGATGTGGGAGTGAAAGTCACTTCAAAGGTAAATATATGAGTTATAATGTGCTATGTGTGATGGTAGGTATAGATTAGAGTATAGAATCTCGATTTGAGAGGCTTGGCCAACCTTGAGAATCTTGAGGATATATTTTAGTCTATAGTCTATCTTTAAAAATAACATCTTTTTGGTGTCTCTATCCCTCCAAGTAGTATTTCATTTAGAAGAGGATGGAATGTGTGAGTACTCTTAGATAAACTCGGATCATATGGTGGCAAATGTACATCCCACCATCATTGGCCATAAAGGCATTTGATCTCTGTTAAATGGATTTTTTGCTCTTTGGAAAGCATTGCACCTACTCACAAATTTTTGAGCATCCATGTGTAAGGTGGGCCACCAAAGATAAATAAAATCATTTGAACCGTCTAATTTGCCAAAAAAAAAGTCCTTTGGCAACACTGAAGTGTGGGGCCGTTGGAGAGTACTCTCATGTCAAAGGTCCTTGTGTGTGTTAAACTGTGTTTGTGCATACTTTGCATGATTTGTGATAATTATATATGTACCATAATCTTCTACAAATGTTCCTACCGAACATATATCCTTACTGTGATCCTAAGAGGGAAATTGTTGGCAAAATCACAAAATGGGGACCTTCCCTTAGGGGAAGCCCAACTTGCATGTCAAAATGATGGAGAAAAATGGTAAAACTTGTCAGAAATAATTTATCAGCAATGGTCAATTTTTGGTGAAATATGTTTTTACATATTCTTATTGAGCTCAATGAGAGCTATCCAATTGTATACAGAAATTCTTGATTATCCAAGATCATTAGCTATGTCAAAAGTCAAACCCTATTTTTTTTGATCAAAAGTCAAAAGCACATTATAACTTGTGTAAAACTAATGATACGTGTCATCATCCTATATAACTCTAATGTATTAATCCAATGGCTTATAACAATGCCATGTGGCACCTTAGAAAGCTCACAACAGTCCTATAGAGAGTAGTCTTGAGATTTTTGAAAACCTTAATAAGGGTTTTGCCTCCATTTTTGCAATAATTTTTTTCGAAAGCTTTTTATGTAGATTTTAGTATAGCTTTTTAGGTGCGCTAGAATTTTGTATAAACAACACCATGAACTTCGGTGGAGTGTGATCATAGTTGTTATTGACCGGATTTTGGCTTTTGACACGGGATTTTGACATCTCACATGTTGGCCAAAATGTTATTGACGTTTATGAATGCTACCCTTAAAAAAAAACACACACACAAATTTAAAGAAAAAAGCATACATCATATAACAAATAAATGATTCATATGTTAAAGATTCTTCATGCATAAAATGATGAAAAACTAAAAAAGAATCATCAATTTTGACATCTCACATGTTGGCCAAAATGTTATTGACGTTTATGAATGCTACCCTTAAAAAAAAACACACACACAAATTTAAAGAAAAAAGCATACATCATATAACAAATAAATGATTCATATGTTAAAGATTCTTCATGCATAAAATGATGAAAAACTAAAAAAGAATCATCAATTATCATGAGATCTAATCTCCTATCTCCATCATTATCCTTATCTCCATCATGAACATAATCATGAACATGAAGAGAAGCACATATTGGATTACATCATCATCCTCATCATCATGAAGAGAAGCAATGTTTACAGGCTTATGAGTGTTCCATAACCAAAAAAATGGTGAAAAAAATCAAGGGCATGGGCAAAAAAAGAGAAGTAAGGTTAGTAATGCGATGTTAACGCGTTATTTATGGAAGCCGGTAAAAGGTTAGGTGTAAAGGTGTTGGACGCATCTAGATGCAACCATTAGTGTGACTACCTTCATCAACAACTTTAAGATGCTGTGTATGAATTTGCTTTTTACTTGGAGGAGATGGAAGAGATTTTGCTCAGCCATAGAGACATTTGAACTTCATAGACAGCCTGTATATCAAGAACTTATTCTTAAGCTAACTTCAATCAATGTAATGTAATGAAATATGTGGATCTTTGCTCCTCAATATCTTATGTGTGCTTTCTTCTCATCATGTTGTCTCTATTTTATTTCTTTCTCTATATTAATCATGAATTATTTGCTAACACATACATCCGTTATACATATATACATACCATGCAGCAATACATGATACTACATAGTACTCTACCACATACTACATACATATCATGATTCAGCCCATACATACATATTAAGATTCAGCCCCACACATGTATGGTTCATGAACTATTCACATACCATATGTACCATACCGAATGCACCATACCACATTGCTTCACCACATATCTTGCATGGATGAACCTTGGAACAAGCTGACTCCTCATGGTGTTCCTTGTCATAATGCATAATTTTTTTCTCTTTAAATTTTCCTTTGAAGTGGTTGAAAACGCACCCTGTAACATAGTGACTAATATATCAAAAGATGATAGTATGCTTTTTAAAGAACTGCCATCTGTATATCAAATGTGACAAATAAACCAAGAAAAGCCAATTGAGATATATGACTTTTAAAAAGTATTTAACTGTTCAAAGATTGATTGATCTTCGTATATTTTACCAAGCTTCTGTTGCAGAAGAAAGGTCAGAAATATACTGAATATACTCCTATGATAAATTCAATCCAATGATAAAAGAAGCTCCCTCATTTTGCCTATTGGTTGGGACATGTTGATTTTGTCCACTATCTCAAAGAGTTTCAAGTTAATTACGAGTAGAAGATGTTGCTGATGACTGTCAAGGCTCCATTCTATTTATGTCTATTTTTATGGCATCCCATAAAATTTGATTCATGAGTAAATATTGTGGAAGCCATGACCCTTAAATGTTTCTCTTGATACAATTGGGCATGAGATGATTGTGAGCCCCTCTTGAAATTAAAGTTTTTATTTCGGGATAGATGATCTCCAAATGATTGAAGTAAAAGAAATAACTATAGAGCAGAAAATATAGCAGATCCAGAAGATGTATATAACCTTGAGCAGATACGTGTAGAAAGTCTTCAGTGGATATGAAAACTATAGATTATTCAATTCTAAAGAGTGTAACAGTTTACTTGATATTCTATTCTTCCAGACTTTCGATGTGTCTTCTGGCTTTGTATGATCAACTTCAGTCCGAACTCCCCTCTATGATCCTACTATTCAACTATTCCACAACTATCGCTCATAGTCCTGAACGTGGGCTTGTATCTCACCATCTCAAAATTTCATGGTTGAATCATCTATCAGGTTCAATGTGTCTTTTCGCTTGTATCACGCCTGTTTCACTTGCACCACAGGTGGACCTCGAGCTCCTAAGGCTGTCTTATACAGGAAGTGAAACTTGCCACTATCTCTGGGAAATATATTTGTAGCACACAGGAAAACCCTTCTGTCGGCAGCCAAAGAATTAGGCGCAAATAATTAGATGCAAACTCCTGTTGCTTCTCTGATACCAAATTGTTGGCTTCAATTATAAAGACAACTTATAAAGATGACTCAGAGATGAAGTTAACTATCGGCACAGAGATGAAAGATAGTTTTTATGGGAATTTATATAATACAACAATGTAGGTTTTGAATTATACATACATACAAGAAGGCACAGAAACATACAGACGCAAACAAGTATACGTAAAGACATACACATTAATAACACAAATCAGGACACAGAGGCTATCAATAACACAAAAGCAGATTAGGAGACATATATGTACGTACACACAGAATATACATACATATATACAGATAAGTAAAGACGTAAAAGAATAAAGCAAAACCATATCCCAAAAGCATATAAGTAAAGCACATATACATAAGAAAAAAAGAATAAAAAAAACAACATTCTTAGCAGTAAGAGTAAAAACAAAAAATATATGTAAAAATAGAAATAAAAAGCGCATATAAAAATAAATCAAAACAAATGTTAAACAAATTAAAAATCCTAATGAAGGTTAAGAGGAAAGTAAAACGTAAAAACTCCTACAGTTTCTGTATGTAAATGTTCATTTAGTCATGCATGCATAGCTCTGCATACTTGGGGATACCTATGCTGCAGTTCTAGCACCAATACTCTATGTAGAAAAAACTTCTGTTTCTTAAATGTACGGGTGATGTTATGTAGTGCTGGTGCAGGGTTCATAAATTTTCCCAACAGGTTCGAACTTCAGTGCGAACTACATGTATGAATCATGATATATCTCGACATCTTTTGTTTCCTTAAATTTGAAAATTGAATTGATTCAGATTTAGAACCAGTGAGTGTCTTTGTTATCAACCGCTTTACAATCCAAACTAATTTTGTATCCAGCAACTTTGGTATGCATGATGTGAAAAAACACGTTTTTGGGGCATAATTTATGATACATTGCATTGATTATGAGTAGAGAAGCTGACTACATATCTCAATGCTTATTGCTATGTTTAGTCGGTTTGGGAAATTTGTGGAGCTGCAATTCGATCGGAGTGGAAGGATTTCAGGGGCTGCAGTTCGGACTTACCTACTGGAAAGATCTCGTGTTGTTCAAATTTCTGATCCTGAGCGGAACTATCATTGCTTTTATCAACTGTGTGCTTCAGCAGAGGTAAGTGGAAAAACCAAGCCAAAGGACAGTATTTTTTAATAGCAGGACCTTTTATTATAATTCTTGACATTTCACAATAATTCAGGATGCAGAAAAATACAAACTCGGAGATCCAAGATCATTTCATTATCTTAATCAGAGTAACTGCTATGAACTGAATCATACTAACAGTAGCAGGGAATATGCAAAGACTAGGAGAGCCATGGACATTGTGGGAATCAGTTTGGAGGAGCAGGTGCATGTTCTTTCTTTTCTATATTGGATATGCCCATTTCAAGAAAAAGGAAAACATTTATTTGATATTTGTGATATGTAGGAAGCTATTTTTCGAGTTGTCGCATCAATATTACACTTGGGAAATATTGAATTTGCTCAAGGAAAGGAGGCAGACTCATCTGTTTTGAAAGATGAGAAGTCCAAGTTCCATTTACAAACTACCTCTGAGCTACTTATGTATGTCACGAGTGTGCTTTATTTCAAATTCCAGAAGTTCATGATTCTTAGTGATTTCTGTTGTACTATGGATCATTCTTTAGGTGTGATAAGCAGAGCCTGTTCGAGGCGCTAACCACTCGCATCATTGTCACACGAGATGAAAATATCACAAAGATGCTGGATCCAGTTGCTTCTACGACAAATCGTGACACATTGGCAAAGACTATTTATTCACGGCTGTTTGATTGGTAAAAGACGAACACAAACGAATGTTTAAAGAAACATGGAAAGTCTCATTTAGCTAATCTTTTCGTCCTTTTTTCCCCCTTTCCAGGCTTGTGGAAAAAGTTAATAGCTCGATTGGTCAAGATCCAGATTCTAGAACATTGATTGGTGTGCTCGATATATATGGGTTTGAAAGCTTCAAGACTAATAGGTCTTTGCAGCTCTCTTGTGATCCTTGAAGGATATTGAGTCCAATTCGTTCGTGACATGATGTCATTACTGTGTGGTTGTGCACTTTGTTTTACCTAAAGCCGAATCTTTCTGTCGATCGCGATACACACACAAACACACACACACACACACACACACACAGAGAGAGAGAGAGAGAGAGAGAGAGAGAGAGAGAGAGAGAGAGAGAGAGAGAGAGAGAGAGAGAGAGAGAGAGAGAGAGAGAGAGAGAGAGAGAGAGAGAGAGAGAGAGAGAGAGAGAGAGAGAGAGAGAGAGAGAGAGAGAGAGAGAGAGAGAGAGAGAGAGAGATGAAATGATATATTTACGTCTTCAAAAGGCCAAAATGACCTATGAGACCAAAAGTTACAAAACTGGTGAATCTGATACAAAATCTGAGTACCAAAGGAAGTGATATTGAAAATGAAAGATGTAAAAAGATGTAAAATAGCTGGGAAAAGGCTAACACCAAGACAAATACAACAAAGGGCTGATACATAGGAGGGATGTGCTGTACAAGGCTGGAGATCTATCCTCATCTGCACTGTGGGCGTCTGAAAAGTACAGCACGAATCCTCCGCTGTAGTCTCCGTCGATACTGTGTAGCACCTCCCACTCTCGGTCGTTTAGATCTCCCTAAGCTCCACTGCTCGGTCTATGAGAGTGCCAGTAGTGGCTGTATGGGTGTGGACAGAGCTCTGTACTAGATGCTCTACTGATTGCTCCTCTAGCTGTCCAGTGTCTCTGGTGTAAAGAAATCCGTAATCTGTCTCTGGGACTGTCTCCCTCCAGCTCTCCTCAGTAGAGTGTCTCTATGTCTGTGTACCTCTAGTAGATATAGTCCAAGACATCTCTGATCCTCAAAACTCATGACTCTAGATAGAGGTCCAAAACCCTCTCTGAATAGACAATGAAAATGGCCCCATATCTCATAGTGTACCGTGCAATGACATATGTAATGTAGCTCTGTCTCTGGCTCTAGGTGACATAGACGGCATATCCTGCTATCTGCTGGTACCCCTCTGAATCTTCCAGTCTCAATCTCAAGCTGATGTGAGGATGTGCGCAACTGGCCAATGGCACAACGTAAGGCATGGGAAAGGTGTGTATCCATATAGCTAGGTTGAGTCACAAACCCATCCGTTGTGAGGTGTAGAAGATGCTCTCTATAGAAAGCCATCTTCGTACCCAACTCCTGTGTAGGCTCAATCCATGTCTTCCTGGTGTCCAGCTGAATCAGATCTTGACGAATGAGTGTAGTAATCTCCACCCGTGTCAGATACATCAGGGGTGTCTGTAAAGAGTACTGGAAAGGAGGCAGCCTATCCATGGTAAAACCATGTGTCTGAAACCATGATGTCATCTGTGCAAACCAGCATGATGTATCCCCTTGCAGGGCTAGCTGTCTGGATGACTCGAGGGCCAACCTCGTATATCTATCTCTGGTAGTGTCCCACAAGCTGTGTACAAAGGAGACTCTCTAGTGAGTGCCTCAATCTCAATAGGGGGGGCAGCTAGCTCCGCTCCAATGATATCATGTGGTACAGAGGCCTTGGCTCTAATCAGCCTAGAGATCATAGATACCAAGGGCCTCTCCATGACTTTCCACCCATCCTTACCTATAGAAGGTCCCCAAACTTGTAGCCCATATAGCATAGTAGAGGCAACCAAAGTATCAAAGAGCCATAACTTTGTCCTGGGTTCCTGAAATTGAACTTGCGAGCACATCCTCTCCAATCCTCCCAAAGCTGCATATGCTCTAGTCAGTCTAGTCTCTAGCCTGGGAATGGGGGGCTGGTCTTGGATCTGGTATAGGCTTTGTGCATAGCTATACCAAATGCTCGGGTCCCGAATGGGTGTCTGTTCTCTCCTCTCCCTTAGATGTCGCCACACTATTGCACTATCCCGACTCATGAGCAAATGGTAGATATCCCAGTACTGTCTCTCCTCCCATTCCCGCCGCTTGCGGCGAGTAAGGCTCTGCATGCGACGCTGTGCTTGTCTGTGTGTAATATCCCCTCTAAGCTCTAAAATCTGTAGATGCTTCCTTAGCTCTCTATAGCTCGTGTGTGAAGTGTATTGTGGTGTGTGGCTCGATGAGTGAGGGAGGGTCTAATGGGATAGGAGATGAAAGTGTGAATGCGATATACGTATGGTCAGCACCAAGTGGGCGTCGTCCAATACTAAGTGAGGGGAGAAGTGAAGCTCCAGAGATGGTACCTAAAATGTAGTCGACCGTGCTCTCACCCCCTTCGTGAGGGAAGCAAGTAAGTCCACCCGAGCTTGGCCAACGATGCATCCCATTATATATAATGAGATGGTGTGGGCTGCCTAACTCAAGGAGATATCTGCCATACCCGGTGGTGTCCTGACCCATATCTGCTGAGTTTCTGCTAGTGCTCGTCTCATCCGGATCTCTGCCCCTCATGAGCTCTGGATGGTCCATGTCATATGCCTCGCACTGATGTGACTGGGTGTGGCCATTGAAGTCTCCCGTAAGGAAGACTTCACCTAGGGTATTGTAATGTAGTATCTCATCTGAAAGTGCTGTGTATGGTGAGCCTCTCTCTCGGGTCGGTCCCCCAAGGTCCTGTCCTGCGTATCCGGATCCGCGAGGTGGAAAGTAGCATATGGCAATGTAAACCAAGATCTCTGGTCCTATCTCCATGCGGACCCATGTGAATCATGCCTCCTTGTCTCTTCCTATGATATGGATCCGGCTCTGTATCTCCTGTCTAAATATGATGGCAACACCCCCCGACCCTCGTGCTGTACTCTGTCTCGTCGTGGTCCTAAATGCATATTCCCAATGAAAACCTGCAATGCGAGGTAGACCTCTCTCTAGGCTCTCGTGGGTTTCTGTGACGGAAGCAAGGTCATGAGTGTCTAGGATCTCTTCGAATGAGTCTGGCCGTGTCCAAAGTGCTCCATTGCAGTTCCATATTTCTCCTCTCAGTGGTGACTCCTGATGTGTGTGTGTGTGTGAGAGAGAGAGAGAGAGAGAGAGAGAGAGAGAGAGAGAGAGAGAGAGAGAGAGAGAGAGAGAGAGAGAGAGAGAGAGAGAGAGAGAGAGAGAGAGAGAGAGAGAGAGAGAGAGAGAGAGAGAAAGAAAGTCATATTAACGTTTACTTGAGGCCAAACTTGGCCTATGAGACAAAACCATGTACAAGTGTAGTAACCCTGTGCAGAAAATGAAATGAAAAAAGTACTTACTACATAAAGCTTTATCGGGCTGGAAAAGGCTATATGAGGCTGGAAAAGGCTATATCGGGCTGGAAAAGGCTGGGAAGAGGTGGCTCTGACTCTGCAGATAATGGCCACCTAATACATGGCAGGCCCATAATGTGAGTGAGTAAAATACCCTAGCTACTGGTGATGGGTGGAGGTGGGTGTAGTATGTGGTACATCGCTGCTGGTCTGAGTGCCTCTCGAAGGAAGACAACCCAGGTGGTGGTGGTACGCCTCTGCTCCATCATGTGGTCATAGGCTGTCCTGATGTGTGAGATATCCTCCCCATAAAGTCGTGGTCGATGATATCCAACCATGCGTGGTCGACGTCGTGCTCTTTGTGTTGCTGCCTGGTGGAGCGTAAGCCCTCTAGATGGACCTCTTTGGTGTAACTGAGCTTGCTGAAAGAACTGAGTAATGGTCTGCTGGATACTCCTCCGTGTCTGATGTGTCAGCTGTAGTGACTGCTCTCGCCTCTCATATGCCGCTATGAGGAAGAGTCCCAACCGCCGCTGGTCTCCCATAGTCAGGCACAACTGGAGGGACTCCTCTATCTGGAATTGTGCACGTAGGTCTAAGTATGCTGGGCATCTGACAACAAAATGCTCCTCACTCTCTAGCTTTGTCTGGCATACTGGGCACCACCTCTCCTCTCGGGGGACTCCCCTAGACCGACCCCTCTCAATCTCGAGCTGATGTGATGACACCCGGAGCTGCCCAATGACAACTCGAAGGTGGTGGGATAGGTATGTCTGCATGTATCGCGGAATCTCAATGAAGCCCTCGCCCCATATGAGAGAGAGAGAGAGAGAGAGAGAGAGAGAGAGAGAGAGAGAGAGAGAGAGAGAGAGAGAGAGAGAGAGAGAGAGAGAGAGAGAGAGAGAGAGAGAGAGAGAGAGAGAGAGAGAGAGAGAGAGAGAGAGAGAGAGAGAGAGAGAGAGAGAGAGAGAGAGAGAGAGAGAGAGAGAGAGAGAGAGAGAGAGAGAGAGAGAGAGAGAGAGAGAGAGAGAGAGAGAGAGAAAGAAAGACAGACTTTTTAACGTCTATTAGATGCCAAAATCGGCCCATGAGACAAAACATATACAACAGTATGATCCAATCCACTGTGATCCCAAAAGGAAAATAAAGTGTGAGTACAAAAGACGGGTATAAAAGGAGTGGACAATAACTGGCATCAAAGGTGTGGGGTGCTATGGGTATGCACTCTATATGCTCGATGGGTGTGATACAAATATGATATGCATAGGGATGGGAGGCTCGATGCTATCACAACCCTCTAAATGCCTGGAGTGGGTGTAGAATATAATGCATCGGTGGGTAAGGCATCATGGCGATCCTCAAAATGCTCTGAATGTCCAGATCGACAGGGGTGCGCTGCTGACGTCTCCGTATCTCCATGTCATGGCGTGCGTGAATCGCCTGAATCTCTATCTGGTGTGGACGGACTCTCCGGAGTGGGGGTCTCGGTCGTCGACGCTGTCATCTAAGCTCCTCTGCTCTGTATAATGTGACACCCCGCATCGAGCTCGGTCCTCGAGTGGCTGTGGGTCTGAAAAAATCTGTAATATGAGTCTGAGGGAGGGGGGCCAGGTGTATCTCCATCTTGTGCTGGAGGAGTGATGTACGACGGTGCTGGAGCTCTACTAGGAAACGACCTAGAGGGCGCTGGTCCTGTGTCCCCAATAAAGCCCTGATCTCTCTGCCCCCCCTGAAGAGCTGTGGGTAGCGGTCTCTGATGTCCTCATATGTGTGGCATCTACATGTGTAGTGCTCCTCGTCCTCCACCTCCTCTCTACATATCCTGCATAATCTCTCGCCCCTCGGGGTATGTGTCGCTCGCCCAACCTCAATCTCGAGCTGGTGTGATGATACTCTGCGCTGCCCAATGGCCACTCTCTCAGCTGGTGCCATGTATGTATCCATGTATCGTGGTCTCTGAATGAAACCATCCGCTGTCACAGTTAGGAAGTGCTCTCCGTAGTGTTGCCTCTTTGTGGGAAGAGGCTCCCGTGGTGCTATCCATGTCTCCCTGACGTGTATCTGTAGTAGATCCTGACGGATGATCCTATTCCTCTCCGAACGAGAGAGGGTAATGTGGGGGGAAGAGAGGTCATACTGAAAGGGGGGAAGATCGGTAATGCTCATGCCATGGTCTCCTAACCATCGGTAAGTCTGTGCATACCATACTCTCTCATGCCCTGTCTCTGCCAAATGTCTGGAGCTCTCAAATGCAAGCCTGGTGAGTCGGAAGGTGGGGAGCTCTCTGACCCTCAGAATAAAGGTCACCAATTGGAAGAGGGCCTCCACTAGCATCGGTGGTGTGCCAAGCTCAGCTCGTATAATGTCATGTGGAACGGAGGGCTTGCTGCGCAGCAAGCGTGAGATCATGATGACATGGGGTCTCTCAATCTGTGTCCACATCGCCTCCGTGATCCCAGGTGCCGAAACTGCTGCTGCATATATCAATGCGGGTGTCAGTAGAGTGTCAAAGAGCCACCCCTTAGTCAGGAGCTCTTGAAAATGTGTCTGAAAGCAACGTCTCTCCAATCCTGCAAGTGCTGCATAGCCTCGTCAATCTATCTCTCGCTGCATGTGCCATGGAGAATAACCCTATGCTGCCTGAGAAGGTGACACCTAGGTAGACGTAGGAGTCCACTACCTCTATCTGTCCTCCAGCTGCAGTGAAAGAGGCGCGATGGCGTACTGTCCTGGAGGTATGGAAGATCATGACCTTGGTCTTGCCAAGGTTCACAGTGAGTCCTCTCTCCATGCAGAAGGTATCGAGTGCCTGTAAATGTGACTGCAACCCCTCTTGTGACTCTGAAAGAAAGACAATGTCATCAACATATAATAGGATGTGTACTGGAGTACCTCCGAGGTCTCCTCCTAGCCCTCCTGCTCGCTGTATATACTCCGTGATCTCGTCGATGTAGAGACCGAAGAGAGTGGGTGAGAGAGGGAAACCTTGTTTCACACCAATGGTGCTAACAAGGCTGTCTCATAGGCCGCCGGGGCAGCATACCCTGCCTGTGACTCGTGCATACAGAGCATGGATGGCCCATACCATGTCTGATGGAAGCTGTAACTCCTGGAGCCTCCGTAGTAGTCTCTCTCGGGGAACCATGTCGAAGGCTTTGCGGAAATCCACAAAGCAACAGTATAGTCTCTGCTTCCTCGCCTTCACGCTCTCAATCAAGCAACGAAGCACGAAGATGTGGTCGATGGTGGAGAAAGTGCGGCGGAAGCCTGCCTGGCTGGGTGCTCTGATCCCAGCTGCCTCAGCGTGTGTACTAAGCTCTGCCTCTAGTACTGCCCCATAGATCTTGGCAGGATATGGCCTATCATAATAGTCCTGTAGTTCCCTGGATCCATCATATCGCCGGACTTATGGATAGGTGTGATAGTATGCATAGTCCACGAGTCAGGTAATCCCTCAACCAAAGCACGGTTGAAGAGATGGGCGATGAGGTGGGAAACTACATCTGCTGTGTATATAAAGTGCTCACCCTGTAGCCCCGTGTGATTTGCTGAACGGCCATGCTGTAGCCTATGGATGGCCTGTCGTACCATGCCTGCCGTGAAGAGGGTGGATATCATAGGACGCGGTGTGGGAGGGATCGGCAATGGTGGCTGTCCTGGGACGTCATATAACCTCCGGGCGTAGGTGTGCCAAGTCTGAGGATCTGCTATGGGTGTAGGTGGGCATGGCTCCCGTAGTGCCCTCCATGCGGTGGCACAATCCCTACTCATGAGAAGGTCGAACAACTCTTCCTCCTGTCTCTCCTCGAAAGCTCGTCGCTTCCGGCGTGTGAGGGCTCGCATCTGTCGTCGTGCCTCCCTCTCTGTGATGGATCCCAAGATACTCTGTGCTCTGAGATGTCGGTATAGTCGCCTACACTCCTCATCGTACCATCTATTCTGGGGTGTATGCCCCAGCCGTGTCGAATGTGCGGTGCTGTGGGTGGTGTATGGGAAGCTCAGAGTAGCGGATGTATGGAGGATCGAGGAGAAGTGGGCGGTGAGGGTGTCCAATGAGGCAGAGGGATCAAGGGAGTAGATGCTCTCTTGAACATGGGAGCTATAGATATGTGCTAGCTCATGTCTAAAGTGAATGGTGGTATGGGGATGTGGCTGTATGGTGACGGGGTGTGATATGCATGGTGAGCCGCGTATGGATAGGGCGAGATATGCGTGGTCAGCTCCAATCGGTATGGGTGGGATAGTGAATGAGGTGATGAGATGTGTCGCCTCCCGGGGTCCGATAACATAGTCTACCACACTACCCCCCTGTGGTGTCGTGGGTGGAATGCAGGTGAGGCCACCCGAGGTGGGCCAGGTCGCCATCCCATTATATATAATGAGACGGTGTGCTGCTCCGATCTGGAGTAGGTATCTGCCGTATGAGGTGGGTGTGGCGGTGTCGGCTGAGGCTCTGAGTGTAGACATATCCTCTATGGTACGAAGCATCTCAGGGTCGTCAAAGTCATACATATCACACTGGTGGCTCTGAGTCTGGGCATTGAAGTTTCCTACAAGGAAGACTTCGCCCATCCCGGTATACTCCATAATGGTGTCACTGAGGAAGTCATATGGCGATGTGGTGTCTGTTCCCTCCCCTCCTAAGGGCTGCTCGGGGGAATGTGTGAAGCGCGAGCTGGTGGGTGCAATATAGCATACGGCGAAATACGTTGCTCTCGCCTCTAATAACTGGAGGCGTATCCACATGAAACGTGCCTCTGGGTCTCTGGCTACCACCTGTACCCTGTGCTGTAGCGACTCTCTGTAGAGCACGGCTACTCCTCTTGATCCTCGTGTGGTGTGCTGTCTCATCTGGCGGCGATAAGCTGACTCCCACATATAGCCCTCAATCCTCGGTAGGCTCCTCCCCGGGCTCTCGTGTGTCTCTGTCAAGAAGATCATGTCTCTGTCCTCCATCACCTCCTCAAGGCGTCCTTGATGTGTCCACAAAGATCCATTGCAATTCCAGACTGCAAAGTGCACCTTCAGTTGTGCTGTCTCATAGGCCGCGAATCCCTAGTCAATGGGCCGTCCATCAATGATGACACGACCGTCTCTGTATAGGGCACGATGTCCCTCTCGTCGGGCTTGGAGGACACGCGGCATGCATGCGCGTCTGTGCTCTACCTGCATCCGTGTGAGATCGTCATCTAAATAGATGGGGGTGCCCGGTGTAGTGAGTAGTACCGTCCGTCGTTTGAGGAAGTCTCTCCTCCCGGCCTCATCTGAGAACTGAATGATAAGTGCTCTGCTCCGTGTGGTGTCCCGTCCTGCTCTCCAGGCTCTAGTGAAAGGGAGAGGCTCATCTGCGTGGTATCCAAGTAATGTGCACAAGCGACGCCCGTCCTTCTCTGGTGATCCGTCTGACTCTGTGAGGCCGGAGACGCGAACATTGAGCCTGCGAGCCTGTCGCATCCGCTCCTCCTCAATGGTGGTGTGTACTATGTGGATCTCCTCATGGTGGAGGGAGAGAGAGAGAGAGAGAGAGAGAGAGAGAGAGAGAGAGAGAGAGAGAGAGAGAGAGAGAGAGAGAGAGAGAGAGAGAGAGAGAGAGAGAGAGAGAGAGAGAGAGAGAGAGAGAGAGAGAGAGAGAGAGAGAGAGAGAGAGAGAGAGAGAGAGAGAGAGAGAGAGAGAGAGAGAGAGAGAGAGAGAGAGAGAGAGAGAGAGAGAGAGAGAGAGAGAGAGAGAAAGAAAGTGTTTTTACGTCTATTAGGAGGCCGAACTCGGCCTATGAGACAAATCAATGTACATGGGTGTATCTTCTGTCAATCGGAAAAAGATAAAAGTGCTGAAAAAAAAAAAAGGCTGGCAAGGCTGATATAGATCTGTGTAGTATGCATGTAGAGATACCCATGAAAGTGGGAGGGGGGGATGGTGAAAGGAGTGCTATATCTATAGCCTATATGCAAAAGGGTAGTACAAGCATGATAATGCATCATAATGCATCTGAACGACTAACTAGCTCCATCCTGTACTAGTGGGCGGGTGTAAGATGTGGTACATGGGTGGAGGTGGAGTCAAGGCCGCCCCGATGGCTGCAGCGGGATTTGCCATCATCTGGGATCGTCTCTCCTCCATGGCGCAATGGTCACGAGCCTGAATGTCTGCAATCTGGTGTCTGTAAACTCTGAGGGCCCGATATCCTATAGCACGGGGCCGTCTCCTAGCTCGAGAGGTCTGAGCCTGCTGAAGAGTCACCCCTCTCGATGTGTGAGCTAAGGGGGGGAGGGATGTTGCACGTCGTGCAATGAAGAAGTCAGTGAGCTCACTCTGTCTCCCTCGTGTCTGGGGAGCTGCAGTAGGCTGGAGGAGAGAATCTCTGTGACTCTGAATCTCTAGTAAGAATCGCCCGAGCTGTCGCTGATCTCTAGAGCCCATGATCTCTCGGAGGGTGGGCTGCCCTGTAAACAAAGTCTCGTATCTGTCTCTAATGTCATCATATGCGCTACATCTGCAAACAAAGTGCTCCTAATCCTCCATCTCTACTTTGCATATCCTGCATAGCCGCTCCTCTCTCTGTGGCTCTTCCTATCTCAATCTCTAGTCGGTGTGATGAGACCCTCAACTGGCTAATAGCTACCCTCGAGCTATGAGGCATGTAGGTATCCATGTAGCGTGGTCGCTGGATGAAACCATCTGCTAGTATGTCCAAGAACTGGTCTCGATAGTGCGATAGTGTCGATCCCATGTGTGGTGTATGCCATGTCTGACTAATGTAGAGCTTCCAAAGGTCCTGTCTGAGCACAAGATTCCTCTCATGACGCGAGAGGTGGATGTGAGGTGAGTCTGGGTTATACTGAAAAGGCGGCAATCTATCCATATCAAGTCCATGACTATCAAACCACTCTTTAACCTGAGTGTACCAAGCTCTCTCATATCCAGACTCTGATATCGTATAGATGCCTCAAAAGCTCTATGTGTGAGTCTTTCTGTAGGGAGCTCCCTCACCCTCTGAATAAAGGAGATAGTCTGGAATAGTGAGTCTACTACCATGGGTGGTGCAGCTAGCTCTGATAATGTCATGTGGCACTGACTGTTTCCTGCGAAGTAGTCGCGAGATCATACGTACTTGTGGCCTCTCGATCGCACTCCACTGGGTGACTGTGAGGCCTGGTGCCCAAACTGTCGAAGCATACATCATAGCTGGTCTCACTAGTGTGTCAAATAGCCACCCCTTTGTGCGGGGCTCCTGGAAGTGTGTCTGGTGACTTCTCTGCTCTAACATGGCTAAGGCTGCATATCCTCGTGTGAGTCTATCGGTGGCTGCCTGTCTCATGCTGAAGGGGCGAGGCAAGCTCGTGAATGGGACTCCGAGGTAGACATAGGAAGTGACGACCTCAATCTGTCCCCTGCCAACTGTGAATCCTGCTCCATTCCTCACCATGTGGGAGGTTTGGAAGATCATGACCTTGGTCTTGCCAAGGTTTACTGTCAGGCCTCTCTGTGTGCAAAACTCATGGAGGGCATCTAGGTGGTGCTGTAACCCCTAGGGTGACTCTAAAATCAATACAGTATCATCTGCATATAATAAAATGTGGACCTGTGTACCTGCAAGGTTTGCACCCTCCCCTCTAGCTCGGAGAATGTAGTCCTCAATCTCGTCGATGTAGAGCCCGAAGAGAGCGGGAGA
Source organism: Ceratopteris richardii (assembly GCA_020310875.1). NCBI lineage: Eukaryota > Viridiplantae > Streptophyta > Polypodiopsida > Polypodiales > Pteridaceae > Ceratopteris > Ceratopteris richardii. The sequence continues at coordinate 18,901,339 of CM035427.1, forward strand.
GAGTGGGCAGCCTTGCTTAACACCCACTGTGCTAGCAATGGCCTTTGATAGTCCCCTTGGGCATCGAACCCTCCCAATCACCCGCTCATAGAGTGTGTAGATGGCCCAAATCATCTCTGATGGTATCCCCAAGCTATGGAGTCTCCGAAAAAGCTTCTCCCGTGGCACAGTATCGAAGGCTTTGCGGAAATCCACGAAGAAGCAATATAATCTCTTCTTCCGCATCTTTGCCCCGTCAATGAGGCAACGCAGAATGAAGATGTGATCAATAGTGGAGAAAGCCCGTCGGAACCCAACCTGACCACGTGCTCGTAGCCCTTCCATCTCTGCATATGAGCTGAGCTCTGTCTCGAGAACCGCCCCATAGAGCTTGGCCATGGTGTGACCAATCATGATAGTCCTGTAGTTCCCTGGGTCCAAGGTATCCCCAGATTTGTGAATGGGTACAATGATGTTCTTCGTCCACTCCTTTGGGAAGCCCTCCCCTAAAGCTCGATTGAAGACATGTGCAATCAATGGAGCTATAGTGAGGGGAGTATATATGAGGTGCTTGCTCTGCAGTCCCGTGTGGTCAGTCGAACGCCCATGCTGTAGCCGCTCAATGGCCCTATGGATCATCTTTGGGGTGAAGAAAGAGGAACGAGTAGGGCTTGGTCCAGGTGGTTGGGGGATGGGAGGCTGTCCAGGTATCTCATATAGTCTCTCAGCATACCCGTGCCAAATCTGTGGATCTCCAATAGGTGTGGTCCGTCGTGGCTCTCGTAGTGTGCGCCATGCAACAGTGCAATCCCTGCTCATAAGTAAATGGTATAGCTCAAGCTCCTGTGCCTCCTCGAAGGCCCGTCTCTTTCGGCGTGTTAGGGTCTTCATATGTCTTCTAGCATCAATCTCTGTGATCTCTCCCAATGCTCTCTGAGCTCGTAGTCGACGGTAGAGGCTCATGCACTCATCATCATACCAAGGATTCTGCGGCATGGTCCCTGGGGGAGGTGTGTGACTAGAATGGGTGGTGTGCGAGAATGAACCGATGGCGGATGTTTGAAGGATGGATGCTATATGTGAGGTAAGTATAGGTAGTGGGGTGTCAGGATGAAGCGAAAGAAGGCTTTCCTCAACTCGGGCTGAGTATATGTGAGCAAGCTCGTGTGTGAAGTGGATGGTAGTGTGTGGGGGATGTGTCACGGGTGTGTGTGTGTGAATGTCCCCCTTGAGGGATAGTGCAAGATATGTGTGATCTCCTCCAATGGGTATAGGTGGGATGGTGAAGGAATTGAATAGGTGGGTGGCCTCCCTGGATCCCATGATATAATCTACGATACTCCCTCCTCCATCTGCGCATGTCAATCTCCTTGACATAGGCCACTCTCTCATCGCGTTATAAATAACGAGGCGATGCCTGGACCCGAGTCTGAGTAGGTGGGTACTGTAGAGTGTGCATGTAGAATCAGGTGAAACTCGTGCCATAGATCCCTCCTATAGAGTGGGTAATATGACTGGATCCCCTGGGTCAAAAGCCTCACACTAATCGCTACCCGTCCTTGCATTGAAGTCCCCCATGAGGAAGACTTCTTGAAGAGTAGAGTACTCAGTGATCTCTGATAGACAAGTATAAGGTGAGCCCTCCTCCTGATCCATGACAGAGAATCGGGAGCCAGAGGGTGCAAAATAGCATAGTGCAATATAGATAGCCCTCTCCTGTGAGAGTTGTCATCCGATCCAAAGGTATTTGGTCTGTGAGTCTCGTGCGACGATGTGTAGGATAGAGAGAGAGAGAGAGAGAGAGAGAGAGAGAGAGAGAGAGAGAGAGAGAGAGAGAGAGAGAGAGAGAGAGAGAGAGAGAGAGAGAGAGAGAGAGAGAGAGAGAGAGAGAGAGAGAGAGAGAGAGAGAGAGAGAGAGAGAGAGAGAGAGAGAGAGAGAAAAAGAAAGACTTTTTAACCTCTATTCGAGGCCAAAATCGGCCTATGTGACAAGACATATACATCAGTATGATCCAATCCACTCTGATCCCAAAACGAAAATAAAGTGTGAGTACCGCAAACGGGTATAAAAGGAGTGGATAGTAACTGGCATCAAGGGTGTGGGGTGCTATGGGTATGCACTCTATATGCTCAATGGGTGAGATACAAATATGATATGCATAGGGAGGGGAGGCTTGATGGTATCACAACCCACTAAATGCCTGGAGTGGGTGTAGGATATAATGCATCGGTGGGTACGGCATCATGGCGATCCTCAAAATGCTCTGAACGTCCAAATCGATAGGGGTGCGCTGCTGACGTCTCCGTATCTCCATGTCATGGCGTGCGTGAATCGCCTCAATCTCTCTCTGATGTGGACGAGCTCTCCGAACAAGGGGTCTCGGTCGTCGACGCTGTCGTCTAAGCTCCTCTGCTCTGTGTAATGTGACACCCCGCATCGAGCTGCGTCCTGGAGTGCATATGGGTCTGAAAAAATCTGTAATATAAGTCTGAGGGGGGGGAGCCAGGTGTATCTCCATCTGCTGCTGGAGGAGTGATGCACGGCGGTGCTGGAGCTCTACTAGGAAACGACCTAGAGGGCGCTGGTCCTCTGTCCGCAATAAAGCCCTCATCTCTCTAGGCCCCCTGAAGAGCTGTGGGTAGCTGTCTCTGATGTCCTCATATGCCTTGCATCGACATGTGTCGTGCTCCTCGTCCTCCACCTCCTCTTCACATATCCTGCATAATCGCTCATCCCTCGGGGTATGTGTGGCTCGCCCAATCTCAATCTCGAGCTCGTACGATGAATCACTGATGATACTCTGAGCTGGCCAATGGCCACTCTCTCAGCTGGTGCCATATATGTATCCATGTATCGTGGTCTCTGAATGAAACCATCCGCTGTCACAGTCAGGAAGTGCTCTCTGTAGTGTTGCCTCTTTGTGGGAAGAGGCTCCTGTGGTTCTATCCATGTCTCCCTGACGTGTATCTGTAGTAGGTCCTGACGGATGATCCTATTCCTCTCCGAACGAGAGAGGGTAATGTGGGGGGAAGAGAGGTCATACTGAAAAGGGGGGAGATCTGTAATGCTCATGCCATGGTCTGCTAACCATCGGTAAGTCTGTGCATACCATACTCTCTCATGCCCTGTCTCTGCCAAATGTCTAGAGCTCTCAAATGCAAGCCTGGTGAGTCAGCTGGTGGGGAGCGCTCTGACTCTCAGAATAAAGGTCACCAACTGGAAGAGGGCCTCCACTAGCATCGGTGGTGTGCCAAGCTCAGCTCGTATAATGTGATGTGGAACGGAGGGCTTGCTCCGCAGCAAGCGTGAGATCATGGTGATCTGCGGCCTCTCAATCCGCGTCCACATCGCCTCTGTGATCCCTGGTGCCCATACTGCTGCTGCGTACATCAATGCGGGTGTCAGTAGAGTGTCAAAGAGCCACCCCTTAGTCCGGGGCTCCTGAAAATGTGTCTGAAGGCAGCATCTCTCCAATCCTGCAAGTGCGGCATAGCCTTGCGTCAATCTATCTATCGCAGCCTGTGCCATGGATAATACCCCTGTGCAGCCCGAGAAGAGGAGAGAGAGAGAGAGAGAGAGAGAGAGAGAGAGAGAGAGAGAGAGAGAGAGAGAGAGAGAGAGAGAGAGAGAGAGAGAGAGAGAGAGAGAGAGAGAGAGAGAGAGAGAGAGAGAGAGAGAGAGAGAGAGAGAGAGAGAGAGAGAGAGAGAGAGAGAGAGAGGGAGGGAGGGAGGGAGGGAGGGAGGGAGGGAGGGAGGGAGGGAGGGAGGGAGGGAGGGGGGGGGGGGAGGGAGGGGGGGGGGAGGGGGGGGAGGGAGGGAGGGGGGGAGGGGGGGAGGGAGGGAGGGAGGGAGGGAGGGAGGGAGGGGGGGGGGGAGGGAGGGAGGGAGGGAGGGAGGGAGGGAGGGAGGGAGGGAGGGAGGGAGGGAGGGAGGGAGGGAGGGAGGGAGGGAGGGAGGGAGGGAGGGAGGGAGGGAGGGAGAGAGAGAGAGAGAGAGAGAGAGAGAGAGAGAGAGAGAGAGAGAGAGAGAGAGAGAGAGAGAGAGAGAGAGAGAGAGAGAGAGAGAGAGAGGGAGGAGAGAGACAGAGAGATTTTAACGTCTATCCGATCCAGTGCAATCTTGAAAGGAAAATAAAAAAGTGAGTACAAAACAAAGTATAAAAGGAGGGGGTAATAGCTCGCGTGGAGGGTGTGGGGTGCTATGGGTATGCACTCTATATGCTAAGGGGGTGAGATGCAAATATGATAAACATACGGAGGGGAGCTCTAAGTGCCTGGAGTGGATGTAGGATATAATGCATCTATGGATAGGGCATTGTGGAGAGCCTGAGAATGCTCTGCATGTCCAAATTGGCAAGGAGGTGTAGTCATAGCCCTCTAAGTGCCTAGAGTGGATGTAGGATCCAATTCATCTGTGGGTAAAGGGCATCGTGGAGAGCCTCAGAATGCTCTGCATGTCCAAATTGGCAAGGGTGTGCTGTTGAGGTCTCCATATCTCCATGTCATGGCGTGCATGAATCGCTTGAATCGCTCTCTTCTAGAGACGGGCTCTCCGGAGTGGTGGTCTCAGTCGTTGGCGCTGTCGTCTAAGCTTCTTTGCTCTTTGTAATGAGATTATGAGAGAGAGAGAGAGAGAGAGAGAGAGAGAGAGAGAGAGAGAGAGAGAGAGAGAGAGAGAGAGAGAGAGAGAGAGAGAGAGAGAGAGAGAGAGAGAGAGAGAGAGAGAGAGAGAGAGAGAGAGAGAGAGAGAGAGAGAGAGAGAAAGAAAGAAAGAAAAGAAAGAAAAGAAAGTCATATTAACGTCTTCTGGAGGCCAAACTTGGCCTATGAGACAAAAACCATGTAAAAGTGTAGTAACCCTGTGTAGAAGATAAAATGAAATAAAAAGTATATCGCTACACAAAGCTATATAGGGCTGGAAAAGGCTCGGGAGACGTGGCTCTGACTCTGCAGATAGTGGCCACCTAATACATGGGGGATCCAAAAATGTGAGTTAAATGCCCTAGCTACTGGTGATGGGTGGAGGTGGGTGTAGTATGTGGTACATCGGTGGTGGTCTGAGTGCCTCCTGAAGGAAGACAACCCAGGGGGTGGTGGTACGCCTATGCTTCATCATGTGGTCGTAGGCAATCCGGATGTCTGAGATATCCTCCTGATATAGTCGTGGTCGACGATATCCGCCCATGCGTGGTCTGCGCCGTGCTCTCTGTGCTGCTGCCTGGTGGAGCGTGAGCCCTATAGATGGACCTCTCTGATGTAGCTCAACTCGCTGAAAGAACTGGGTAATGGTCTGCTGAGTACTCACCCGTGGCTGATGTATGGGCTGTAGTGACCGCTCTCCCCTCTCGTATGCTGCTGTGAGAAAGCGTCCCAAGCGTCTCTGGTCTCCCATAGTCATGCACAGCTGGAATGACTCCTCGATCTGGAACTGTGCTCGTAGGTCTAAGTATGCTGGACATCTGATAACAAAATGCTCGTCACTCTCTACCTATGTCTGGCATACAGGGCACCACCTCTCCTCACGGGGGACTCCCCTGGACGGACCCCTCTCAATCTCGAGCTGATGTGATGAAACCCGGAGCTGCCCAATGAAGACTCGTAGGTGGTGGGGATGGTAGATCTGCATGTATCTCGGAATCTCGATGAAGCCCGTGCCCGATATATGTAGAAAATGCTCGCGGTAGTAGAGCATTTTCGGTGGCAATGTACCCCTAGGGCTCACCCATGTCCTCTGTATGTATGTATGCCATATCTCCTGACGAATGATCCTATTCCTCTCTTGATGAGAGAGCGAGTAGGTGGGTGCATAAGAGTCGTACTGTAGTGGTGGTAGCCTGTCTATGTCAAAGCCATGGTGGGCAAGCCAGTCTTGTGTCTGTGCATACCATGAGGAGGTGTCTCCTGCTAATGCCATATCACGTGATGCCTCGAAAGCACGATAAGCAATGCGCTCTGTATCCATGCTCCGAAGTCTATGTAATAGGGAGGGAGAGAGAGAGAGAGAGAGAGAGAGAGAGAGAGAGAGAGAGAGAGAGAGAGAGAGAGAGAGAGAGAGAGAGAGAGAGAGAGAGAGAGAGAGAGAGAGAGAGAGAGAGAGAGAGAGAGAGAGAGAGAGAGAGAGAGAGAGAGAGAGAGAGAGAGAGAGAGAGAGAGAGAGAGAAAAAGACTTTTTAACGTCTATTAGAGGCCAAAATCGGCCTATGAGACAAAACATATACATCAGTATGATCCAATCCACTGTGATCCAAAACGAAAATAAAGTGTGAGTACTGCAAACGGGTATAAAAGGAGAGATAGTAGCCGGTATCAAGGGTGTGGGGTGCTATGGGTATGCACTCTATATGCTCAATGGGTGAGATACAAATATGATATGCATAGGGAGGGGAGGCTCGATGGTATCACAACCCCCTAAATGCCTGGAGTGGGTGTAGGATATAATGCATCGGTGGGTAAGGCATCATGGGGGGAGAGAGAGAGAGAGAGAGAGAGAGAGAGAGAGAGAGAGAGAGAGAGAGAGAGAGAGAGAGAGAGAGAGAGAGAGAGAGAGAGAGAGAGAGAGAGAGAGAGAGAGAGAGAGAGAGAGAGAGAGAGAGAGAGAGAGAGAGAGAGAGAGAGAGAGAGAAAGAAGAAAGAAAGTCATATTAACGTCTTCTGGAGGCCAAACTTGGCCTATGAGACAAAAACCATGTACAAGTGTAGTAACCCTGTGTAGAAGATAAAATGAAATAAAAAGTATATCGCTACACAAAGCTATATAGGGCTGGAAAAGGCTGGGGAGATGTGGCTCTGACTCTGCAGATAGTGGCCACCTAATACATGGGGGGGGGTCCAAAATGTGAGTAAAACGCCCTAGCTACTGGTGATGGGTGGAGGTGGGTGTAGTATGTGGTACATCGGTGGTCGTCTGAGTGCCTCCTGAAGGAAGAAAACCCAGGGGGTGGTGGTACGCCTATGCTCCATCATGTGGTCGTAGGCAATCCTGATGCGTGAGATATCCTCCTGATATAGTCGTGGTCGACGATATCCGCCCATGCGTGGTCGGCGCTGTGCTCTCTGTGCTGCTGCCTGGTGGAGCGTGAGCCCTATAGATGGACCTCTCTGATGTAGCTCAACTCGCTGAAAGAACTGGGTAATGGTCTGCTGGGTACTCACCCGTGTCTGATGTATGGGCTGTAGTGACTGCTCTCGCCTCTCGTATGCTGCTGTGAGAAAGCGTCCCAAGCGTCTCTGGTCTCCCATAGTCATGCACAGCTGGAATGACTCCTCGATCTGGAACTGTGCTCGTAGGTCTATGTATGCTGGACATCTGATAACAAAATGCTCTTCACTCTCTACCTCTGTCTGGCATACTGGGCACCACCTCTCCTCACGGGGGACTCCCCTGGACCGACCCCTCTCAATCTCGAGCTGATGTGATGAAACCCGGAGCTGCCCAATGACGACTCGTGGGTGGTGGGGAAGGTAGGTCTGCATGTATCTCGGAATCTCGATGAAGCCCGTGCCCGATATATGTAGAAAATGCTCGCGGTAGTAGAGCATTTTCGGTGGCAATGTACCCCTAGGGCTCACCCATGTCCTCTGTATGTATGTATGCCATATCTCCTGACGAATGATCCTATTCCTCTCTTGATGAGAGAGCGAGTAGGTGGGTGCATGAGAGTCGTACTGTAGTGGTGGTAGCCTGTCTATGTCAAAGCCATGGTGGGCAAGCCAGTCTCGTGTCTGTGCATACCATGAGGAGGTGTCGCCTGCTAATGCCATATCACGTGATGCCTCGAAAGCACGATAAGCAATGCGCTCTGTATCCATGCCTCGAAGTCTGTGTAATAGGCATACCGTCTGGAATAGTGCCTCAACTAGCATCGGTGGTGCAGCGAGCTCTGCTCTAATGATATCATGTGGTACTGAAGGCTTGCTGCGGATAAGTCTGGCAATCATGAGGATCTGTGGCCTCTCTAATGCTGTCCATACTGATGTAGCTAATCCTGGTCCCCATATGGCTGCCCCATACATGAGCGCTGGCGTAACCAAAGTGTCAAAGAGCCACCCCTTTGTGCGGGGCTCCTGAAAATATGCCTGGTGGCACTGTCTCTCCATCAAAGCTAGTGCTGCGTACCCACGTGTGATGCGGTCACGGGCTGCCTGAGCCATAGAGAAGACCCCTGATGCTGCTGTAAATGTCACCCCCAAGTAAACATATGATCCGACCACCTCGATCGGTCCACCTGCTGCTGTGAACAAACTATGTCTGCGTACCTGTGCTGATGTATGAAAGATCAAGACCTTGGTTTTACCAAGGTTCACAGATAACCCTCCGTGTCTGCAAAAGTCATCTAGGCCGTGTAGATGATGCTGTAGACCTTCTGCAGACTCTGAAACCAATACAATATCATCAGCGTATAAAAGAATATGGACAGTGGACCCGTGTACCTCAATGCCATCTCCCCCCTGCTGCTGTATGAAATCCACTATCTCATCAATGTAGAGACCAAAGAGGGTGGGTGAGAGAGGGCATCCTTGCTTCACCCCGATAGTGCTAGTAAGTGGATCAGATAAGCCCCCTGGACATCTGACTCTACCAGATACTCTCTCGTATAAGGCGTAGATCCCCCATATCATCTCCTCCGGAGCTCCGATGTCAAGGAGTCGTCTGAAGAGTCGATCCCTGGGAATAGTGTCAAATGCTTTGCGAAAGTCCACAAAGCAACAATATAATCTCCTCTTCCTCACCCTGGCCTGGTCGATCAGGCATCTCAGAGTGAAGATGTGGTCAATGGTAGAGTAATCTCGTCTGAAACCTGCCTGTCCTGGAGCCCTGATGCCCTTCCTCTCAGCGAGAGTACTCAACTCTGTCTCTAGTACCGCCCCATATAACTTGGCCAATATAGGGCCAATCATGATCGTCCGGTATGTACCTGGATCCATAGTATCACCAGACTTATGAATGGGCACTATGGTGTGCTGAGTCCATGAGTCTGGGAACCCTCCAACCAATGCACGGTTGAAGAGATGGGCAATGAGCGGTGCGAGAGTCGTGCCTCCATAGATGAGGTGCTCTGCCTGTAAACCGAAATGATCATGGGCCCTGCCATGCTGCAGCCGGGCAATAGCGCGTCCCACCATAGTGGGTGTGAAGAAGTCAGAGGTAGTAGGACGTGAGCTCTGCGGTCTGGGAATGGGAGGCTGGCCTGGGATCTCGTATAGGCCCCGTGCATAGCTATGCCAAGTGCTCGGGTCTCGGATAGGTGTCTGCTGTCTCCTCTCTCTCAAATGTCGCCATGCCACTGCACTGTCTCGACTCATGAGCAAATGGTAAATATCCCAATACTGTCTCTCCTCCCAGTCCCGCCGTTTGCGGCGAGTAAGGCTCTGCATGCGACGCTGTGCCTGTGTGTGTGTAATATCTCCTCTATGCTCTAAAATCCGTAGGTGCTTCCGTAGCTCACGACAATCTGCATCATACCCGCGGTTCTGGGGCATGGATCCTGTGCGTGGAGGGTGCCTATGTGTGCGGTGTGGGAAGCTGCGGAGAGCTGAGTCCTGTAGGATGGAGGTGATATGTGATGTAAGTGTGTCCAAAGGTGAGAATGGATCAAGGGAGAGTAGGCGGGTTTGTAAATGGTGTGCATAAACATGTGAGAGCTCGTGTGTGAAGTGTATCGTGGTATGTATCTCAGTGGGTGAGGGAGGGTCTAATGGAATCGGAGATGAGAGTGTGAATGTGATAAATGTGTGGTCAGCACCGAGTGGGCGTCGTCCAATACTAAGTGAAGGGATGAGTGAAGCTCCAGAGGTAGTACCCAAAATGTAGTCGACTGTGCTCTCACCTCCCCCGTGAGGGAAGCAAGTAAATCCGCCTGAACCTGGCCAACGATTCATCCCGTTATATATAACGAGATGATGTCGGCTGCCTAGCTCGAGTAGATGTCTGCCATAGCCGGTGGTGTCCTGACCCGTATCTGCTGATACCCTGCTCGTGCTTATCTCATCGGGGTCTCTGGCCCTCATGATCTGTGGGTGGTCCATGTCGTATGCCTCGCACTGATGCGACTGAGTGCGGCCATTGAAGTCCCCCATAAGGAAGACTTCACCTAGTGTGCTGTAATGTAGTGTCTCATCTGAAAGCGCTGTGTATGGTGAGTCTCTATCTCGGATCGGTCCCCCCAGATCCTGTCCTGCGTATCGAGATCCGCCTGGTGGGAAGTAGCATATAGCAATGTAAATCGAGCTCCCCTGTGCTATCTCCATGCGAACCCACATGTATCGTGCCTCCTCATCTCTACCTATAATATGGATCCGACTCTGTATCTCCTGTCGAAATACGATGGCCACTCCTCCCGATCCTCGTGCTGTACTCTGTCTCATCGTGGCCCTGAATGCAGATTCCCAATGAAAACCTGCAATGCGTGGTAGACCTCTCTCTGGGCTCTCGTGTGTCTCTGTGATGCACGCAAAGTCATGTGATGCGAGGATCTCCTCGACTCTGTCTGGTCGCGTCCAGAGTGCCCCGTTGCAGTTCCACACTGCTCCTCTGAGTGGTGTCTCCTGGTGTAGTGATGTCTCATAGGCCGCATGGCCCTATTTGATAGGGCGTCCATCTATGAAGACCTTACCATCACGGTAAAAGGCCTTCCTCCCCTCTCGACGTGCCTGGAGTATCTGTGGCATGCAAGCGCGTCGGTGTGCCACCTGCATACGCGTGAGGTCCTCGTCCATGTAGAGGGTGCCGCCGGGTAGTCCACGTAGTACTGATCGACGTCTAAAAAAGGCGGTCCGTGCCTCCTCGGAACTCATCTTGAGGATGAGTGCTCGCAAACGCGATGTATCCCTCCCCACCCTCCATGCGTCTGTGTAGGGCATGCTCTCGTATCCAAGTCGACGGCAAATGTCAGTGGCATCTGCCTCCGGTGATACCCCTTCGGGTAGGCCTGTAATCCGAATGTGAAGTCTTCGAGTGTGTCGAAGCCTCTCCTCCTCAAGTGTATCCTGGACTCGTGTGAGCTCTTCTTTTTGCACGTCTTCCCTTACTTCCTTCTTAACTCTTTTGTGTACTACTTCCACCCATGACTCTCGAGTAGATTCTACCTCCGTTTTGATTTCCTTCTTTATTTCTTCCTTGAGTATCTCCACGTTGGAGATCTCCCCCTCTTCTTTCATGTGCTCATAAGCTGTCCTCCAGTGGTCTCGTTCTTCTGTGAGAGTCTTCACTTGTTCTTCTAGTCCTTTAACTTTATTCATTACTTGTTCTTCGAGTCCTTTGAACTTTTCCATCATCTTTCGTATCTCCATATTGAGGTTGCGGTCTGCTTCCTTTTTGGCCTCTTTGAGAGCTTTAGCGATAAGGTCGTCCACTTCCTTTCGGTCCATGGGAGCCATTTCAATGTTTAGGATTAGAGAGAGAGAGAGAGAGAGAGAGAGAGAGAGAGAGAGAGAGAGAGAGAGAGAGAGAGAGAGAGAGAGAGAGAGAGAGAGAGAGAGAGAGAGAGAGAGAGAGAGAGAGAGAGAGAGAGAGAGAGAGAGAGAGAGAGAGAGAGAGAGAGAAGGTTAGGGTTAGGGTTTCCACCTAAGTTCAAGCTAGGGTTAAGTGCAAATTAAGATTAGGGTTTCAAATTTTCAGGTTAGGCTTTAGCTTAGGGTTAGGGTTAGGGTTTTCAGGTCAAGTTAGGGTTAGGGTCAAGGCTAAGGTTAGGGTTAGGGTTAGGTTAGATTTAGGGTTAGGTTTAGGTTTTTTGGGTATCCTAGGGTTAGGGTTAGGGTTAGGGTCGTATGGATATAGGATCATGATGTCGAGTTAGGGTATGGTTTTGAAAAGGATTACTGGGCATGGGGGATGGGCAATGTTGGTGGGCAGATCGGGGTGGAAGTATTTTTGGGGGGGCGTCGGGCAAGCGTCAGGCTGATGGCGGGGGCGGCGGGGTTCTGCTAGCGTTAGGGTTCGTGCGTCTCCTGGAGATCGACTACGGGCAGACAGGGTAGGCGGCGGGCCGATGGCAGGGGTGGCGCACAGAGAGAGAGAGAGAGAGAGAGAGAGAGAGAGAGAGAGAGAGAGAGAGAGAGAGAGAGAGAGAGAGAGAGAGAGAGAGAGAGAGAGAGAGAGAGAGAGAGAGAGAGAGAGAGAGAGAGAGAGAGAGAGAGAGAGAGAGAGAGAGAGAGAGAGAGAGAGAGAGAGAGAGAGAGAGAGAGAGAGAGAGAGAGAGAGAGAGAGAGAGAGAGAGAGAGAGAGAGAGAGAGAGAGAGAGAGAGAGAGAGAGAGAGAGAGAGAGAGAGAGAGAGAGAGAGAGAGAGAAAGAAAGACTTTTTAACGTCTATTAGAGGCCAAAATCGGCCTATGAGACAAAACATATACATCAGTATGATCCAAAACGAAAATAAAGTGTGAGTACTGCAAACGGGTATAAAAGGAGGGATAGTAGCTGGTATCAAGGGTGTGGGGTGCTATGGGTATGCACTCTATATGCTCAATGGGTGAGATACAAATATGATATGCATAGGGAGGGGAGGCTCGATGGTATCACAACCCCCTAAATGCCTGGAGTGGGTGTAGGATATAATGCATCGGTGGGTAAGGCATCATGGCGATCCTCAAAATGCTCTGGGCGTCCAAATCGATAGGGGTGCGCTTCTGACGTCTCTGTATCTCCATGTCATGGCGTGCGTGAATCGCCTGAATCTCTCTCTGATGTGGACAAGCTCTCCGGACAAGGGGTCTCGGTCGTCGACGCTGTCGTCTAAGCTCCTCTACTCTGTGTAATGTGACACCCCGCATCGAGCTGGGCCCTCGAGTGTATGTGGGTCTGAAAAAATCTGTAATATAAGTCAGAGGGGGGGGGGGGTCAGGTGTATCTCCATCTGTTGCTGGAGGAGTGATGTGCGACGGTGCTGGAGCTCCACTAGGAAACGACCTAGAGGGCGTTGGTCCCTGTCCCCAATAAAGCCCTGGTCTCTCTAGGCCCCCTGAAGAGTTGTGGGTAGCGGTCTCTGATGTCCTCATATGCCTGGCATCTACATGTGTAGTGCTCCTCGTCCTCCACCTCCTCTCTACATATCCTGCATAATCGCTCATCCCTGAGAGAGAGAGAGAGAGAGAGAGAGAGAGAGAGAGAGAGAGAGAGAGAGAGAGAGAGAGAGAGAGAGAGAGAGAGAGAGAGAGAGAGAGAGAGAGAGAGAGAGAGAGAGAGAGAGAGAGAGAGAGAGAGAGAGAGAGAGAGAGAGAGAGAGAGAGAGAGAGAGAGAGAGAGAGAGAGAGAGAGAGAGAGAGAGAGAGAGAGTTTTTTCACATCTATGATAGGCCAAAGTGGGCCTATGAGACAAAACATAAGATACATGATGGGGATGTCATCCGTCTGTCACAAAAGTAAAACAAGATCATAAAAAAGGTAATAGAACCTAGTCTCAAACATATGTGGTAAAATACTAAGGCTGATGGAGCCCTATCTCGGGGGGTATATGCATGTCTATATGCAGAGGGCAATACAATCATGAAGTTTCATCTGCCTACTAGCTCCATCTAGTGGTAATGGAGGGGTGGAGGATGTGATTCATCGGTGCAGCCGGTGCTAGAGCTGCCTGTATGAAAGCTATAGGATCTGCTCTCATTAGGGCTACTCGCTAGCTGCCTCGAGATGTCGGGCTCAAATCTCCTCTATCTGGCGATGGTATAGCCTCGCCCTTTTGAGTGCTGTGACTTGTGGTCGTCGTCTAGCTGGAATCATCTCAGCCTGCTGTAGTGTCACTCCTCGCTGGAATCAGGTGAGGGGGCTCTAGGCCTCTGGAATAAATGAGTGAGCTGTAGCTATCTCCGCTCCACCTGTGTAGCTTTGTTTGTCAGTGGTGAGAGTGTATCTCTATGCCTTTGAATCTCTATCAAGAAATGTCCTAATTGTTTTTGATCTCGGGAGTCCATAATCTCTCGTAGGGTGGGCTGTCCTCTGAACGAAGTCTCATATGTGTCTCTAATCTATCTGAGTGTATGCTCTACATCGACATACGAAATGCTCCTCAGTCTCCATCTCCTCATAGTTTGCAGATCTGCTCTGCTCTCGAGACCCCACTGTGTCTCCCACTCTCGATCTCCAGTCTGTGTGATGCGACCCTCAGTTGGCCAATCGCTACTCGTGAGCTTTGTGGCATATAGATGTCCATATAATGTGGGCTTTGTATGAATCCATTAGAAGACATAGTGTTGAGAAACTGGTCTCTGTAGTATGACATCCTCCCCTCTAAACTGGGTGATCTCCATACTCTCCTGATGTAGAGCTTCCATAGGTCGTGTCGGAGCACCAGATTTCTCTCGCTGCGAGAGAGGTGATAATAAGGTGAGTCCGAGTCGTACTGAAAAGGTGGCAAACTCTCCATATCGAGCCCATGTGTTGCAAACCAAGTTGTGACCTGCGAGTACCGGGCTCTATCATGCCCACTCTGAGATAACTGTATAGCTGCCTTCAAAACTCTACGAGTGAGTCTATCGTGTGGCAACTCCCTCACCCTCTGAACGAAACTCACTGTCTGGAATAGTGCCTCGAGGACCATGGGTGGTGCAGGGAGCTATGCTCGGATGATGTCATGTGGTATGGTCTGCTTGCAACGGAACAAGCGTGAGATCATACATACCTGTGGCCTCTCAATCTATGCCCATTGATCGACCATCAAGCCTGGTGCCCATACTGTCGCTGAATACATCAAGGCAGGGGTGACTAGTGTATCGAAAAGCCACCCCCTTGTGCGGGGTTCCTGGAAGTGTGCCTAGTGGCACCTCCGCTCTAGCATGGCCAAGACTGCATACCCTGGGCTGAGTCTGTCAATAGCTCCGTGCCTCATGGTGAAAGTAACTCCCAAGTAGACGTATGAAGTAACCACTTCGACATGCCCTCTTGCTATAGTGAAGATGGCTCCACTCCTCACTGCACTGGATGCGTGAAAGATCATGACCTTGGTCTTTTGCCAAGGTTCACAACCAATCCTCTAGGTGAACAAAAATCATCCAAGGCACTGAGGTGGCATTGGAGCCCCTCAGGTGATTCTAAAATCAAAACAATATCATCCGCATACAAGAGAATGTGAACTGGGGTGCTTCCCAAGTCTCTCCCCTCCTCGCGTTCTCGTATTTTGTAATCGAAGATCTCAGCAATGTAAAGCCGAGAAAGTGTCGGGGAGAGTGGACAACCTTGCTTAACACCAATCGTGCTAGCAATGGGCTTTGATAAACCTCCAGGGCATGGAACTCGACAAAACACCTTCTCGTAGAGAGTGTAGATGGCCCATATCATCTCTCTCGGGATCCTAGGCTAAGTAGGCGTTGGAATAACCTCTCACATGAAACTGTATCAAAAGCCTTGCGGAAGTCCACAAAGCAGCAATAAAGTCTCTTCTTCCTTGCCTTTGCCCCATCTATGAGACAACGAAGGATGAAGATATGGTCCATTGTGGAAAAACCTTGTCTGAACTTGCCTAGCCTGGTGCTCAGAGGCCCTTTGCCTCTGCATATGAGCTAAGCTTGGCCTCAAGAACTGCTCCATATAACTTGGCCATTATGTGGCCAATCATGATAGTCCTGTAGGTGCCTAGATCCTCAGCGTCACATTGTGGATAGGCACGATAGTATGCTGTGTCCACTCCTCTGGGAAACCCTCCCTTATAGCCCTGTTGAAGACATGTGCAACCAATGGGGCTATAGTGGAGGCTGCATAGATGAGGTGCTCGCTCTGTAAACCAGTATGGTCGGAAGCCCCCCTGTGCTGCATATGACGTATGGCCCTCTCCACCATCGCTGTAGTAAAGAAAGAGGAGTGTGTGGGTCGAGGCTCAAGTGGTTGTGGGATGGGTGGTTGTCGAGGCACATCATATAATCGCACTCCATAATCTCGCCAAACCCATTGGTCCTCAATGTGAGAGAGATAGAGAGAGAGAGAGAGAGAGAGAGAGAGAGAGAGAGAGAGAGAGAGAGAGAGAGAGAGAGAGAGAGAGAGAGAGAGAGAGAGAGAGAGAGAGAGAGAGAGAGAGAGAGAGAGAGAGAGAGAGAGAGAGAGAGAGAGAGAGAGAGAGAGAGAGAGAGAGAGAGAGAGAGAGAGAGAGAGAGAGAGAGAGAGAGAGAGAGAGAGAGAGAGAGAGAGAGAGAGAGAAAGACTTTTTAACGTCTATTAGAGGCCAAAATCGGCCTATGAGACAAAACATATACATCAGTATGATCCAATCCACTGTGATCCAAAACGAAAATAAAGTGTGAGTACTACAAACGGGTATAAAAGGAGGGATAGTAGCTGGCATCAAGGGTGTGGGGTGCTATGGGTATGCACTCTATATGCTCAATGGGTGAGATACAAACATGATATGCATAGGGAGGGGAGGCTCGATGGTGTCACAACCCCCTAAATGCCTGGAGTGGGTGTAGGATATAATGCATCGGTGGGTAAGGCATCATGGCGATCCTCAAAATGCTCTGGGCGTCCAAATCGATAGGGGTGTGCTGCTGACGTCTCTGTATCTCCATGTCATGGCGTGCGTGAATCGCCTGAATCTCTCTCTGATGTGGACGAGCTCTCCGGACAGGGGGTCTCGGTCGTCGACGCTGTCGTCTAAAGCTCCTCTGCTCTGTGTAATGTGACACCCCGCATCGAGCTGGGTCCTCGAGTGTATGTGGGTCTGAAAAAATCTGTAATATGAGTCTGAGGGGGGGGGGGGGGCAGGTGTATCTCCATCTGTTGCTGGAGGAGTGATGCGCGGTGGTGCTGGAGCTCTACTAGGAAACAACCTAGAGGGCGCTGGTCCTCTGTCCCCAATAAAGCCCTGATCTCTCTAGGCCCCCTGAAGAGCTGTGGGTAGGGGTCTCTGATGTCCTCATATGCCTGGCATCTACATGTGTAGTGCTCCTCGTCCTCCACCTCCTCTCTACATATCCTGCATAATCGCTCATCCCTGGGGGTATGTGTGGCTCGCCCAATCTCAATCTCGAGCTGGTGTGATGATACTCTGAGCTGCCCAATGGCCACTCTCTCAGCTGGTGCCATATATGTATCCATGTATCGTGGTCTCTGAATGAAACCATCCGCTGTCACAGTCAGGAAGTGCTCTCTGTAGTGTTGCCTCTTTGTGGGAAGAGGCTCTCGTGGTGCTATCCATGTCTCCCTGACGTGTATCTGTAGTAGGTCCTGACGGATGATCCTATTCCTCTCCGAACGAGAGAGGGTAATGTGGGGGGAAGAGAGGTCATACTGAAAAGGGGGGAGATCCGTAATGCTCATGCCATGGTCTGCTAACCATCGGTAAGTCTGTGCATACCATACTCTCTCATGCCCTGTCTCTGCCAAATGTCTAGAGCTCTCAAATGCAAGCCTGGTGAGTCGGCTAGTGGGGAGCTCACTGACTCTCAGAATAAAGGTCACCAACTGGAAGAGGGCCTCCACTAGCATCGGTGGTGTGCCAAGCTCAGCTCGTATAATGTCATGTGGAACGGAGGGCTTGCTGCGCAGCAAGCGTGATATCATGGTGATCTGGGGCCTCTCAATCTGTGTCCACATCGCCTCTGTGATCCCTGGTGCCCATACTGCTGCTGCGTACATCAATGCGGGTGTCACTAGAGTGTCAAAGAGCCACCCCTTAGTCCGGGGCTCCTGAAAATGTGTCTGAAAGCAGCGTCTCTCCAATCCTGCAAGTGCTGCATAACCTCGCGTCAATCTATCTCTCGCAGCCTGTGCCATGGAGAATACCCCTGTGCTGCCCGAGAAGGTGATACCTAGGTAGACGTAGGAGTCCACTACCTCTATCTGTCCTCCAGCTGCTGTGAAAGAGGCGCGATGGCGTACTGTCCTGGAGGTATGGAAGATCATGACCTTGGTCTTGCCAAGGTTCACTGTGAGTCCTCTCTCCATGCAAAAGGTATCGAGCGCCTGTAAATGTGACTGCAACCCCTCCTGTGACTACGAGAGCAGGACAATGTCATCAGCATATAATAGGATATGTACTGGCGTACCTCCGATGTCTCCTCCTCTCCCTCCTGCTCGCTGTATATACTCCGTGATCTCGTCGATGTAGAGACCGAAGAGAGTGGGTGAGAGGGGGCAACCTTGTTTCACACCAATGGTGCTAACAAGGCTGTCTGATAGACCGCCGGGGCAGCGTACCCTGCCTGTGACTCGTGCATACAAAGCGTGGATGGCCCATAGCATGTCTGACGGAAGCTGTAACTCTTGGAGCCTCCGTGGATGGCCCGTAGAGAGAGAGAGAGAGAGAGAGAGAGAGAGAGAGAGAGAGAGAGAGAGAGAGAGAGAGAGAGAGAGAGAGAGAGAGAGAGAGAGAGAGAGAGAGAGAGAGAGAGAGAGAGAGAGAGAGAGAGAGAGAGAGAGAGAGAGGGAGAGAGAGAGGGGGGAGAGAGAGAGGGGGGAGAGAGAGAGGGGGGAGAGAGAGAGGGGGGGAGGGGGAGAGGGAGGGAGGGAGGGAGGGAGGGAGGGAGGGAGAGGGAGGGAGGGGGAGAGAGAGGGAGAGAGAGAGAGAGAGAGAGAGAGAGAGAGAGAGAGAGAGAGAGAGAGAGAGAGAGAGAGAGAGAGAGAGAGAGAGAGAGAGAGAGAGAGAGAGAGAGAGAGAGAGAGAGAGAGAGAGAGAGAGAGAGAGAGAGAGAGAGAGAGAGAGAGAGAGAGAGAGAGAGAGAGAGAGAGAGAGAGAGAGAGAGAGACGAGAGAGAGAGATGAGAGAGAGAGAGAGAGAGAGAGTCATATTAACGTCTTTTGGAGGCCAAACTTGGCCTATGAGACAAAAACCATGTACAAGTGTAGTAACCCTGTGTAGAAGATGAAATGAAATTATATATCGCTACACAAAGCTATATAGGGCTGGAAAAGGCTCCGGAGACGTGGCTCTGACTCTGCAGATAGTGGCCACCTAATATATGGGGGATCCATAATGTGAGTAAAACACCCTAGCTACTGGTGATGGGTGGAGGTGGTTGTAGTATGTGGTACATTGGTGGTGGTTTGAGTGCCTCCTGAAGGAAGACAACCCAAGGGGTGGTGGTATGCCTATGCTCCATCATGTGGTCGTAGGCTGTCCTGATGCGTGAGATATCCTCATGATATAGTCGTGGTGGACCATATCCGCCCATGCGTGGTCGGCGCCGTGCTCTCTGTGCTTCTCCTGGTGGAGTGTGAGCCCTATAGATGGACCTCTCTGATGTAGCTCAGCTCGCTGAAAGAACTGGGTAATGGTCTGCCGAGTACTCACATGTGGCTGATGTGTGGGCTGTAGTTACCGCTCTCGCCTTTCGTATGCTGCTGTGAGGAAGCGTCCCAAGCGTGGCTGGTCTCCCGTAGTCATGCACAATTGGAGTGACTCTTCTATCCGGAAGTGGGATCGTAGGTCTAAGTATGCTTCGCAGTTGATAACAAAATGCTCCTCATTCTCTACCTTTGTCACGCATACTGGGCACCACCTCTCCTCATGGGGGACTCGCTTGGACCGACTCCTCTCAATCACGAGCTGATGTGATGAAACCCTGAGCTGCCCAATGAGGACTCGAAGGTGGTGGGGTAGGTATGTCTGCATGTATCTCAGAATCTCGATGAAGCCCTCGTCCGATATATGTAGAAAATGCTCACGGTAATAGAGCATTTTCGGTGGCAATGTATCCCTAGGGCTCACCTATGTCCTCTGTATGTATGTATGCCATATCTCCTGATGAATGACCCTATTCCTCTCTTGATGAGAGAGCGAGTAGTTGGCTGCATGTGAGCCGTACTCATAGTACAAAGAGAGTTTTAAAAACGAGTTTTAAAAACGGGTTTTAAAACGTTTAGTACATAGAGTACTAAAAAAATGGGAATAAAAAACGAGTATTATATTTTGTTGCAACATTTCATTTTTTTTTTTGCTCTAATAATCCATGAATAATGTATATCTAACACTCATTTACTTACCTAGTGCTAAAAACACATAAAAAACCTTAATCTACTACCAGTACAATGATTTGGAGTTAGGAAGGCTTAAAATGAGTCGGGTTAAATTAAACAAAAAATGGGAATGAAATCTTAAACAAAGGATTGATGACCTTAAAGCCCCACATAAAGCACATTAAAACTCTTAAGACAATGCATTTAGAGTGATAGACTCCAGAATGGATGAAAACAATGTCAACAATTTAATGATGTCTTGACTCCTTGTTAAATGAAATATCTTTTAAAATCAAAATAGGAACTTTTTTCTTATCCAGATAGGAGGGACTTTTGGTTCTTATTTTGGTAGAGAAAGAAAGAATACCATACATTTTCATAATTCTGTTCATGAAATAAAAACAAAAATTGAAGCTGATCTTATAAATTATAAAAAATTAAAAAATAAAAAGAAAAATTCTCAAAAAAACGTATTAAGACGTTCGGAACGTCCGAACGTTCTAAACGTTTTTTATTTAAAAAAAAAAACGAGTTCTATTGTACTATGGCCGTACTGTAGTGGTGGTAGTCTGTCCATGTCAAAGCCATTGTGGGCCAGCCAGTCTCGTGTCTGTGCATACCATGAGGAGGTTTCACCTGCTAATGCCATATCACGTGATGCCTGAAAAGCACGATAAGCAATGCGCTTTGTATCCATGCTCCGGAGTCTGTGTAATAGGCATACTGTCTGGAATAGTGCCTCAACTAGCATTGGTGGTGCAGCGAGCTCTGCTCTAATGATATCATGTGGTACTGAAGGCTTGCTGCAGATAAGTCTGGCAATCATGAGGATCTGTGGCCTCTCTAATGCTGTCCATACTGATGTAGCTAATCCTGGTCCCCATATGGCTGCCCCATACATGAGCGCTGGCGTAACCAAAGTGTCGAAGAGCCACCCCTTTGTGCGGGGCTCCTGAAAATATGCCTGGTTGCACTGTCTCTCTTTCAAAGCTAGTGCTGCATACCCACGTGTGATGCGGTCACGGGCTGCCCGAGACATAGAGAAGACCCCGGATGCTGCTGTAAATGTCACTCCCAAGTAAACATAGGATCCGACCACCTCAATCGGTCCACCTGCTGCTGTGAACAAACTATGTCTGCGTACCTGTGCTGATGTATGAAAGATCATGACCTTGGTTTTACCAAGGTTCACAGATAACCCTCTGTATTTGCAAAAGTCATCTAGGCCATGTAGATGATGCTTTTGGAGAGAGAGAGAGAGAGAGAGAGAGCGAGAGAGAGAGAGAGAGAGAGAGAGAGAGAGAGAGAGAGAGAGAGAGAGAGAGAGAGAGAGAGAGAGAGAGAGAGAGAGAGAGAGAGAGAGAGAGAGAGAGAGAGAGAGAGAGAGAGAGAGAGAGAGAGAGAGAGAGAGAGAGAGAGAGAGAGAGAGAGAGAGAGAGAGGGGGGGGAGGGGGAGGGGGAGGGGGAGGGGGAGGGGGAGGGGGGAGTGGGGGAAGGGGGGGGGGGAGAGAGAGAGAGAGAGAGAGAGAGAGAGAGAGAGAGAGAGAGAGAGAGAGAGAGAGAGAGAGAGAGAGAGAGAGAGAGAGAGAGAGAGAGAGAGAGAGAGAGAGAGAGAGAGAGAGAGAGAGAGAGAGAGAGAGAGAGAGAGAGAGAGAGAGAGAGAGAGAGAGAGAGAGAGAGAGAGAGAGAGAGAGAGAGAGAGAGAGAGAGAGAGAGAGAGAGAGAGAGAGAGAGAGAGAGAGAGAGAGAGAGAGATGCATTATGTTTCTGTACAGTTTTGAACAATTCTGTATTAACCTTACAAATGAAAAACTGCAACAACATTTTAATCAGGT
The DNA here is from genome assembly GCA_020310875.1 of Ceratopteris richardii. Classification (NCBI taxonomy): domain Eukaryota; kingdom Viridiplantae; phylum Streptophyta; class Polypodiopsida; order Polypodiales; family Pteridaceae; genus Ceratopteris; species Ceratopteris richardii. Next base: position 18,923,027 of record CM035427.1, read on the forward strand.
ATCTTACTGTCCAGCTATGCTTTTGAATCCCTGTTTCTTATTTGTTTCCGAAATTTTGATTGCTGATGCTTGATTTTTTATTTTATTTTATTTATTTTTTTGTATGTACTACCTGTGAACAGCATGTATTCAAGATGGAGCAAGAAGAATACACAAAGGAGGAAATCAACTGGAGTTACATCGAATTTGTTGACAATCAAGATGTTCTGGATATGATAGAAAAGGCGAGTAAGATAAAATATAGACATACATATAATAAGAATAATATATAAATAAATAGACAAGTAAATAAATAAATTGAGGAATAAATAAATAAATTGAGAAACAAATAGATAAATGTATGAAAGTAAGTTAAAAGAAAATAGACACACTGTTTATTATTTTTATTATTATTTTCTTTTAGTATTGCTTTGTTAGTGGCACATGTAAAGGTCTACCTGAGTGAATGGAACTGGAATTTCTATCATTTGTTCAAAGAGATTGTTATCAGGGCCACAACTTGCAAACCAAACAATCAATGCCTTCTGTATAATAGGACCATTTTCTTGGGCAGGAAGTGTATTCAAGTTTTTGTTCTTTATTGCTTGGGAAATTGATATGTTTATGTATATTCTGCAGAAACCGCTAGGAATCATTGCACTTCTCGATGAAGCTTGGTAACAGTTTCCTGACTATTTATATACTGCAACATACCATCACATACAGGATCTCTACGAGATATTGAATCATTGTTGCTATTTATTTTTGCAGCATGTTCCCAAAAGCTACACATGAAACATTTGCGGGTAAACTTTTTCAGACATTCAAGAATCATAAAAGGTTTATTAAACCCAAGCTTTCTCGGACGGACTTCACTATATCTCATTATGCTGGTGAAGTAAGTGATTATATCTGATAATTTTTATAGTTTTCTTCATTTGACTTTTGTTTTTCTAGTGTCACTATGCTTTTGTACGATGGCAGGTGACGTATCAAGCAGACCTTTTCCTAGAAAAGAACAAGGATTACGTTGTTGCTGAACATCAAGCCTTGCTTGGGTCATCTAAATGTCCTTTTGTTGCAAATCTATTTCCACCATCTCCTGAAGAACCATCTAAGTCTTCTTACAAATTCTCCTCTATTGGAACTCGATTTAAAGTATGCATAACAGACTAGCAGACTATGGATTCTTTTTTGTTCAGCACAATGATTGGTTATGTCGAAGCTAGTTTTTTTTCATAGGGTGATGCTGGTGATGCGATTTGAACACTGGATGATCACTTTCTTGTTTGGATTTTCAGCAACAATTACAAGCACTGATGGAGACACTCAACTCCACAGAACCACATTACATTCGTTGTGTGAAGCCAAACCCTTACAACAAGCCTGGCCTCTTTGAGAATTTCAATGTGTTGCAACAACTTCGGTGTGGTGTAAGCTTCTTTCACTTAAAAGCATCTCTTTCTGTACATAGAGCCCAAAACAAATGACTAGATCAAATTACTGTACTAGGGTCTCAACAAGTTCATTCATTACAGGGTGTACTAGAAGCAGTGCGTATCAGTTGTGCTGGATATCCTACGCGGAGAACATTTGATGAGTTTATTGATCGATTTGGTCTGCTAGCTCCAGAGCTTCATGATGGAAGGTAGTACTTGTTAATAATTCAACTTTATAAATGTTAAATTTCCTTTATTTATTTTTATGTATCATCTATGCTCATAGTTCATTACCTGTCATGTGGGTTTGGTTTTAGCTGAATATTGGCTTCTTTTGCAGTTATGATGAGAAGGCTGCTACTGAGCACATACTGAAAAAAGCTAACTTAAGTAACTACCAGGTGAAGATTGATAGATTTGCAGTTACCATTTGAAATTCAAAATTTTCAAAACAACACTCCCCTCAATTCTAATTATGAAACATGGTAATGTCTGACGTTGGATTCGTTAAGGTTTTGCTTGAAGTGCAGTGTTAAGTGTACTACCTGAAATGCTTCATGGTAGCACATCAAATATTTCAACAAATTTGTTGCTCCAAAAATGAGAAACAAATTACCTTATGAGCTTGTAAATGTGTACTCATCATTTGATTGTTTGTGTTTAGAATTATGGCTCAGTAATCATGCAGATGCATAATTTGATAATTGTGGTTGTTTAATTGAAAAGGGTTATATAGATAGATACATACATACATACATAGATAGATAGATCCCCCTTACAGAATGCCCTGTCTGTTTGCTTACTCGAGTAAATACATACAAAGAAAGAAAAAAAATTTGGTGGTGTCCAACAGATTGGGAAAACAAAAGTGTTTTTAAGAGCTGGCCAGATGGCTGAACTGGATACGAAACGAGCAGAAATGTTAGGAAGTGCTGCCAAAATAATTCAAAGAAGAGTACGCACCTTTCTTGCTCAAAGGGAGCTTAAAGCCTTACGGAAGGCTGCTATTAGTGTACAAGCCAGGTGGCGAGGTAAGGTTTGACCCAAAGTTGATTCCTTTAGTTTTCATGGATGAGGTATGACAATAACCTCTTTTCTACCATTCAGGCAAGATGGCTCGTAAGCATTTTGAAGCCTTGAAAAGGCAAGCGGCTGCTATTAAAGTTCAGAAACATGTTCGCAGATGGTTGGCTCAAAAGTCTTACAGAAAGATGCGAGCAGCTACCATTGTCATTCAGGCTGCACATCGTGGAATGCAAGCTCGCAAAGAGTTCAGGTTTAGGAAGGAGACACGTGCTGCTACCAAGATTCAGGTGTGTATCTTGCATGTCTTGTAATGCCTACTTGAAATTATGTTGCAAATAGTATACCCTTGTTTTCTGCTTGTGCATGATTTGTGATATAGATACATTTACTGTAGCTTTTACAAGAGCTAATTTTTTTATTTCTCTTCCCCCACCTCCCTTTTTCATTATATAGACGACATGGCGTGGCTACAAGGCTCGGTCAGATTTTGTGAAACTGAGGAAAGCAACATTAGTGTTACAATGCATTTGGCGTGGAAGAATTGCACGGAAGGAGTTGAAAAAACTCAAAATGGTGATGGGCTTATCTCAATCGTACTTATCAAAGCTTGTTAGTTCTTAAAATATGACTCTAATAATCATTTGATGATAGTGAAATTGGTTTCTTTCTCAGTTCTCACTTCACAGGCATCATTAAAACACTAAAGAGGATAAGTAACATAATGTATCAAGTGGAGACTCTCTCTCTCTCTCTCTCTCACTCTCACTCTCTTTCTCTCTTTCTCTCTCTCTCTCTCTCTCTCTACACATCCATCCAAAGAAGTGCAACCGTCCTCACACACATATTAAACAGAAAGCATACTGATGTTTCTATACATAACCAGATATGCATTCTACTACATCCAGACACTTCATGGGATCTTGCTTGTCGTGCTTTTGGTCGATTATACCCTAATTCATACATGATAAGCAGATGAATCTGCTCAGTTTTACATTTAACAAACACAAGCATAATCCACTAACTGATACTGCCATGTCTTTCTAAGCTATTTGGTTTGGAAGTGGATTCGTGGCACTGCATGCATTTACTTATGTGTCAAGCGAGATTTCATGCTTTATATGAAAAACTCAAAATGTTTCCATTTGCCAATCGCTTCATAGTGGCTCCATATGGAAGAATAAAAGGATGAAAAGATCTCTTTTGTATTACTTCATGGCATAATATCAGGAAGTTCATGTACAGTATTTTTAAGGTCATTCTTAGATGATTGACAGGATTGGAAATAGAAGTTTTAGTTAACTTGATGGCAAGGCATCTGCAGATGCAATATGCTCATAAAATAGCTACAATCCTAGCATGCCAGATAAGTCAATGGATCGAATGCCTTAATTGATCCCAAATCCAAACAGCATCAGCATCCAGTGATTGTACATACGAAATGTGGTTTGAATTCAGGAATTT